>JAQISU010000187.1:742500-1305000 GCA_029339505.1 Unio delphinus | reverse complement strand
GTGTGATATAAATAAAGGCCTTGTTTCCTTTTAATAAAGAATTTATTCAATTTGTGTAAATATGTGACCATGTAGAAATGACGTTTATAAATTACTGCGCCTTATATTAACTACACTAAGTAGAGGTCATTATGATTGGTTACATTATTGTTAAATTTCCATGTTCACAATTGGAAGACAAAAAACAGCAAAAAGGAACAACACCATTAACTTCGGTTCTTAAACTTGTACATATTATCAACTTAATAGACCGCATGCAAGGAGGAAAAATAAGTCGTGTCCAACTAGTGGCAAGTGTATGAGAAAGTGTGTCTTATTATAAAATAAAATGATTAAATATACGACTGTAGTTTTACACCAGTATAGGTGGTACCAAACGTAAGTGGATAAGAGGGATATATCAAGCATTGTTGTTAACGTCACCTTCTTCCAAGCATGCCTGAAGATTGAAGATGCTTTAACGCTATTTTATTGAACTACATTGGAACGAAACAACAACACGCATTGTATGCATACATTGTAAAATCAGTAATGTACAACCTTTAATATGACAAAAGTACAACAACATTTTGACACTATCACAGTATTGCAAATCAGTTTTTAAATAAACACTTCTAGTAATGTTACTGTAAAGGAAAACAACAATAAATATTGGATGTTTAATGCAGTTTTTTCATCATAATTATCATTTCACCAGCTGAAGTCTTGCTCTTCACTTCTGTGAGTTATCATTGCCGTTAAAATTTTAAAATTGTTTAGATAGACCAAGTCAAATTGTAAATTTGTTTTAGATTATGAATCAGACTGTGTCTTTCTGTCCGTAGAACAGAGTATTAAACCGTGTTTTTAAATTCTAGTCAGATTTCTTACGCATAATACAAATAAATAAAAGGTAGACTTCATATAGTTTGATGCAGTAACACATATATTAATATTTTGAATGATTACAATTTTGAATGTGACTTTATTGCTGCTGAATATTTTTCATGTAATATATTGTAAAGAAATCTGCTTCATGTACGCTAATTTCTTTATTTCTAGATTAAATGTACTGTACGCGCAAGTACAAGCGTTAGTGGCATTCTAGGAAATATCACGGCCAGTACAGGATACTGGATGGGTATACAGGTAACTTTGTATTCTCTAGTTCTAAAGCGGTGATAATTCTGTGTTGATAAAAATACAAAGAAAATAATATGGTAGCACTATATGAAGGCGAAAGCAAACATCCAACAGCAAGAGCTACTCTTTTGTCACCTGTAACATATTTGTAAGAGAAACATGCTTATGCTACCTGTTTAATTTGATGAGGGACCAACTATAGCTTTTCAGATTCTATGGTACATCAAAAAAAAGTACACTTCTCTACTAGTTTATACATATACATTTGTAAAATTACAAAAATGAATATCTGACATCTGTATGACATCGTATTTTAACAGTGTGCGTTGTTTTTTGGGAGACTACGTAGCACAATAATCAGGTATTCACATAAAGTACACTTTCATGGATTATATTCATAGGTTATCGATCGAAACGTGAACTTGCAGCAAGGAAAGACAGCAATTGTTCAGCTTCGAGCTACATTTCCCTTCGGATGCTACGTGGATAACAGCAATAACAGCATCAGAGATCCTTCTTGCTATGTGTCCGTCCAAATGTACGATCCGTACGATGCATACAATTGTTCAAGTAGTAGCATATCGGTGAAAGACAGCAGTCGTTGTGGAGCGCAACTTCAAGGCCTCACTTTTAAAGAACTTTCAGAGGGAAAGGATTACACGAACGTTATAACAAACATGACCATCACTACTAAAGATGCCAATGATTACAATCCAGGGCGAAACAGATTTGTACTTAAGCTCGTTACAGAACGAGGCAATTTGGTAAACGATATACTTGGAGGAAACTACTTGTCCGATGTCAATGTAAGTATTTGAACAATACTGCTTTGATGTAGCGAAGTAGAATACTGGATTGAAATACTGGTAAAGATATCAATATCAGGATATGATGTAAAGTCTAGTGTGAAGCATTACATTATTAAATCAATTGACCGCAAGCAGTTAGAAATCAATCTTTCGTAGTATGCTCACACGTAACTGTAATGCAAAAAATGCTTTGCACAAATAAGTTTAGTGTTCGCAAGAACACATCTTAATTTTATCACCTACATTGTTTGGTATATATAACACATATATAAATCAGGCTACCATTAGTAGAGACAGTAATTACATTTTAAACGGAAAATTCCAGGTGGTGGTTCAAGAAACACCGTCTTGGAAAGGAAAAGTATGCTATTCCCACATAGATCCCCACATGCTGACATTTGATGGACTGTAAGTACAATAAAGCATTCTAAATTTATCTATCTATATTTCTTTAAAGATGTTTTGTATTTTACAGAAATGCTGATCAAATGTCCAGTTAGATATACCAATTATGTTGGCATAACAAATTACAGGACACAGTGGGCACTAAATCGGAGAGTTCACGCACTCCTTCCCTACGTTGTTGCCAGTCGTTAATATAGCTCGATTGAATATACAATACAATCTTATGTAAAGCTGCAAATATTTCCCATTTTAATAAAAGGAAATTTGGCAATCCTCGCTTTCTTTTAATAAATTATTTGCTCATATAGTGGTACATTAGTGATACAGCGACATAATATATTAACGTTTTAAAATTTCCACCTTAAAACCTAAATGCTGCAGTTTCTCAAACAATTTCGCTAGTCTTCCAATGGAACTAAAATTTGGAAGAAAGGAATAATTCGTGAAATGCTATATGATGAACTGTTGTTTGAAATGATCAATTTATTAAGTTTAAACAACATTCAGATAGTCAATTTAAAATGAAGAGATGCCACCGTTCAGTCGCCGATGCCGCTTGTAATTCAGAAATAGTAATGTGATGCATTCAACACATTCCGTCACTGACTTAGTTAATAATAAATGGATTCACACATTCAAAAGGGAATTAAAAGAGGCAGACCCACGTTTTCAAGCGGATCTGAGACAAATATCACGAATTACACAAATATAACACGCGGACGAGCATTTATCAAAGGATGAGCTGAAATACTTTGAAGTGCGATCTTGGGCAGAACACAACTCAAGCTCTTGCGCAATTTCATATTAATAGGCAAGCTCAGGACACGAGCTTGTCAGAATTAATGTCCGTGAGTTACACTTTTTTAAAGAAAAAAAAATACTCGTAAATTTGAGGCCATGTACTGCATCATATCAAGTGCCAAATGTGAGCACGTGTCACTACAGGATTCCTACAGCCTCTCCGATAATGCATGATATTGGCTTATTGTACATATAATGGTAACGTCATCAAATCTTCTGTTTTATCGTTTGACTGAAATTAGTTGAAACACGGATAACGCTAATAATCATCGGATTACTTCGCACTCGTGCAAACGGGCAAGGTTTCCCAGTTCGAATGAGAACCTACATGGGTCATAATATAATAATACCTAGATTTTGTATAATTTTAATGGCATCTAACGATTTTAGGACCACTATCTTCAACGATTCAGATCATTTGATATATGATTTTTTTACGTAACGACAGCATAGGGATTTTAATATGTAGCATAGTATATAACTCTCTTAACGCCATGAGCCTGTGTCTAAAATATAGATGCATATAAATAGTGTAAGGAATGTATACAGTGATTTATATATATATATATATATATATATATATATATATATATATATATATAGAACATGGCAAGCAATAACAATATTCCAACTTTTACATAATATAATATGAAGGTGCATTAGTTTGTATGTAGTGCCAAACTTAATTCAATACATATACATATTGTTTCTTGAGAGCATGTTCTAAATTGACAATTTATTTTTAATGCAAATGTCTAATGTTTTGCCACCTTATACGTTGGCTACGAAAGCAAATTTTGCTTTCAATAACATCGAATAAAGGAATAAAAGAAGAAAAACTAATTAAATTTGAATTCGGGAAACGTTTAGTATATACTATTTGAAGCCTACAAATGCACTATACTTGACATCAGTTAATGTTATGAAATGCATAGACATGAATTGTTAGATGGTCCTTTAAGATCATTAACATAAATTTGTAGATTATTATCAAATTCTAAAATCTGGGTCATGAAATACCATATTCGGATATTTGCTATACAGCAATTCGTTTACTTTATTCTCAGGTATTACGAAAATCAGAACATTGGTGAGTTTATCTTGTATCGCCATCGATCTAACAAGCAAGAGGTGAGCATTTTTCTTTTTATGTCATCATATATTTTGCCACGTGCAATACGTTCAACGCATAGTATTATAAAAGTCGACCCTGATAGTGAGAATCAATGTTTAAAGTAGGGTTGTTTTCGTTTTGGAAATCAAATGCATTATCATTATCGACCGCATTCGTCTGAACTATTAATTCAACTTTGAGACATTTTTTTTTATTTCGTTCATCAATATTTTCAGAATGTTGGCAATTTGTTTTAAAAGAAATGAACTCTAGTTTGATTTCTAGATAATCATATATATTTGTGGTATATACCGGTACCTTGATTACGAACTATGAGCAGTTCAGGCGCTTGCTTTGACAGGTAAGTACAGGCTCATAAAGCATGATGCATCATAGAAATTTAAGTACATATATATTAAATAAAGAAAGATTATACAAGAAAAACTAGAACTGTCCTTCCAATTCAAAAGCAACCAAAATAAAATGTCATTCTTTTTGTGACGTAAAGAGCGTTTCAAAAACGAATATAAGATTCAATTCAGTGTGAAGGCCTACTACTATTTTGCATGTTAAAATTGCGTACATTGAATACCTTTCTTGCAACTGAAATAGTGTTTAACTCAAAAGTATATAGATGGAAACAACTTGACAATATTCTAGTTGGTAACATATCTAAACGTTAATAAATCATTGCAAAAACTTAATGTAGATTTTCATATGTAGATATGTATTGAACATAATATACCTTTATAAACTCCTACTATAAGGAATCACTGAATTTGATTTTAAAAAGTCGCAGAAATGTGAATTTATTACTTTCAATATAATACAAAACATCTGGGAATTTAAGTGTGGCTTTGTAAGGAAAAGATTTACGCAGATATGAACAAGCAAACAATCCGCAATATATTTTGAAAAATGACATGGCAATTAAAGGGTGGTATAAAGTACTTTGATACTCCAATAATATTGGTATATCAAATTGTGATCCACCCTTGGTGCAATAATATGAATACATAAACATTAAGGCAAACGCTTGCAGCTGATTCTAGATTAGTGATGAATTTCCGCCCAAGCATCATTAGTGACGTATGAAAATATAGATAAAAAGTATAATCATTGCTCTTTTTCTAAATTAATTTAATTTGGTACATATTTTCATCTCAATCCTTTCTGATTCATGTTTCCACTTCTCTCATGCATAACGGACAAACTACGTAGAAATGTTTAATGGGAGACATATGGAATTTGTGCTTGATTCAATCTTGGAATTAGAAATAAAACAAAGTTGCAAATCATGTCAGCATTATACAGTAAATTCCTCAGTTACGTGGTACACATATTGTGATGTATTGAATGTTTTGTTTTTGTTGTTATTTCTTAAACATACCATAATCTTATAAAACAGATTATTTTTAATTAAATATAAAACTGTTCAAAGGCCTGCCTCTCTCTCTCTCTCTCTCTCTCTCTCTCTCTCTCTCTCTCTCTCTCTCTCTCTCTCTCTCTCTCTCTGACCATCGTAGCGAAATACGGGCTAAAATCTGTGAAATGACAAGTTGTGAGGATTTTCGTTTGTCTGCAGTTATAAATGATGCTAAAGGCTAGGTCAATCCGACCGAAGCATGTGTGTGTGTGTGTGTGTGTGTGTGTGTGAGAGAGAGAGAGAGAGAGAGAGAGAGAGAGAGAGAGAGAGAGAGAGAGAGAGAGACAGACAGACAGACAGACAGACAGGCAGAAAGACACAGTTCATGTTCGCTTGTACTGTTACTAATGCGGAATAATGATTTCGATCAACTTTAACTTTTTTTTTAAAACAATGAATTATCTCTTGATAGTTCATCAATTCCCTTAGTATTCCACATTAATTTCGATGAGCGGGTAGTTTAATGGCTTAGCGTTCATGTGAATGGCGTAGTTAAACAAGTGCTTGTTGTGCTCTACTTTTACTGATACAATCATCTTTCATGTTTAAATCATAAGTGCGTACTATATTGAATTAATCACACTACAAAAAAATTAAAAACTAACACAGAAAACAATAATAACACCATTTTTTCATGTTTAAATCACCAGTGTGTATTAAATTGACTTAATAACCCTGAATAAAACATAGAAACTAAAACAAAGAAAACAATCAACTAATCAATATTCAAATGTGATTGTAAATAGCCACGAAGAGTATAAAGCTACATTTTGTTACGAACACACTCGGGATGTGAGGCATTCATTCAGTAGGTCAACACACAGATGCCTGCAGTAAATTTGAACTCCTTTCAAAAGGGCAAATATTTGTATTTGTATGTGATTTAAATGAGATATATGTTCGGTGTGTACGCTGTTTCATTGATATAGCACTCGCTGTATAAATGTGTCATTGAAAGGAAGCTCAGGCGAGCCTTGATTCCTTTTAATGAAACATGTATACATCTCGTGTTGTATGCAGGATCAATAATATATATATATATATATATATATATATATATATATATATATATATATATATATATATATATATATATATATATATATATATATAGGTTCAGATGAGGACAATTCAATGTTGGTCTGCAACCTGTGCTTGTGCTGTGGCCGTTCGAGCTGGAGGTGACTTGTTCATGATTAATATATGCAGCAAACCCAGACTAATCAGTTTTGTTTCTTGTGCTGAATCAATCCTCCAAGTGACTCGGATAAATTCTAATTTCTACAAGGTAAGATCCTATTCTACAGGATTGCGTAAAATTAAATCATATTTCTTAATATAAAGTTTCTCGAAATATAAAATGGACATTATGCACAAAGCGTATTTCATATGAAGGTAATCGTATACGATCTGGGATATTAAGGAAAGTGAGGTTTATAATTTCGTTTTTTTTATTTTTTATTTATAACTCATTATCAGAGCAGACATATTCAAAGAGCATACAAGCTGGGCGGTTATAGAAAATTGTTGGTGAAATGGATACGTCCTGACTACACATTCAACATGTATAGTCTCTTATGGATTAAATTCAAAAGAATTTATCCATATATCCATTTTAGCCGAGACGAGCCTCGAGCCAACGTGGACGTTTGTGCGTGCAATAAAAGTGGACTCTGCGGCTCTCCAGAGCATATAGTATAATACTAGGCTAATGGTACGCTGTTATGCGCATTTGCTTGCATTACAGATTAACGTATCCGCATTTATGGTTGCTTCAGCAAAATTGGTCAATTGAATTCGATTTTCATCTGGCAATGACAGTGACGTCACAGTAACATCCAGCCTGATTATTTCATGTTCGTAGGAATGTAATAATCTTTAAACAAAATGTCTTTCCGTATGTGCTGTTGGTTATGTAGAATTTGTCCGTCATTTGCCCGACATCATGTCTTGAAGCTGTATCTTTAGCCGCAATAGAAAAGTTTGAATGTATGTGAATGGTAGCTGAACACAAATTCGTTTACAAGATCGCATCGATGTAGTGCCTAAATATCGCAAGAAAGTTGGACAAATAAACTTGAGTTGTTTCATTCACTATAGGTGTTCATGCCGCTTGGAACTACTGTGCATATCAACATTTGGCAAGATATATACCTAAATATAGACATTTACCCGTCAGTAAAAGACGTCAATGAAACACTTGGTCTGTGTGGTGTGCTAAACAACAATCCAGGAGACGACTTTCAATTGCCATCAGGACATCAAGAATCTAACAATAATGTATTCTCAGTATCATGGAGGTATGCTATAGAAAATAACATATCATCGTAGATCTTTTTTCTTATTTTAATGAAGGATATCTAATATGAAAACCGGATAAATCACAAGTCCAAACGTAAGTACATTCCATTTGGATTTCTACAAGATATGGAGGAAAGTGAAATACTGACATATCGATTTGATGTCCACATCCACACCAAATTAAGTCCGCAGTGGAGATCAAAGGAATATTTTGTTTCATCTATATTATGTCGGCGGTCTTCTTTTTGGTCATGGGAGAAATGATAAATAAAAGCAACATTCATATTTGAAAATAAGACATTTCCATGTAATCTAAATTAGTGTTATTCAAGAATTTCGTCACTATGCAGTAACTTGCTCGTAACATTCCAATCCCACAAGACAACATACTGCAATCTGAAATCATCTCAACGGCATATTTGGAAGCAGTTTTTGTATTTTCTTGTATATCCAAGATTTAGTAGCATTTGCTATTTTAACTAATGCTAGTACCTTCGTAGCAATAAATGATCTTTCATTATTAAGGCGAATGAAATGTTCAAATATATATTACTGTTTTAATAAATGCCAAATTTAAATATCAATCAAAATTAATTTCCCGCTCTGATTTTGATTCAACATTTGTATTTTTCTTTTCATGCATGTACAACTTAATTCGATTATTTGTCAATGATAAAGTGAACGGACAGCAGAAAGAAAAATTGAAATTTTGTTATGCACACTGCATACCTTGGTCCTTCAATACATCAAAACACAATAAAGTGTGGCATTTATTGGAGTAGTACAGTTGTGCGATTTTGGGAATAGTCAACCTTTTCATTTTGAATATACTACTTATATTGAAGATGAAAGTAACAAAACTGGTTTCCACTTTGTTGTCTTTTTCATTGCCATTGTTGTAATAGTATACACTCCCTAAATGTATTATTATTATTATTATTATTATTATTATTATTATTATTATTATTATTAAGTTTTGTTTCTGTTGTTGCAGAATACCATCCGCAAACTCATTCTTTCACCCATTGAACTTCAAGCCTACATCATGGGAGGAAGCTTCTTACCTTTGTGTATGCCCGGCTGCTTTGAATACAACCACACCTCCTACCACTGCCTCTGGAGATAGGTTAACTCCACTCTGCTCCGCTAGTTTATATTTGTCATGCACAAAGAAAGTAATAGATCAGGCAACGCCTGGTTCCTGTGAGGTGAGAACACAAAGGTCCGAAATGTCGAGAACTAAAGAGTTGGAACGGATATTCATCAAACAGAGCAAGGAGGCTGATCCAGTTTTCGATATTCATAGATTAAAAAAGGTGATATTATTTTCTACATTGACATTGTTGTAGGTTGTTAATCGATTAATACCGTATTGAACAATTTTGGGTTAACATATTTTTAACAAATATGATAATTACCTAAAATTGAGAAGAAAATACAAGATCACAATTAACACGAATGCTTAATATGTATTAATTCAGCGTCATATACAGCTTGTTTTTTAATTAAAACTATATTGGAAATCCTTTTAATATTTTTTTTAACAGAGACAAACATGGAATTATACCTATGAAGAGGCATTTTCCTTATGTACAAGCATATTTGATGCAAATTGCACTACAACTGCCTTTGAAGGAAGCCTTCCAGAAAATAGCAACACGTTCAAAAATGGCTCACTTTCAAACTGTGCCCTGGATATTATGGTGAGTATATATTATATGTACGATATACAAATATTCTGATTTTGACAAATGAAGATTACCCTAACATATGCTTGTACCTTTTGTATTAGACTAAATGCCAAATGACAGATACACAAATATATGTATCGATGGCGCAGCCCTGTATAAATTACAGAACAAAACTTCAAAACTTTGTATTTTCTCACGGAAGCAAACTATGGATCATTTCTCCCATAAATAATATGCGCCAGGAGTCCGACGGTGGGGCTACTTTTAACATTTACTTTTTTAAAAGAGTAATAACATAACTGGGTGATATATCTGACCCTGTAAACTATTGTACAATCCTCAATTGCAAATATGTTTCGTTTTTGCTCATGTTATTCTTTCCAACATCGATCATTCCAGTATCTTGGAGATTCTTCGCTGGCTAATGTCCATTGTGAATCCTACCGATCACATGTCGATGAAGAAATAAGCAGAAACAGTACATACAGAGAGGCGAATCTTGGTGTAGTAAACTCATTTCGCTCTACGGCATGCATTAGAAGTTGCAACTTTCACGGCGACTGTATCAATGGTAATATGTTTTGTAACGTTAATAAATATCTTGCTTTTCTGTTGTTTAGTTTATCTTCTGTACGTACAAGTATGTTTAATGAGGCAACAAAAATTGTATTAATGTCTTCTCAAATTATCCAATGAGTTTGTGTCGATTTGTATCTAATTAATGCGTCGATTTAATACCGTTTTTACTGTTGTTGATAAATGCGACCTTTTCATAATTTCCAGCCCTGATTTATCCTTACAACATCTCTAGATATATGCGTACATATTAATATTACATACATTTTAATTACGACCTTTTAATGCATTTTCGACAAAGAATATATTGGTTAGGGTCGAATTGGAATATAAATCAGTAAAAGATAAAACAATAGTTAAAATTGACATGAAAGAAGTATTTTCCATATCTCAACGTGACTATTAATTTAAACATAATTTTTAAATTTAAACACCTATTTGCTGCTTCACAATTATTACCATATAATGTTGGATTATTAACTTTTGCATGCCTTTAATAGTTTGCAAATGTCCTATATAAATCGTAAATATTGTGACATATTTTAAAAGAGACATTATTTATAATCTAATGAAAAATCGCGGATCTTATATTTCAATTTTCAGGAAAGTGCTTTTGTCACGAGTCCTACATTGAAGAAGATTGCTCGGTCTCTCTAAATGTCTACCCAAACGTAGATGACACATTCAACGGGGGTCTTTGTAAGAGAGACGACGAGGACTGCTGCGGCGACAAACCAATATACGGAATACATCTTGTGGAAGGAATAACCAAGCAAAAATCTGAACGCTTCCAGGTACAAGCTACAGTAACATAAAACCTTATAATTTCAAAGTTACTAGATAAATGTGCATACAGAACATGGTCTAAATTTATATGGTAAAATACATGAACATTTTCGAAAACTTCACATTTCAGGTTGAGTTATCTTTTGCTTCTTGTACAAAGAGAAATATCAGTTTTGAATTTAAGATTTATATAAGCTAATTGCATCTATAAACGCACAAAAACTGTTTTGATATTAATCAGTACAGAGTGCATTTTTCTTGGTTTACTTTAGCTGCATTACTAGTACGAATTTCATTGCACATTGTAATCAAAACAGTCTATTTGTATATAATATTTTTTTTTCTGCAGCGGTATGCTGATGGGACAGAGGCACTAATGGAGACGATCAGCAGTAACATTCCCGTTAAGAATAAATACGAGGGTACAATGAACGTACCATGTTATGCAAGAAAACAACTTTCAACCGATTCTAGAAATATTATCCAGACGTTCGTAGAAGGATTTCGCGTATACTTGACGAATGATGGAAAGAATTATGGTTCCCCGCAGACCTACTTTATCTATGACTCCAGATGCCAGGGTGTTGTCAATGCATCAAACGGTTACACGTTCTATCTTATAGTAAGTATGCTTCATGGATAAGTCAGGTACTTGAATATATCAGGCGCCCGCATGAATGAAAGCAGGTACAATAAATATAAATATCTTGACGTTTCAAAAGCATTACTTTTTAAGTCAGGTGGGTTGATGACTATTTTTTATCTATGTTATCTTATGGTTACAAATAAATTATAGGGGCCCTGAGTGGCCGATTGCGCTAATGCGCTGTCCGTTACTGATCACTGCCATCTCACCTCTGTCTGCCTGGGTTCGAGTCTCGGATTCAGCCAATATGTGTATGTGAGAAAGCCATCCAATAGCTTCTCGTGGGTCGGTGGTTGTTTCCGGGATTTATCGGGTTCTTACTCCACCATTAATACTGGCCGCCATGTATAGCCTATCTTGTGGTTTAAAACAATGGCGTTAAACCCTAACAAAACAAAAAACAAACACATTATTTTATAGAATGCTCGAAGTTTCAATATATTATGATATTTATTTACGTATTCGTCTTGACGTATTATATATATACAGCGTAATTAATTACCATCACATAAACAGAGGATGCCGAGAAAACATTTTCATAAAGGATTTATATTATTTTGCATTTGCATTTGTTTTCAGAATGGAACCTGCTTTATCGATGATGTGTGTTTCAATGATGGCAACCAACATCCATCAGACAGCTGTAAAACATGCCAGAGTTCTGTTGATCCCTACTCCTGGACGAACGGTACATTAAAGCTATTTTAGTGTTTAAAAATTTGGTTTTTAGAATAATTGCTGGTACATCATTTTAGATAAAGCTCACTTACTCCATCAAAACTGTTCGGTCTATTGTCTCGTACACCTTCTGAGCACATACAGATTCTGTGACTTAATTAGTATTCAGTTTATCTCAGCTTCTTTCAGGTCATTCACGCCGTTAATGACATTACGTGCTAGAGAACTATATTAAATTGTGTCACCCTAAACTAGAGAAACTGAGCAATTGAAGCATGAATAATAACATGTTTCAAACATGGAGAGCTTCTGTAACTTAAATCTTGCATATATAACTATATTTTATGGGCGGTAAAACCGGTAAAAACACAATAGATACACAGTTTATATATCTTCTATATATTTATTTGCTCTTAATTTGATAAAGTTATTTTTATGACAGTAAGTTGTGTAAATTTGTGATACACGGAACTAATATGATGAAAACAAAATCAATTCCTAGCCCGTGTTCTGCCTAAGAAACATTTACATTTGAAAGATACCATTTCAACGTTTGGGCATTTTAACTTAAATAGAATTACTCATTATCGGTTATTAATAGGTATTAGGTTGTTTATTAATATTTTCTCCCAAGGAAAACAATGTATGGTTTCGACCGTTCTGGTATCCCCTACCACTCATATTGCTGAAAATAGATTAGATAAAGGAATGAAGGAAAGCGAAAACTCAAAAGTATAGAGGTTGGCACTTTGCTTATGTAAAATCTGTTGCAATTGAAAAACTGTATGTAAACAATGAACTGTCGATAAAAAGAATGGTTGTCTATAATTTTTATTTAAATGTTGAACTATCTTCATAACGTTTGGCTGTAAATATTTTATATTTGAGCGATGAACTATCGATTACGCGAGAAACTATCGACATAACGTTTGGCGGTAAACATTTTGTATGTAGGCGATGAACTATCGACATAACGTTTGGCTGTAAATATTTTTTATGTACGCGATAAACTATCGACATATCGTTTGGCGGTAAACATTTTGTATGTAGGCGACGAACTATCGACATAACGTTTGGCTGTAAATATTTTCTATGTACGCGATACACTATCGACTTAACGTGTGGCGGTAAACATTTTGTATGTAGGCGATGAACTATCGACATAACGTTTGGCTGTAAATATTTTCTATGTACGCGATAAACTATCGACAAAACGTTTGATTGTAAATATTTTCTTCGTAAGCGATGAACTATCGGCTTTACTTTCAACTGTCTATATTTTTCTATGTAAACGAGGAAGTATCGGCAGAATTTTTGGCTGTCTATATTTTGTATTCAAAGATAAACTAAAAGCATTTTTTGACTGTTTATGTTTTATTACGTTTACACTTCATTTGTTTTCATATTTCCTTGAACTGTTTACCAAACTTTCTGAGAGTAAATTGATACTTCGAAACTTCATTGTAGTCTCATCCATTCAGGCATGATATCTACTCTTCTAAGTATGGTTATTTCGCGCACCGTGTCAGAGGGTTAAGTGGACGCTTTTGGATGAGAATCTTACAGTTAGGGATCAGTTGCAACTTCCAGTTCGAATTAAATAAAAACCCAAACAACCAAACAATAAAGACTTATATGCTAATTAAATTTTGCGTGAGTATCATAAAACGTTAGGCACGCTACATCAGAAGCAGCTAAAGAAATGGTTTAAATAGACATTTCCTTCGAACGCGTTTTCATGAAATGTTACCTTATTATTCAGCTTTTTTCTTCTCTAAAATCTTGCAAAGAGGCTAATTTATCCACCGAGGGATTGCAATTCTATAAGATTACATTATATTGCGAGTTCCGTTTTGTCAGTGTAGTCAGTCTTAGCAATCTTGGCATTGAGCATTATCGTGAGGTTGTCTGAAAGGTGGACCAAAATCGGAGACCTCAGAAGGAATCGCTCACTATTGCTAATTAAATGTGTTTTTGTGTGTGTGTGTGTGTGTGTGTGTGTGTGTGTGTGTGTTTCAATGTATCTTTCAATTAATCTGTCATGTTCTATAATATAAAATTGATCATTAATGATGAGGTAAGGTGATATATATATATATATATATATATATATATATATATATATATATATATATATATATATATATATATATATATATATATATATATATATATATATATATATCCTAGCTATAAACGTTTCATATGCTTTGCAGGATGTCCCAGCAGCAAACAGAATCCATCATCTTCACCTGACAACTTGATTATAATCGTAGCTTCCGTTGTCTCTGTGGTAATAGGTTTAGTGATGTTGGTGGTTATTACAGTTGTGATTTTTAAGTGCAGCTTTAAGAAGGAAAGAAAGTAAGTAGAAACCTGAATAGAAAAAAGTATTATTCATGTATTTAAATTTCTGTCTCGATAGCTGTCTACATAGAAATGAAAGACACACATAGATAAATGATTGCACAAAACAATAAGCAATTTGAATATATGTCAATAACATATTATACCAACTCCGTCCTCCACCAACCCCACCTCCAAACGAATTAACGAACTAGCTAAAGCTAAATACCAACATTGGATGGCTTTACTTCACTCGTAGTTCACCCTTGGAACAAATGGAATTTAATTATATTTACGAAAGAGTTGAATTGTACTCAGACACGTATGTATGAATATTCTATGCATAATGAAAAATATATGCAAAATTTTTCTGTACATAAATTAAGGTTTTGTATCGTATTTTGATAATACGCACTGTGTAGTCTCTTCTTTTTCTATATGCAGCACACACACACACACACACACACACACACACACATATATATATATATATATATATATATATATATATATATATATATATATATATATATATATATATATATATATATATATATATATAATTTTCAGGGTTACCGGAAACTTTGAAATCAACATAGCATCAGCATCTCCTGGCAATACTAAATTTCACGAGAGTGCACTAAACTGTGTTCAGACAAATGTACTAGACGATGAGCCAGAGATAGAAAGAGAGCTTAGTTTCCACAACCATCGACTGTGGGGAGAAAGACCAGGAACTGCTAAAGAGATTTCCGTCGACTTTTAAGAGAAATCACTTCCATAATAGACACTCCTCGTGATCATTGGCATATTTTAACATCGCATGCCCTTCAGTGTGATTATATTGCACACAAGCTGGCAAAACGTTTATAATTAGATCACCACTGTGTTTTTTGTTCTTAATTACTAGTATTGACATTGCTTGAAATATTTTTACTACCTAAAACATGCAGCACTGCAAATTAAATTCGCCACCATAGATAGAGTTTGTATTGTAATGAATGATCAACCTAGTTTTATGTACATATAAAACGTAGTCCGCATTTGATATTTGAAAAGTAAATATTAGCTTGCAATTCGAACTGGTTAATACGGAAATTTTGTACCATGATGTACTGCGATATGTCTGAAGATACCGCAAAACGTTCACCGCAATTATATTAGGGACCAACCATTTATTGTTCTAGGACAGGCGTTTTGCCACTTTTTTTGAAGAGACACATTCCTTCATACATCAGCTGGGGAAATAGCTTGTCCTAATGTATAGCAAACTAACAACGAGCAATAAACATTATATTATGTAAAGAAAACAAATAAATTGAGGCAAAATAAAATGGAACATATCAGCTCAAAATAAAATGTTACTCTCCCCCAACTGAAGAGTAAGTTTTCAGTAACTTATAGTAGATAACATTTACTAGGTGAACAATAATTGTTTTATAGGTTGTATTTTAACAATGTTAACGGAAGTGAGATAATGAAGTTTACAACTGACACGCTGTGAAAGATAATTGATATTATAGAGTGTGCTGATACAAATGATCTGTTTGACCAAAGATTAAAATTTACTAACTATTCGAATATTATGATAAGCAGGGATACTTTAAGTGATGTGAAGCCCCTGACAAGATATTTATCAGACTGATACACCACATACTAAAACACTGCATATTAAAATACACTGCATATTAAAACACACTGACTTACTAAATGAGAACATATTAATTGGACTTGAGACGGTAGTAATATTAAAACCAAAAAAACAACCGCCCTTCTAAAAATCTTAAAATGATTTCCAATTTTACAAAACGAATTCATGTTTATAAGATTTTAACATAGTCTTTAACATAATTAAAACTTACATCTATATGTGCTGTTTAGTCAGCAATGTTTCGAACGAATTGGATTTGAATCAAAGATCTTTCACGACGTCCTGTTTGGAATTTGGAAACCACGTTGGCCTACGTCAAGTCAAATATATGATTAAATGATCATGCATGTATTTATATTTTCAGTATGTAGTATTGAACAATAATTTGTGATTATTACATCTGTTTTGTTAAAGGAGATTATTAATTGCTGAACTACTTTGTCATCTAAAGCGAAAGCATGATACGAATAACAATAAATCGTAGCAAGATCGCTGGGGAATTTCAATGTATTCCTTACGGAAGGAAACTATCGAGGTACCTGTACTGTGAATACGTTCCGTGCAACGTTCCTCTGTAAAACAATACCGCGGTTAAACGGAATACCCGTAACACCTCGCACATCCAGGTGGAATTGTTATTTTCTAATATTTGTTTTATTTTCTTATAGTTGTTTATAGAAATATTGATTCTGATTGAAGATCTTTTGAAATTAATTGTTAATTATACATGCTCACTGCAACATTTTATTTCCCGATCATTACGTACTTCAGCGGCAGACAAATACATGTATATATTATGGGAAAATCAACAAATTGCACAAAAGAGCAAATATAGTTTCTAGCTTTTCTATGCGTTTCCCACAACTACACTTTGTACGCCGCTAAATTCAACAATATATGTTTTATAACTGTTGTAGCAATATTGGTCATGACTTATTTGTATAAGGTAATTTTAGCACACCCTTGTGAACAAATACTGGCTTTAGTCCTGTGACATATTTTTTAAATTATATTATTATTACTTGCTTAGTGTTTATATTGTAATTAGACGTAATGTCAACCCTTATGACAGAGGGAACGCACTCGACAATCCGTGAAATCTTGTGGTCCTGCCATATCTCGTATGTACGTGAAGTGAATGTTATTGCTGAAAGGAAAATGTAATCTCCTCTCATGTTCAAATTAAGCACACACCGCAGAAATATTAAAAGTATTGTTCGCTACAGTTCTTAGCTATAGTAAATATAAGAATCAGCATTTTTAGATGATATACATAGTAAACCGAGTTGAACAAAACAGGCTCTTGTTATCAATGAACTATGTATGACTTATTCGCTTGTTAAGGACATAATTACACAGCCTTCAGATCTTAAGTATATTTCGAATATTTGTATGATTGCATTATTAATATTATTTATATAAATGATATTTTCTGTTATGCATATATGTGCAATGTTTTAAAAAGTTTTCTGACACAAATCAGGAGTCTTTTTGAAAGAAATCAAAGACCGAGGTTTAAGGCCGGCAGGTTGCTGGTAAATGATGTTTAGTATATTGTACCGGTGTATTAGGAATGTTCTATTTGGTTGCACATGGTTATGTAACTGTAGCAATGCATATATTATAGAGCCACAGTGTTATAAAAACCGTCTCAGTCAGACAATGAGTTGGAATTTCCTTATCCTCCTTCTTTCATTTACAATAACATTGACAGGCGTTTCATTAGGTGTTAAGCTTCACCTGTTCAGTAATGTACTCGGTAAATTCCACTGCCTACCATGAAATCATATCACGAAAAGGATTAAGTTGTCCACACGATGGAGGGTGACGAGAAGAGATTATCCTATCCCATTTTTATAAAGATTCTTTATCCTTTCCATCCTTGATCATGCATATGGTATACTGCTGGAGATATCTTACTTAAAACGTGTCTGAGGATTTCATGTTTCGTACTAATTTTGTGTTATTCAGATAAAGTGTAATTATGTTTTTTCTGTATGCGAATTAATTTTGAATCGTTGTTTTGTGACAATTTGTTAAATAAATATTGAAATATTTATATTAATTTTTCTCTTTTTATTTATTATATTTTATATTTTTATTGTTTCATGATCATGCAATAGTTTCTAATTTATAATATATATCCTTATCAGGACGTATTGTGATAATTCTTGCATTTTGATGTGTATTGTAAATTACAGAATTATTACATATGTATGTGTGTCTTGATAATAATTTGGGGGTTTAGCTAATTTTCTTGGATTTCAGTACAAGGAAATAAAAGCTTATATAATGTAAAGCGCAGAGTCATGAGACCTAAGAAATATAAGAATATAAGAAGCATATATTCTCGATCAGCAAACTCTTCATTTTCCTTCGTCTTCTCAGGTTTCTTTCACCTTTCATATTTGCATTCACAAAAGAATGATTGAACCAATGACCTACGATATGTGTGTGTGTGTGTGTGTGTGTGTGTGTGTGTGTGTGTGATTAGGATTTTTAACGTAGCTTTAACTATTTTCCAGTCATATCACTACGATATATACAGTGAGGCAATTTATAGTGATGTCTACCACTGGGTGGGACATCATGCCGCAGACATGTAGCATGATGTCCCACCCAGTCACATTATCTGACACCAAGTGGACCATGCCCAACACTAACCTCTTAATGCTGAGCGTGAAGCGTGGCAGCTGTTTGTACCATGTGTGTAAGTATTTGGTAAGACTTGACCAGGGATCGAACCATATCAAAAAGTAGGTAGATACATGCATACATAAAATCGCTCTACAGCAGAACATTATACAAATTCAAGTCAAAAATGGTTCTCCACACTGTTCATCGAAGACAGATTAATCAATGTTATTTTCAACATATTTGTGATGATAACATGAATGTGGCTTTAACCGTCACTTTCAAGTATCCAAGGTAATGTCAATTTATACATACTGATTTCATCATTTAAGAAGATCTCTAATTTTACTTGAGAGCGAAGTCATGTTTTGTTCATGACGCTATCAATTGGCCCAAAGGCTTGTTTCTTGCCGTAAAAAAAACATACAATATTATCTGCACGGAAGACATGGTATTCAGGTGTGACAAGGTAACAACTAATTCCCAAAACTTGCATTTTATGAAAATTAAACCAATCTAAGGGCAGCCAAAATAATTTCGTGGTGGTAATTACCCAGGTGTAGATATTTATATCGCGTTGGCAAGCTGCTTCTTGTTAACAAGTCTCTCTCGTTTTAGACAGCTTTGTGTTGTCAAACACTGGAAATCTTTATTTTGCAAGCAAATGTCTCATTGGAAAATCCGTCTGATCTCGTTAGTACTAATATCTTCAGAATAATGCCTTGAGGCATTCCGGTGTTTTTGTGTTAATTTGGTTGACATTTATATTCTTCAATAACGGCATCCACTCCAAATCTACCAGTTTTGAGTTATCTTTTCTAGTCATGGAGTTTAGGACAAATTTCAAATATACAAAACTTTCATGATTTATTTACTTTTTTTCACTTGCATGTATACATTCTTTAACAGTGAATTGGTATACTTTGCTTAATTAAAATTCAAATTGAGTTTTCATGAGTTATAAAGGTATTACTTTATTAATTAGATTCCTTATATAACTTCCTATTTAAGTAAATAAAATACATGTTTAAGTTCAGCTACATTTTACTTAATCTTACACACTAACTTGGAGACTTGGAAATAAAGTTGCAATTTAAAAAATTAGTCGTTGCTTGGGTTGAAGAACAGATATTTTGAAAAGTAAATAGCTAATAAATTTGAGGAACAATGTGTATCAACGCAAGAGTGTTCAAGGCATAAAACAAGTATTTTAAGCAATGTACACGTTCTCTTGTAGATAATTAAATGCTACCAAAATAACATATCAAGGCCATATAGAACATATAGTGTAAATGACTGTTCTAAACAAGATACTCGAAGTAGATAAAGTTTTTGACACGTGACCGTAGTAATGTGGGTTTGATATATGCCATCCAACTAGCTGGCGTCAGTTACGTCTCCCATGGTGTATCCTTGGGGATGCACTGAACTCTCTCTTTCTCTCTCTCTCTCTCTCTCTCTCTCGATCTCTCGACATATTCATTGGATTTGCACCAGTAATAGGCAAAGCTTTTCGTAAAATACGAGGCGGATTCAAAACATAAATGAATGATTGGTTTCTTCTCTAATTGAAGGATACCAATATCGCTTTGTGAGATATGTGCACGATTCCTTCCTCCATTATTGTAACCTCACCAACGTGGTTACCTTAGTTGTCACTAATTAGATTAACATTTCGTTGCGTGTTATATCAAAGAGCCCAGGTATTTAACTAGAAACAAAAGGCAGGCACAATACAGTATTCAAAACAAAAGGACATAAAAGGCGACGCCGATATAACCATATATATATTTATATATATATATATATATATATATATATATATATATATATATATATATATATATATATATATATATATATATATATATATATATATATATATATATATATATATATATGTATATAGTTTACAAATAATACTTCCCTAGTTATAGCCAAGACATGTAGTTATACAATGTCTAGCAGGCATATCAGTTTATTTTACCGAATCATTTAAACAAAAAAACAAAGTAGCTGTTCATGTTCTATGATTTGTTTTAAATTCACAATCCTGCTCTTCTAATTCTAAATTTTTAAAACAACTAACGTGATAAACTGCTTCGGTGCTAGAGAGTTTTGCCTTAGCTCATATGGGACTAATCTTTAGTATAATAGTATATATAATATATATATATATATATATATATATATATATATATATATATATGTGTATGTTTGTGTGTGTGTGTGTGTGTGTGTGTGTATAAAATTAAATGAAATCATTCTCAATATATTTTAGTAGAAGATGAAAAGTTACTTTTAATACAATTTAGAGACAATTTTATACGTATTACTGTTATTAAATGTTCTTTCCTAATAAACATTACAATATAAGGTACACTGCAAAATATGAATAAAATTCAAAAATATGCAATGAAAAGAACAAACTTCACAACATTCAATACAATTCGAACAGTACAATAAAAAGAGCATGACACGACATTAAGAAAAATTGAAATAATATAATTAGTAAAATAAATTATGTAATCTACTTCTACGACTAGGCTATAGTCAGAGAATTATATCATGCAGTTCTTGTGATCCTTATTTTCATTTTAATTTTTTAGTTTGCTCTTTTTTCTCTTTTTCTTTTCTTTGCATAACATCAGCAGAATATATTTATGGGTGACTACGACTATTAAAATATGTATACAAAATCTTTCCTTCAACTTTGAACCGCTAATCATCTCCAATTGTGCCATATTTATGTATGCTTGAATAGACCTCTGTTAAAGTTGGTATTACATTTCACACAGCTAAGGTATTTAACTAACGATGCAGGGAACAAATCGACTAAATTACGCAGATAATTGTGGGAAAGATTATATTAATAAGGCCTACAAATCACGGGTGTATGGGGAATGAGACGTTGAGCAAATATAGTTCTTTCGATCTGCACTTCGTTACACCAATGTACAATAATGATACTTCATACAGTGTTTTCACACTAGAACAGAGATAAGACCGTTCTTCCAAGAAAGAGGGGAACCCAACTGCTCTATATTTACATTTCCATATCTAGCAGTTAACACCTATCTATGGCATGGTGCCAAGAAATAGAGTTAATGAAACAATGGTGGTCGTTTGGACAATACTTTTGTATCACAAACAAAGACTGAATGTGATCAGAATTAAATATCTCGCACATGGTTATTCAGTATTCACATCTACTATAGAGGATGTTGTAAATGCGATATTTTGTTGGCATCAATTCAAAGCATGTATTGTGTAACGGATACAGAATATTGCTGTTAGACCAAATAACGACTTTGATAGAAAAAGCCTATGCAGGTACACGCAGAAAGGGAGAAGTTTTATATAATCAAACATTTGTCATGAATGCAATTTAAAATTCGAAAAAGAAGATAGAAGTGCCATAGAGATCATGTAGTCCTAACACCCACCCCCCCTCTCTCTCTCTCTCTCTCTCTCTCTCTCTCTCTCTCTCTCTCTCTCTCTCTCTCACTCACCGGTTATAGGCAGGCAATGGTTCGATTAAATATGATACTATGCTAATTTACTCATTACACGCTAGGATATCTCAATAATAAGAATAATTATAATAGAGAGCATACTATTCAAAGAAAGAGAGACAACTCTGTATGTATAACTAAGTTCTTGCGATGTTAATGGTTGCCTTTACCTACGTGTGCCAAAGATCAGCGGATACTCTGCATGACGTATGGGTTAATGTGTACTGCAGTTGGAAAGTAAATGTACTGAGACTTAAAAATATCTCGTTCATGGTAATAACAAAATGAAGTTTCTTGTGCTATCTATTCTATAATGCAATAAGTGTAGAGACTACTTTAAAGCAATTATAATTAAAAAGGATATAAGATACAACTGTTGGATCGAATAATGACTTTGATGGACATGGTTTCTTGACATATATGAAGGCACCGGGAATAAAAAATATTTTGGCAATCTCTAGATATGCCTTTCTTCACACATTATTGACTAATGGTATTTCGGACGAATACTTGTTTTGTTACATACCAGAACAGATAACTCTTCTTCCACGAAAGTTAGGACAGAAATGAGTTCTATATTTACACTTTAATATCTGGATGGTAACGCCATCCAATGACAAGGCGCTAGAAAACAGATGTAGTGAAAATAATGGTGGTCCTATGGATCATATTTTGTGTATAGATTGAAATTTGTTTAGAATTAAAATATTGAAACCTGACATGGTTCATCTTTTAAAAGGCGATATTTGTTAAGATTAATTTAAAACAATTAATGTGAAATGGACATAAACATTTGCTGATAGAACAAGATAACAACTTGATGGAGAATGATTATCTACAAATATAAAAGTACGGGCTATATGAAAGAAGTGTAAACAATCTAACGTTTGGTATCAATGCAGCTTAAAAGTGTTAAAGAAGATTGCAGTGCCATGGAGAGCATGTAGCTAACTGAGCTCTCTCTCTCTCTCTCTCTCTCTCTCTCTCTCTCTCTCATATATATATTTGTTTGCAAAATGAACATATTGGTAACGTGCATTCGAGCTTAACTTACCGTATAGCCAAAAACTTTGGTTTCTTGTAATCGTTGAATTGGGGACCAATTCTTAGAGGGTGGGGGTAGTGCTATGTCGTTACTTCATGTATCTTCCGATCAGCTGATTCTAGTGAGTACCCGTTGTTGTAGTCGAGGATAGCCATTTTGAGATATCCCCTCGTACATCGATATTCTCCCTACCCATTCGCGTATTTTGTACAACAATACAAGATTTCTTTGAATATTAATTCCATCTGGCTTTGACTCTAATGGTGTTTTATATTTAAATTACAATACACAAGGCTAAACCGCTTAACATTGAGCAATCAAAATTCAATATGTGAAAACGCAGTTGAACATTTCGTGCCTTGTGCATTACAATAATCTCTCAAAATTTCGTTCAATATTAATTCCACCTGATTTTGACTCTAATGTTTTTGTTTATATTTAAATTACGATACACAAGACCAAACCGCTTAACACTGAGCAAACAAAATACAATATGAAACAACGCAGTTGAACATTTCGTGCCTTCTATGTACAGTAACACTGATTTCAGAAGTTCATAGTTTTTGAATCACTTGTATCCACATGACGTTGCACAATCCCTGAATTCATTGTTGTCTTTCCAAAAAGTTATAAATGTCACTTTTAAAGGATTCATCCCCGGAAGAAGAAATTCTTGATGAATATCCACACTAGACAGTTCAGAAAGCACTCCAAAACAGGATCCAGTTTCCTGTTTTCAACACCAGTTTCATAAAACAGTACCTTTTACTCAAGCATCTGATTCATTTTTATTAAATATCTGTTTTCATGTCATCATTTTCAAAGCAATATTCACTTCATAGGAAACATTATATATCAATCATTAATTTGTAATCAGTATCAAATACTTTTCTCAATATCTTTTTTTTTTGAAACAATTCAAATATGTCTCACTTTTTTTTCTTCCTTTGTTTCTTTTTAACCTATAGTTTGGTAAACCATTGAGGTATATTTGCACCTTCGTATAGCCTTAATTTTTCATGGTGGACCACTTTCGGTTTTTGCTTAGGCCCTCCTTTTATTCTATACAATGCATCATTAACTTTATTCTGGATTTGATATGGACCTTTCCATGGTCGTTGTAGTTTTTGACCTAACCCAATTTTTCTGATTGGATTGTAATACCAAACAGCATCACCTTCTTTATATTTATTAAAATTTATTTTTGTGTCATAGTTTTTTTTTTTCATGCATTTGCTAGCCATATTCATTCTTTTTCTTGCACACTCGTCTACACTTTTAATTATAATGTATTTATTTCCCTGTTTGGTCCTGGGAAGTGGACCAATAAAATCAATAGCCACCCTTTCCATAGGAGTACCTACATTGTAGATTTTCATGGGTGATTTTGGTTTTCTAAGGGAAGATTTTCTACTGGCACACACATCACATTTCTTGCACCAATTTTCAACATCTTTATTCAGCACATACCAAAAGAATCTCTGTCGCACTTTTTGTAGAGTCTTTGCCACTCCTAAGTGTGCAGCTGTGACACTGTTATGTAACTGTGTAAGTATACAGCTTTTTAAGCTTTCTGAGACAACAATTTGCATGGTGACTGTCATTCCATCATCACTTTTCCATTTCCTATACAGTATATCATTTTCTACTACAAAGAAATCAACCTGTTTCCAGTAGTATTTTATTTCAGGACAGTAATGTGAAATATCTGACAATTCATATTTCTTTTTACTTGTCACCATCCCCTTCACCACTTTCAGAACTGTATCAACATTTTGTAAATGGGGTAATTTGGACATATCCAAATTGTCCATGTCATCTTTTGACTGATAATTACTATTTGTCTCTGTACTAATGCTACTGTCAGGAGATAGAAGTTTCTTCCTAATCTCCTTTGTAACATAAAAGAGTGTATCACTTACACCCTCCATGTGATTAGTTTTCTCCAAATACTCTTGGTTTTTCACCATGTGGGATCTCTGACAGATTTCTCACTAGAGCATTGTCATTAAAAGAGTATCCAATTACCACAGAACACAGTCTGAATAAAGCCAACAATTAATATTGAATCTATGGGCAATAGGCATGGTACAAATATTGTGATGAGTGATATAAAAATATCCCTTTTATATAACTCTATATTTATCACTTTGTTCCTTGAGTTTACCTGGGATGGAATATACGCAGAACCTATTTGATTTGGGAGCTTAGATATACAAGCCACCAGTTCTTTATCTGATTCACTTTCAGCATGATTTTCAACTCTTTCACAACAGGTACAGTTCATTTTTACACATGGACGCCTTGATAAAGCATCCGCATTAGAATGCAGTCTGCCAGCTCTGTGTATAATCTCAAAATCAAAGGTAGCCAGCAAAGTCAACCACCTAGCTAACTGACCTTCTACCATTTGAAATTTATCAGAGATTTCAGACTGCCATGATCAGTCCTCACTGTGAACTTCTTTCCATAGAGATAGTGATGAAAATGTTTGACTGAATTTACCACTGCAAAAAGTTCACGTCTTGTGACACAATATTTTCTTTCAGTTTTTGAGACGCTTTTACTCAAGTAGCAAATCACTTTTTTCCATTTTGGATTTGGGAGAGAACTGCTCCTTGACCCACATTTGAGGCATCACAATCTAAAATAAATACATCATTTTCAGTAGGGAATGCCAAGATTGGAGCATTTATCAGTGCATGTTTTATGTATTTGACATATCCAGACAAGACCACCATTTTGATCTTGCAAAAGCATCTAAACCATCATCTACTTTAGGCAATGGTTGAGAATTTTTGACAGTAACATCATTCAGTCCTCGAAAATCACAACAGAGCCTTACAGAACCATCATATTAAGTCACCATTACAATGGGAGCATTCCATGGGCTTTGTGGACATTTTTCTATTATTCCATCTTCTGCCATCTTTTTAATTTCGTTCTCTGCAACTTGTCTTTCAGCAAGTGGTATTTGGTACCGATACTTTTGAAAAGGTTTTGCATCTCTTGTATCAATTTGATGTTTTATCAAGGTTGAATGACCTGTATCACTTGATGATGTAGAAAAGATACTCTGATGTTTTAGCAAAAAATGTTTTAACTGTTCTGTTTGATATTTATCCAGATTTTTTGAAGATCTATCAAATATTTATATTAAATGTTCTGGTAATTGTTGAACACTACCCCCTTTTTGGTTTATTGTACCAGCAGGTGTACTGTGTACAACTTGTACTGGTTGCAATTTTGATGTAACAGTAATTTTATACAACTGAACTGTTTTTTCTCCTAAATTTGCTATTCTGAGAGGAATGTATTCATTTTTAGGATGGACTAAAACTTTTGCTACTAGTAGACCAGTTTTCTTCACAAATTTGGAGCATATTTCAGTTAAGCCCATTGTGTCCTTATCATACATGTCAATTGGTCTGCCATTTACAATTACTTCAGATTCGGGCAATATCACAATATTTTCAGTTAAAGCAATTCTACAGCACACAGTTTTCTTTTCATAAGATTTCATATAGCATGGTACCTTTTCTTTCCTTACATTTAAATAACCTTTACTAATAATAGGGTCACACTGGTGTTTCTTTAAGAAGTCAATACCAAGTATGCCATCTTGTTGTATGTGTGCGGAACCAGAAATTTGAGTGTAGAAAATTAGTCTGCTTATGAGAACTCGTGCTTTAAAATCTAAGTTCCAAATTACTCTTCTACAATTAATACATTAAATCTTTTCTCTTTCAAGAATTAACTCTCATATTTTTCTCTCTTGAGAACTACATGCAGCGGCACTAAGTAGTCTCAATACTGTTAGAAAATTGTAATCGGTGGCTTTTAAGGTTAAATTAATTACCATGCGCCTTCGGATGAACGGCTCAGAGCACTGATAATAAACTGCATATCAAGTACAAAGAAAGAACAATATCAATAAATACGAAAAACAAATTGATATGCCACTTTCGTGGACTAATAATTCAAGATATGTGGATTTTATTCTATAGGAACAAACGTCACGGGTGATAGAAGTTTGTGACCATTATCGGTGATTGTTTGTGTTTATTTATTTAGTTACTTAGTTTGTGAATGGTGTAAATTATTGTTTAACTAGTTTTCATCTTTACGAGGTTATCTTGAAACTCATTATCAATGTCCACAGTTAATTTGTTGTTTAAATAAACAGATCGTGTGATAGAAATATTATGCAGAAAGTTTACTTTTGAACGGTATATGGTCCCCCAAAATAGTCAATTTTCTCTATTTACTTTTTAAAATATTTCCAGAATGAGGAAACATTTTATTTTTATCGTTAATTACATTTACATTTGAAAACACATTTCGTGCGTGGATGCTTTTTGTATGAATGTATTTTAACTAGTCAACAGCGTTATTACAATAGTCACATGTGAAATGACCACATGTGGCTTGCCGACAGTCATAAAACTTATCCAACAAGTAGGACCTTGAGCGCAGTTGTATGTAGCTGGAACATCTTCAAAATATTTACTAGATTATCCCAAAAATAATTTGTCCAAAAGTTATAGATTATTGCTTTGACTTTCTACAGTATTAAGTATCCACTCCAAATGAAATATAACCACAAGCAATGCATCCCAACAAAAAAGATAATCACAACAGTATCAAAATAGTTGCCTTATTAAGCAAATTAGAGAATAGGATAAGGCAATCAAATCAACGTCCTAGCTTTATTGACACACAGGAGATTAAGTAACAAGTGTAAACTAGTATGTTCATTTCCTTATGTACATTGCTTTCTGAGCATACACCTCTCAAATTACTGCTTGTTGTACAGTCTGAATCCAAGGTGTCCAAGGTAACGATGTCATTTTAATAAGCACAGTATACTACTTTCTAGGAAATTATATTTCTTTTAACCAAACCAGCTGTTTGTTAGATTCTTTGATTAGGATATTTTTAACATAGCTATAACAAGTTTTCAGTCATATCACTACGAAGCAGTTTATAGTGATGTATAGCACTGGGGCATCATGCCGCAGACATGTTGCATGGTGTCCCACCCAGTCACATTATCCTGACATCAGGCCGACCAGTCCTAACACTAACCTCCTAATGATAAACGCCAAACGAGGCAGCACTTTGTACCATTTTTGTAAGTCTTTGGTATGATTCGGCCGGGGATCGAACCCATAATCCCCCGCTTCTAACCACTAGGCCACGGAAGCGGTTGGTTCCCAAAAAATCTGTAATTTCCTCGTCACAAATCACTAAAATGAGAGAGAGAGAGAGAGAGAGAGAGAGAGAGAGAGAGAGAGAGAGAGAGAGAGAGACTTTTGAGCGTCGTAGAGGCTGAAGAATGTTTTCAAACAATGTGGCTGGAATTTGGGGTTATAATTTTAGTCCAAATGACTGACGATGTTAAAGCTGAACAAGACTATAATCAGATAGGATATATGTTATCGTATGAATATCAGCTGGTGGCTGTAAAAAGAGAGGGATACAATGAAGAAGATATTTTTTTTAAAAAGACAACTATTTTTGTTTGCTATTGTTCGAATGAAAATTCAAGTCCGATCACATCAATTAATAAAATTAAAATGTCGCATAGGTAATCAGTGGTTTGCTCCAGGAAGATTCAGCAGAAACCATATATCAAGAGTCATATGTTGCTGAGTTTTTCGACACAGCTGGAATCAATTGATAACTTCATTCATATCAAATTACGTATTGTCCAACTGTGTTAAAACATGCTTTGACAAGTCCAAAAATCTTCAAATAGGGTTGGTAATGCATTACAAAGTCTACATAACCTCAACTACGGTTTGCAATGCATTCAAGAGATTATCGCCTTCTTTTCTCCAAAAACACATAATGAAATGCACGAAGAAATTTTCACAGCATTTCAGCAGCAAAGAGGGTGGACAAACCGAAACTATATGAAGCAAACCGAAACTGTTTCAAACAAAGTCCTAAAGGATTTCAGCAAAGAGGGTGGACAGACCGAAACTATTTCAGACAAACCAAAACTCAAACAGAATCCTAAGGATTTCAAACCGAAACTATTTCAAACAAAATTCTAAAGGATTTTAAACCGAAACTAATTCAGGCAGACAGAAAAAAAGAGAACTGGTTTCGGTTTGTCACGCTATTGAGACTCTGTCTCCAGGCAGACCCGTCGCTGATTGCGTTTTGAGGACGAATTGAAAATATGGATGCATATAAAATGACATTGTTCTGCAATAGATGCAGAATCAAATGACATGGATTAAAATATCGATGCAATGCAAATGATATTGATCTGAAATGAATGCATGTCCAATGACATTGATTTGCAACGAATGCAAGTCAAATGACAAGGATTAAAATACAGATGCAAGTCAAATGACAATGGGTTACACTATGGATGGACTTCAAAGAAAAGGATTATAACATGTATACAAGTAAAATGTGAAGGGTTACAATTTTTAACCTCTTGCTTTCCTTCAGCCGTATCTTAAATAAATATGTACATTTATTAAAGACATGTATGCAGCATACATAATTATCATAGTCGTAATTATTAACCATAAAATCAACAACGATACTAACATGACAGTATCAACATAATCGACAGCGACAAGCACTACCAGGGCCGTTTAGACAAAATAGCCACATAATTATCAACATATAAATTAGGTACGAAATTAATATTGTTTATTTAAATCGGGCCCCCTCAACTCACAGTCTCCATAAGGTATGGGGTTTTATTAACATATCATACGGGAATAAGTGCGGGTTTGATTGGAGAAAGGGACTTTTTACTGGTTTTGAAACCGGTTTAAACCAGTTTCACCCGGAACAAACCGATTCCAACAGGTTCTAACTGCTCCTAACTACCTGAAACTAGTTAAACTCATAGGACTATTTATGAAAAATATAAATTTTGACAGGTTTCGTCAAGTTGAAACTGGTTTAAACCGGTTCCAGCCACTACAAACCCTTTCAAACCGGTTCTGACTGGTTCAATTTACCTAAAACTAGTTCAAACCTGGTTAGAACAGGTTTACTCCTACGACTATTTTTGAAAAAGGGACTTTTCGACTCGTTTCAACAAGTCGAAACCGGTTTAAACCGGTACAAGCCGTTTCCAAACGGTTCCAACCGGTTCTAACTGGATCTAACTCGCTGAAACTAGTTCAAAATCGGTCAGAACTTGTTTACTCCTAAGACTATTTATGACAAAAGGGATCTATTGACTTGTTTCGTGAAGTCGAAATCGGTTGAAACCGGTACCACCCGGGTCAAACCGGATCCATCCGTATCTAACTCGTTCTAACTACCTGAAACTAATTCAAAACCGGTTAGAACCGGTTTAATCCTAGCAGTTTTTATTAAAAGAAAGGTATTTTTGACTGGTTTTGACAAGTTCTAAACCGATTTAAACCGGTTCCAGCTGGTTCAAACCGATTTCAAAAGGTTCTAACGATTCTAACTACCTGAAACTAGTTCAAAACCGGTTAGAACCGGTTAACTCCTAGGAGTAGTTTTGAAAAAGGGACTTTTTGACTGGTTTCGACAAGTTGAAGCCGGTTTAAGCGGTTCCATCCGGTTCAAACAGGTTTCAACTGGTTCAAACTAAATGAAACTAATTCAAAACCGGTTAGAACCGTTTTATTCCTAGGACTATTTATGAAAAAGGACCTTTTGACTGGTTTCAATAAGTCGCATTCGCTTTAAACAAGTTCTAGATGGTTGAAACCGGTTCCAACTGGTTCTAACTGATTCTAACTACCTGAAACTAGTTTAAAACCGGTTAAACCGGTTTACTTCTAGGACCATTTATGAAAAAAATGGACTTTGTTTACTGTTTTTGACTAGTCGAAAACGGTTTAGACCGGTTCTAGCTTGCTCAAACTGGTTCTGGCTAGATGAAACCGATTCCACCCCGTTTCTAACTGGTTCTGACTAGCTGAAACTTGTTCAAAACCGGTAAGAACTTGTTTACTTCTAGGACTATTTATGAAAAAAGGGACTTTTTGACTTGTTTCGTGAAGTCAAAACCGGTTCAAACCGGTACCTCTGGTTCAAACCGGTTCCAACCGGTTCTAACTGATTCAAAGTGCCTGAAACTAGTTCAAATCGGTTAGAACCGGTTTATTCCGATTTAAACCGGTTCCAGCCGGTCAAACCGGATCCAGCCAGATCCAACCGGTTCTAACTGGTTCTAACTACATGAAACTAGTTTAAAACTGGTTAGAACCGGTTTACTCCTAGGATTGTTATGAAAAAAGGAACTTTTTGACTGATTTCGGCTAGTCGAAACTTGTTTAAACCGGTCCCAGCTGGTTCAAAGCGGTTCCAGCCTGACTAAACCGATTCCAACCGGTTCTAACTAGTTCTAACTACCTGAAACTAGTTCAAAACCGGTTAGAACCGATTTACTCACAGGATTATTAATGAAGAAAGGTATTTTTTGACTGGTTTCACCAGTTCCTGCCGGTTCAAGCCGGTTCCATCTGGTTCCGACTGGTTCGAACTACCTTAAACTAGTTTAATACCGGTTAAAACCGGTTTACTCCTAGGACTTTTTATGAAATAGGGACTATTTTTTTACTGGTTTTTTTTAAACCGGTTCTCGTCTGTTTAAACCGGTTCCAGCCAGAACAAACCGATTCCATCCGTTTCTAATTTGTTCTAACTACCGGAAACTAGTTCCAAACCAGTCGAAAAGTCCCTTTTTATATATAGTCCTAGTAGTAAACCGGTTCTAACCGGTTTTGAACTAGTTTCAGGCAGTTAGAACCAGTTAAAACCGGTTTGATGCTGTTGACCGGCTGGAACCGGTTTAAATCAAAACCTGTCAAAAAGTCCCTTTTGTCATAAATAGTCCTAGGAGTAAACCAGTTCTCACCGGTTTTGAACTAGTTTGAACCGGCTGGAACCTGCTTAAACAGTTTTGACTTGTCCAAGCCAGTCAGAAAGACCCATTGTTTCATAAATGGTCCTAGGATTAAACCGATTCTAACCGGTTTTGAACTAGTTGCAGGTAGTTATAACCAATTGTTACTTAATTTGATAACGAGATGGATGAAATGGGATAAACTATATTTGATAGCCCAGAGCATAGACGATCAGCGATGTTACGAAGTGTTAAAAGGATTTTAATGAGAAACCGAAATCAGAAATCGATAAAGACATTATTGAATTTATAACGAATATCGTAGAAACACCGAGTGTTGATTCCACAGATGGATCCATTAACAATTTAGTAATATGATGATGTGATGCTGGATAAACATGCAAACTTTGCCAGGATATTTTCCAGAGGTAGACATAAAAATACTGATGTGATTTATTTTACTCAGAGTTATACACAAATACCAAAAGTAATCGGGGATAACTGTAATATTCTTGCTGTGTTTAATGGAGTTGACACTCATACGCTACGAAATATTCACCGGAGCTGGTGCAGTGGATGTATGGACATAATTCATTTTAGAAGTTTCTTTAAGTCACGCTCAGTCAACTACACATGAATTTATAACGATAAATTTGCATGACCCTAGATCAAGATATCGTATCGGACTTGATAAAATATTCGGTTAAAACCATAACAATTAACAAAAACACGACAACAAATATGCGTCTGTGTTTCGGTTTCGTAACAAGCTTTGGTTGGTTTTGACATTTTTGTCTCGGTTTTGAGAAAGCCTTAATTTGACAAACATGCATCTAACATTGTTTGCTTGAAATCTAACTCAATTAGAGATTTCCGATTCACCGTCTACCGTAGGAAGCCTAAGTTCTGTTTTTTTTATTATTATTTTCTTTCGGTTTTGAGAAGACCTTAATTTTAAAAACAGAGCTCTAACATTGCTTGCTTGAAATCTAACCCAATTAGAGATTGTCCGATTCGCCCTACATACTACTTCTATTGAGTTTTTATTTATATGAAAACTATAAAATGTGGCAGAGCATCGTTATTATCAATGTCATACATTGCAGATCTTTTAAAATCGAATTTAAATATCGTAGTTTTGCATCACTGAACAGATTATATAGTTACTATTACGATGAGCAAATGTAAATTGTACGTTTCCTCATTGGAACATATTTGCGTTGCTGTTATACAAACGCAGATAAATAACTGACATAAATATCCAATCGCATAATCAATCACCGTGTGTTACAATTTACCTAGTATATATTATAATCTTTGTTCTGGACGGTAGGGTTGTCTGTAAAGGAATTTGTTCCAAATAATACATGCTCACGATAACGAGCTTAGCGCGCATGCAGGACGCATGTGCAGTAACATGTACATTTATCATAATACAGATGTTGTTGTTGTAGAGTTTAACGCCAATTTTCAGGACAATATAGGATATACATGGAGTCCAGTATAAATGGTGGATGAAGAACGTGGGAAAACCCCAGAAAGAACCACCGACCAACGAGAAGCTATCGGCATGCTTTCTCACATATTTACATTAGCCGAATCCTAGACTCCAACCCACGTTGAGGTGAGATGTCAATCATCCGAACGGTGAGCGCTTTAGACTTATCGGTTACTCGAGGACCCTATTAAAGATTTAATTAAGTGGTTTTGGAAAATATACAAATATGATATTTCCTAGTAATACGGAATCAATGAAGCTATAACATACGTTATAAATGTGAAGATTACGATAATACAACTTGTAAAAAAGAACAATCTGCAATCGCATGGCGTATTTTAGTATGTGTTCTGATTAGAAATGATGCCTGCATTCGGTGCACTTTGATCCATTAAAAACGGTTATGTACTCTGAAAGGAGATTGTACAGCTGGAGTTATATATGTTGCTTTCTCTCGTTTGTGCGTTACAGAAAATGTTTTAAAATACTGGAAAGTAGAAGAAGATAGTATATTTCTCGACGTTTCCTTATTGCGAAAGCCGTGATCGATTATTGTAAATGTTTGATGTATCCACTTTACGAAAACAGGTTGACAACATTGGAAATTGGAATGGAGTTTCGTATTAATGAAAGAGCGAAAAGGCTTTGTACCTTTGGGGAAGATATTATTGCAATTTGAAACAGTTAAAATTTTACGAAAACTGTATAACTGGCAAGGAAATTACAACGATTTTTTTAATGTCCAGAAATTAAGGTTATTATGGTTGCTTTGCAGCGAAACCGTAAGAATTCTCGCCTGAAACGCATATTGATACAATAATAACCATTTCTTAACAACTTTATTGTAGCAAAATTTGTAACAGGTTCTACCTGTTTGGGGAGAAGAATGGATTTATATTTGCACCAGGAATTAAATCTCCTTTTTGAAAAAGGCCTGCCGATGAAAACAAAACAACGGTTCCTGGCTGATTCTGTTGACGCTTAACTAACATTCACATGCATGTCCATGTGTTGAGCTCTATAAACAAAAGTGCACACAAGCAGTGTGTCACTGTCTATGGTGTTAACACTCATTTCATACAATCAGTTGGTCCGATTACTCAAAGAAAGTCGTAAAATTGTTTTTTTTTTTTTTTTCCGGTTGGGGAAATAAATTCGTTAAGGACTATAATAGCGTATCTAAATAATTTCATATCTGATAGAGTTTTGATACATGGCAGAATGTTATGCAAATATACGACTAAAAATGGATGCATGGTCTACATCAGTCAAATGATAAAACCACAATAGTATGGACACTATCAAGCGCATAAACAGTAAATGCTCCTTAATGATTACATACATCAATAACTGAAAAGTAACATACGGTGGCACGTCCAATGATAGCATCCCTGAAATGTATACCACATGCCAGTTCCAAGTCGACCTCTAGATGCTGAACGACACACTCACGAAATTCGGATACGATTGTATTTTCAAGTGACGAGAGATTCTGAGAATCAGGTACGTTTTCCAGGGCTCCGGATAAGCGGCTTTTAGGCACATCATATGACGTAAATAAGCGCATAAAGCCAGATCGCTGGCCGTTAACCAACGGGCCGTGTGTTGTACATGCACATGCCTGGGGGTGGGGTATGTGCTAGGCAAGTGGACTGTAGGAAAGAACCAAGGATTCGTTCATCTAGACCCAGAGGGATCAATCAATCATTACAGGTATTACTCGACTGTGTTAGTAAACTTCTTTAAAGTATAAGGACTTTCTAATGTTGAGATTTTAAGGGTAAAGTTCAATCTTGACTTGATTTTTGTCAGTAATTTTGTGAGTTATTTCTATTGTTTTTTTTTAATGTAATGAAATGTGTAATTGTTTCAAGGAATTTATATTTATTTGCACTTATTAAATGAATCATTGAAAGAGACGAATTCGCTACCAGCTTCATGTTTATATTCAGTTTCGAAATAAGAATTCGTTAGGTAATAAATAATAATGTTAATGTAACCTATTATAATTAAGTATTCTATTTTAATTTTAGTATAATACATTTCTTTAAAACCATTGTTGCATTATATGACAACTATTGAATTTCATTCTCTTTGGATATCCTGAATTTAGTCGGGATATAAGTATCTGCATTCTGTTCTAAAAGACAGACACTATACAAATTATGAAGTTTGTAAGCTCGAAGGAAAAGTGTGATTTTATATTTATTTCGTGTCTTTTAAAAAATATAGTTGTATAGTTGTATCTCTAGATATATCAATTAGTTAAATAAACCTCTTTCATCGAAAATCGAAATGCGTTGTCATACCTTTTATCGATTCCATATCACTCATCTCTCTCTCTCTCTCTCTCTCTCTCTCTCTCTCTCTCTCTCTCTCTCTCTCTCTCTCTCCCCACGGGCAAAGACATTTCTTAACTTATGAGTATTTCCTTATCATAAGTAGAAGGTTATGATTATACTAAATCCTTTCCTGAGACATATTTTCTGTTTTTTTCTATCCTCAGATCTTGATTGGGAACACGTATATACAATTGATGCCGATGAATATTTTTGGACTATTAGTATCAACAGTAAAACAAACATCATTTTATTATTCACAGGAATTAATGTTCTTGTGATGTCAACATTAATGCGATTTAAGGCATTTTTGGGCACAATCATACGACATAATAATAGAAAGGCACGTTTTAATTCATATAAATGTATCAATCAAACCTAAACGCTTTTCTGTATTCCTCTCAGAAAGATAATATGTATATCTTTGTTTATATGGGTTCTTTAAACAGAGCATTCAACACGGCAAGAAATAACGACATTTTCGCGCTAAATGCCCTGTATAAGATTGTACTTCCTTCTCAGTTTGGCTAATCTATCGATGATATCACTTTTCATCTCAGTGTGTTAAATCACATGCCATCCCTCAGTTAACATTTTACGACTGTTCTATTTGTGTACACGTTTGTATTATACCTTGTTCAAATGGTATTATTCTGCGAAAGACCAACTCGATACAGACGTATTATTATCAAACCTGTCGATTCATCGACATTAAGAGAACTCGTGCAAAGAAAGGTGAATAAAAAAACTAAGAATTCTTTTTAGATCGATAGCATACTTTAGAATAATAGCTTTTGAACTGAAGCCAACCTTGTACTAACATTCGACCATAATGTTACTGTGCTTGTCTGTCACCGAATTCTCCTCGGACAAAGCACAAAGACACGCTTAGGAACACGCAGTAATTCACGATATATATCCAAATAAAAAGATTTTTTTCTTATTTGAACTTCCTTTACAATAAAATTATTTTATACAATCATCTAAAATATACGAGTGTGTACAGAAACAACTTCGTATATTTTATTTCATTGTGATCCTTATTCTTATTTGTATTATTTTCAAACATACGTTGAGTAAACGTTTTGCATGTACACATTAAAGGAATATATTTAAATGGAAGGTATGTATGTATGTATGTATGTATGTATGTATGTATGTATGTATGTATGTATGTATGTATGTGTGTGTGTGTGTGTGTGTGTGTGTGTGCGTGCGTGCGTGCGTGCGTGCGTGCATGCATGCATGTTTGTGTGTGTGTGTGTGTGTGTGTGTGTGTGTGTTTGTGTGTGATTGGAATCTTTAACGTAGCTTTAAATATTATTCATTCGTATCGCTACTATGTTTGCAGTGTGACAGTTTATCGTGATATCTTGCAATGGGGCATCATGCCGCAGACATGTAGCATGATATCCCACCCAGTAACATCCATGATGGGTTCTCTAACCACTATGCCATAGGAAAAAGAGAGATATACCCTCTGTGGACTTTAAATGCCCACTGAGTTCTTAACATGCTCTCAGGGTATTTAAGATGCTCCCGGCATACAAAAGGTGCCCCCTAGGTACCTAAGATGCTCTCTGTGTACTAAAGATGCCCTCTGTTTGCTTAAGTTATGCCTTCTGTGTACGAACGATGCCCTCTGTGTAGCAAAGAAGCCCTCTGTGTAGCAACGAAGCCCTCTGGGTACTAAAAATGTCATCAGTGTATTCTCTGTGAACGTAAGATGCCATCTGGGTATTTAAGATGTACTCTGGGTAATATGCCCTGTGTGTACTCAAGATGCCCTATGGGAACTTAAAATGCCATATGGATATTTAAGATGCCATCTGGGTAATAAAGATGTCTTTTGTGTACTAAATGTGCCCTCCGGGTACTATAGGCGCACTCTGCGTACTAAAAATGCCCCTTGTTTAGTAAAAATCCTCTATGTATTGTAAATATGTCATTTGTGTACCAAACAGATCTGGGTACGAAATACACTCCAAGTTTACTAACAATGCCTATTTGAGTAATGAATGTATCAACTGGGTATCCAAGGAAACCTCCGAGAACGGAAGTTGCATTATGTATAACAAAAGATATCCACGTTGATCTAGAGATGTCGTATTGCATACCAGGAGAAGATGATTCATGCTTTTCAAATAATCTGTCATAAACACTGTTGTTAAATTTTATAAATTGTAGTTATGACACAGGACAGATTAATGTTGACGAAAAACACGCAACTAATATTTGGTTCTTGACAAAATGTACTTTTCTCTCTTAAAAATGAAAATACTAATGGTTGAAGTTGTGTATTCGCGAGTTTACAAAAACAAACTACATGTACATGCACATAATGGACTGTAAGTTATGATCATGTAGTTACACGAGAAATACAACCGTGAAAATAAGGGAATTAATTTATATATACATAGATACATTAACATCAAACTATGAACAATGAGTTCATGTTTTTACAATGGAATATTATTATAATACCCACTGGGCAATGGTTTCTCAGTGACAAAGAGAAATAACCCAAATGATACCAACATATGTATGTAATCAAACATCTTCCAATTGCTTTGGGTTATGTATTCAGGGCCGGATAATCCATTAAGCACATTAAATATATACTTTTGGCACCAACCCAACAGATGCACCAGTAATAAAAAGAAAATAGAACTGAATGACTTATATATTAACATGTCGATCTGCATGTAGAAGTAATTTTGTTAATTGCTTTGCTTATGATATTGTTTTTTTTTTCTTTGTCTTAAGTTTCACATGGGGGGAGGGGATTTGATTTTAACCACTTTTTGCGCCCCCACCTGGTATGGTTTGACATGTGCATGTATGCATTGACAGACATGTAGGAACAATTAGCCAAAAACAATCTCTGTATCATAATAGCAAAGTTACTACGACTTAAAATGCGAATTATAGATTAATGAATACATGTTCGTAACTGGACGGTTGAAAATAGCAGATAATTGAGCGTCGCAATCACAATTAATATTATGCCAGTACAGGAAGAGCGAAGACATGCATACAAGACTGAACATCCAATGATACCTCGTCAATAAAGTAAACTAAAAATACAAAACTATGGTTCTTCCTCCTAGTAGTGTAAAATGTAATTAAAAGAACTTGGTACAACGTTGTTTAAACGTTATATATTAACTTCTTAACAATGACATTATTTGTTGTACTTGTTATTATGATCAATTCACTTATGTGCTATTTGTACCATTTTATATTTTCAGATCAGATAATTAAGTGCCTATGTTTAATGTTTTAGCAACGCTGCTCGAACGTTATATCCTCATGTAACCGAATAATGCATTACAGCAACGGTGTACATACGTTGTATTTTAGCAGGATCATTGAAAAGAAAATCCTAGCCCACATGTACCTCTCCTCCAAACCAGTACTGCTGCCGCTGCCACAAACATTATTCTGGGCAATACAAGACCACTGCGGTATCCAGAATACTTGGAATACAATTTGAGTTAATATTATAATCCTATAAATATATACCTTCAAGCTCATGTTTACATGAATTAACTTCCAATAGAAAAAGTACAGACATTCATCAAACACTTTGCCTCTTAAACTGTTCAGCTGAACGAAATAAATCAATCATGTAATAAAATATGATAAAGTTACTCAAATCAACGAAAGGCGTTACAACACTGACTCTTGTGATCAACTACATAAATGTGGCTTTGTGAGAAAACATAAATATTTTTGTATTTGTTTCAGATGTATTTTACCTAAAGGTTTTCAACCTCTAATCTTAGAAAGTATGATTATTGATTCAGTGTTGGCATACCACAATAATGAATTACGAAACTAAAACAATATGAATCTAAGTATCTTAATGCTGAATATCACTGTTAGTTGATTACCAGAAAGGGGCACAACTCAGTTTAAAACGAAAGCAAGTCAATGAAATTATTGGATTATTTCCCATACAGAAACGTTCCGTAATAAGCTCAGTCAGAATTACCTCTGTTATGTCACATGGCGGTATAATGGAGACAGATCTTGCATTTTCACAACAAATAAGCCCAAGAAGTGATTTACAAACTCACATGCAGATTTTAGACCATGTACATACATACATACATACATACATACATACATACATACATACATACATACATACATACATACATTCGCCAACTGTTAATATTCTTTGTTACAAAGATGATGAGTTTTATTGTAAAAAGATTTTTTGCAAAATTATAAAGGTGCCCAGATTTAAAATTATAAATGTCTAAAGTAAGTTCCAGTATTTTGCTTCACATTTTTCTGGATGTAGGTAAAAACACTGGTCCAGAAATACAGTAGGTTACCAAGATGTTGTGCAGTAATGTTTGTAATTTTGTTGGATACACAAGTTGACTTATATAGATAGACCGAACATAGGGTTGGTGAGAATTGTTAATCACTTTTAATATTAATAAGTAATCCTTAAATTTTGTGCAGATAGTTTTTGCTGTAAGTTCTGTCTTTTGAAGTAACCATTACCGTAATTGTATCTCTCTAGATAAAAACCACCAAAGATGTGAACTTTTTAAAAAAATAATGTTTATTAATTATTAAAGTACCTATTTAAGTATGTGCCCTTTATGTCATATTCGTTGAGGAAGTTTTGCTTTTATTCATTAGGGCATGTTTAGTCTCTCTTCTTAATAGTTTCGACCATTGCATTGTTCTATTATTTGTGAAACAAATTTGCTTTGAATATTTTGCTTAATTTTGGCTTGTCGACCAATTGAAGTTTCGAATGTTGGTCTAGAGGTTTGTAGGGGATTCACATAAATATATCGCTAATTGTTATACTGTCGGGTATTGATATTTACTGTCGTAATAAGACTTTTCAAATTGTCTAACTTTTATACTGTCAAGTATTAGTATTTATTGCCGTAACAAGACATAATTTGAATTGTCTAAAGGAAGTGTGCTGGTTCGAATGCTGTCATTATACCTGCCTGGTTAAGCTACAATGGATTGTTTCTCTTTTACGGCAAGGTACTTGACTGCGATTGCCTAGAAACAACATATGAAACTTTTGTAACTTCGCCGTTAAACACCAACAACAACCCAAAACAAGAGAAGATAAGAGAAGATAAGAGAAGAGAAGATAAGAGAAGAGAAGAGAAGAGAAGAGAAGAGAAGAGAAGAGAAGAGAAGAGAAGAGAAGAGAAGAGAAGAGAAGAAGGGAAGGGAAGGGAAGGGAAGGGAAGGGAAGGGAAGAGAGACGTAACCCACAAAATGCATCTTTTACCTTTAAATAAATAATACATATAGGTATGACAATGAACGTCAATAATAATTATTGACATCGGATGTTACAGTAATAATAACAAGAATTTAATGCACCGATCAATAGAAACCATGAACCACCTTTGGTCAATAAATAATAATATTATTCAAGTTGATAATTACAACTTAGATATTTGCTTGATCTCTTCTTACGTCATCACTCTAAGTTGGTACATATCTGGTACGTAGTTTGTTGTAATACATATACACCACTGAACTGAAGTTACAGTTCCTTTAACTACCGCCACAACCATCACAACCTCTCCCCACTCAAGACAATATATTCTTATTTGTTTTCCTTGCTGTTTTTTTTATGTGTAAGTATACAGCAAAATGATTTTGCTGTAAAATCTTATAATGTGTTGTCTGACATTAATACAATATTACATACACACGTTTCCTTTTCACACCCTTTTATCATATTTCAATGCTTTAATAATCAGAAAGGAACAAAACTTTTACTGGATATTGAAATGACAGTTAAAACGAGGGCAGCTAATTTGGACAAGGTAATTCATAGATATGTTAGGTCAGCGGTTCTCAACCTGTGGGTAGCGACCCCGTCAAGGGTCGAACAACGATTTGTCAGGGGTCGCTTACGACCATCGGAAATATACATTTATACAGTTATGAACGAAAATAATTTTACGGTTGGGTTGCCACAACATTTGGAATTGCATTAAAAGGGTCGCGGCACTAGAAAGGTTGAGAACCGCTGTGTTAGGTGACGGCATGAGTTAAGAGTAGCAATTAAACATTTTAGTGTACAGCCATAGATATGACAATATATATGGGATATGCGTTAATAGTTTAGTGGGGTACTCTAGCGTCAGTGAGAAAATACATTACTAACCACCCTGGGAAACACTGGAGTCAAGATTTTCAAAGCCAACCTGGGCAAACTCCAGCGTCAAGGGGAAACGAACATGAGGAATATTGGACTTGCAAAGTGTCATATTCTTGTATAAGGGATAATAGGAAGAGGTGAGGTTGCGTTACGGTACTGAATATTGGAAACAATGTTGCAAGAATTGTAGGAACAGGTGTGCACTGGTTTGACCTCATTTTGGAGGAGAGAGTGGGACATAGACATAAACATAGACTGATATAACACATACAACATATAATATTCAGTCACAAACATTTCACATTTTTTGTTTAGGAAAAGAAACAAGTCTTTTCGAGGCCTATAAAAGGCCCTGAAAAGGAATGTTGAGTTTATTTCGTTAACACAGTGCATCTTACAGATCTTCGTTTCTTCCTCAAATTTCTTCTCACCTCTATACCGTATATTAAGACTTTCTTCAAAAATCCTTGTCTCTCCACATAAATCCTTCTTTTTCAAAGCGCTGTATCTGTCATTCATTTGATTGTCCATGATGGTCTGATGACATACATGATATAGCCCGGGTGGAAGAGCATTGACGATACAAGGGTAGACTATTCTACTTTTGTCCAAATCTTGTGACGAGAACACGTGAAAAGAATGCAATGTAATATAGTTATTTATTGTGAAAGAGCGGACTGAAATGGATTGCGTCCGTTCACCAATCCAAACACGCATTACAGAATTAAGTCACAGTGCGGAGCCCGTCTTCCAATCCTAAGAGAGTGGGCTGTGATGTCATATTCTCTATGAGACAGTTTTCAATCATGACGGAAACTAAGAGGACGATAAATTGGGGTGCACCGGCTGTGGAGACGAGAAGTGATGATATAGAAGTGGCTGCCAAAGACAACATAATTTTACTTCTAGAAGAGACCGATTTTAATTTGGATTTAATGAATTTTCTCTCTTCTTCACTACATTCACCGCCTTCTCCTTCAATACCACACGTGGAAGATTTTAAACAGAGACAGAAAGAAGAATTGTTGCTTTTATATATAGCAACAGAACGCAGAACAAGCTTTTCTCCTTCGACAGCAACAGCAAGAAGAAGAAGCAAGAACGAAACGATAGGAAGAAAAAGCAGCAATAAAGAAGGATGAATGTGAAAGTCAAATGGTGACGGTACTTTTATACATTTTGGCACAGTAAAGGAATCTGAAAAATTGTATCAGACTTCTTTAATACAGACCAAGTGAAAAAGACCTTCCTGAGCCATGCAACTCAATCCCGTTACTACGCTTGTGATACCCAGAACGTGTGATTTATATAAAGTCATCGACATGAATCAGTCCAGAAGTAGGTATTGACCGTGGCAAAGGTTTGAAGCAGTTAAAGCTGATTTCGTCCGTTCCTGTTGTTAATTTGTTAAGAAAATAAATACTCAACGGTTCTCTTCAGGCCACTCACCTCTTTCGAAAAAAATGCAATTCATTTTGTAAAAACCAATTAAAACTCCAAATCCCTTTTTTAACCCAAGATGTACGTGCAAGTGTAGGTCCTTGTTCTAAAAAATCAAAACCAACATACACGTGTTTTATGACTCGTCAACTCTGGTACAAATTTTACAATCCAATATCGCAATAAAATACAACAACTTTTTAAAAAAATCATAGCTTTTGTGGTTTTTTGTTCACTTTCTCGTTTGTATGAATTTCTTCACTGTCACGGGGTTTTTCCTTCTCTTTTACCTCAGTTTCGTCTCGTCTATTTCGTTCTTTTTCTGAACGTGTAGCGTCTTTTGGGGATGGTACATCTTTTCTGTTTGGAATCCCTCTCCCACTCCTCCTGTTAATGTTGTTTCTTAGGACAGTTTGGAGATCAATGTCCTTCTCTTTTCAATGATAACAGGTATCTAGGCTTTTGTTTCTCTGGTAACTGGTTTATTTTTTAACAGTCTAGAGATTATGTAGTCTAATGTCATTTCTCCTTACAGATAAGTAAGTATCTTGACTTTTATCTCGAAATGAGAGGGATTAGTTTGTCGAAACCTTTCGTATGACACTACGCAGACTCTAATCGTGTGTTGCCGTGGAAAAGTTCTAGAAATATTCATGGAACGCGGAGGGATAGAACCTTTGAAAGACGTTTGCACTATTGCCAAGACGTGTTCCTTGTTGTACCGCCAACGATTCATAGGACAAATGGATACCTAGTTATCTGTCAACTATATCCCAATCGTGTACTGCGTTTTCTAACTTGGCTTGGTATATTTTCCCATCTTTTTGAATTTACTGGAAGTTTGTGGTTTCTAGTATTACATGTTATCAAAGACAAATATTTATTTCTAGAGATAAAAAATACCTCTTATAGTTTAAATGATTTCTGAATAACTATTATGTCGTGCTTTTAGAAGTCGTTTGCAATCTTGCATTCCATATTTGTATAGATGAGTCATTAACAATTGAGCAATGCCTGTTTTCAACGCTTTAGGGATAGGTATTGATACGTGGTAGATTAGATCAATTCTTTAAACTGACAACAATATGCTTCTAATATGCTCAAACCATTTTTAAATAAGTCGGAATGTAAACCACACTACATGATATCATATAAAGTTTTTGAACGTCTTGCATATTTGTCATTTATTATTGAGATTGTTTTTATGTTTCTAGAATAGACATTGAGACGAACCAGACTGAACTGAGTTACAATAGTTTAGTCTTGAAAGTACTAATGAACACACAAGTGTTTTAGTGGCATCCACTAAAAGATATGTGCGCATGGAGAGGATGCGTCTCAGCTCAATATATGCAGCCTTGTATATGTCCATTGCACGTTGGTGCAATTTGAGACTACTGTCCAGAGCAACACGTTGGTCTCCTACTGACTGTGTGAATTTAATGTTGGTGTTGCTGCTGATGATATTTATTGTCTGAGGTAAAAAAGGATGTTAATGAGAAAGTCTTTGTGTTGTGATCCAAATGGCTCCAGTTTTATCATCATTTATCTGCAGCTTGTTTCATGTCATCCATGATTTCATATCGTAAATGCACCTCTCTACTCCGTGGATGGTAGCATCAACTTCGGTTGTCATCAGCGTGCGATTGGTGAGACACTGGATGATGATCTATGACAATTGAGAGCGGCCTAGTATATATAATGAGAAAATAGAACCAACAACAGAACCCTGTGGAACACCATTAATCTACTGATAAAAAAATATAATTTTAAATACGTTATACAAAGAAATAATACATATTGTGTGTAGAAAAAAATGCATTATAGAAACGTGGGAGGTTGAGCTTACCTAGTCCCATGCTTTTAAATGTAGCAGCAGAGAGGGTGAATCCTACAACATTTTTTGTTTTTATTTTTGATTATACCCCTCCAAATAACACTAGACCCTTCTCGCGAAATAACTAGAAAAAAAAATGACAGTGAACATGAGATTCGCATTCGCGTTTTCGTTGATGTCGCAACGTCGTTGTCACTCACCCTCTCTGCTGCTAGAACTTTCAGTTCTAGGTTTACGGTGATTTTAACCGAATATTTTATCAAGTCCTTACTACGACGAAAATCCTTTCAGGATTTCACAAATAGACTAATTTGTAAAACCTCCTCTTGTAAATCAATCAGATTATTAGACTGATCTGTGAGTTTGAAATTAATTCTGGTTAATGAATTATTATGACATCGCATATAGACTGGATTCACCGGGGACTCAATTATTAAAAATCCTGGAGGGGCTGTTGGTGCAAATGAATACAAAATATACCCCTGCTGAGCTTGATTTGATCGTTCTAAATTTATTTGATAGCTTCCTTCGATCACATCACACACTAAATTGAGCGCAATCACCGATGAAATATTCACATTGAACGGAGCAATATGCCTGCCGCCACCATCTGGGTCATTATTGTGTTTGAGGATTTTTATTTCCGGTGATGATTTTTTTTTTCATGCATCATGAATTATTTTAAAACCAACATCGATGGCATCACTGAGAAGTTTTTTTAGTTCTGGTACGTTATATCCTGGTAGTTTGAATGTGGGGATATCCTTCAAGGGAATTTTATATTGTTTTGCAAATTCTGTTCTCGTTATAGGATTACTTTCACCTAATACCACTTGAATGATTCGCAAATGAAATGTTTCCATATCGTCGATAATTTTGTTGCATGTTTCTACGCCGCTGATAAATTCATCTCGGGTGAGAGAGCCGGATTTAAGAGATATTAACAACAGCGAAAAATCATTATTCATTGCTGTGAAATTTTTAATGATTTCAGGTTCGTCAACAAAATTATGTCCCCCTATTCCCTCCCCTGGCTTCTTGATACCAAAAAAATCTATAGTAATCTCGTGATCTTCATAACTCTTTATTGGATTATCAGGTGCTATCACGTCGGTGACTTAATCAGTTTTTTGTGGTTCTGGTAAATCAACGGGTTTTTCCCGGGGTGGGATTTCAGGCCATCCCAGTACGGTTCTAATAGAACTCTGATAGATATCTACGACGTAACCCTCTGTGCTTATTTCAATGGCAGATGATAGTGTTGGTTCATGAACTGTTATAGCTATTTTTGACTCTACTCCAGTAATCGATTTTATTCTACGCGCGAATTCATTATTGATTTGTTCAATTTGGTATGATCCGGTTGGTATGGAAACAACATTCCAGTCTGGGGTACCGTCTGGTTTATTCTTATTTGCAAATACCAGGGAATTATTGGGTTGTTGACCACCAAATGATTTTGACCTAATATTTGGCCAACTGTGATACACTCGTAGTTTTGCTAGCGCTATCTCCTTCACTGGGACCGGAGAGGGGAAATTCACACTGAATTCTGGATTCGTTGAGGTTATTGAGATCATGCTTGTTTGTACTGGGTTTGTGTTCTCCACTATTTGTTGAAGTAATTCCATCTGTGTTGTCATTGTTATTATACTCATGTTTTTGTACTTCTAATTTTGACATCGCAGAATCATATATATCTACCATCGCTGAAAACTCACTCTCTGATATAATTGTATCATCGAGCGATGACGATATCAATGAGGATAATTGCGAGTATGCAGTGGACACAACATGAAATTGAATTATGTAGTCTTGTAGTTTCCGTTGGCTGCATGATGATTTTTTTTTTGTGATTATTGAAATAATTCCAGCGATTGTTGTTGCCGCAGAAATGCAAATTGGAACAGCTATCGGGGCCATCATTGTCACTGAAGACAGTATAATACCAGCTCCGGTGATTACACCACTCACTGAATACACAGTAACATCAATTGCGGTAATTCTCCTGCGATATTTTTTAATTTTCATTGCATACTCCTCAGACAGGGTTTTGAGTCTAGTTTGATATTCTCTGACCTGATCATAGCGATATTGCGATGATGAAATCATTTTTTATTTTAACAACGCTAGCGTTTTCAATTACGATTTACTTAAATCCGCTACGAATTCCACATACCAGGTTACTGAAGCCTTAGTCAAACTTTTATCAGTATATGTTATAGTGAACTTTTCAGTTGTATCCTTGTCGATGATCGTTGAAATCGTATTATTGACCCCGGATGAACTCGACGATGATATATTAAATTTAGTTAATGGTGTTACTAGTGTTAATCGATAAATACCTTTAACGGTTGCAGTGATATCTAATTTGTTGTTTGTAGGTGTCCACTCAAATGATCCGTGTTGGATTGTGTATACCACGTTGTTGGTTTTCTCATGAGGAATTTTTGTTTTTTCAATGATTGTTATCATCCTCGAAAAATCACCTTTGACGGCTTCGATGAAAGTTTTCGTCTCATCGATGGATTTTTTAATATCCGGGAGTTTTATTTCAATTTTATCTAACGGGGTTCCAATAAATTTATCAATGATATTTCTACGAAATGATATAAACTGTTTTATGTGTTCTTCAATTCTAGATTCAAGTGTTGTTAGTACAACCACAGAATTGTTTAACTCATCGTTGAGAATTTTTAATCGATCTGTAATCTTCGAAACGAGTACACCCGGTTTGAGTTTACTCTGATCGGAAAATAACGCAACGGTGTTCTCGATTGCGTTTTGTTGTTTAACTAAAATATCATCCAGAGAAATATTACTGGTTTTCAATTTACCCTGATCGGAAAATAACGCAACGGTGTTCTCGATTGCGTTTTGTTGTTTAACTAAAATATCATCCAGAGAAATATTACTGGTTTTCAATTTACCCTGATCGGAAAATAACGCAACGGTGTTCTCGATTGCGTTTTGTTGTTTAACTAAAATATCATCCAGAGAAATATTACTAGATTTCAATTTACCCTGTTTGTCTTGAAATACAACTATTTCGTTCGGGTCAACATTTACTAAATTCAACGTCTCAGCGATTTCATCTTTAATTTTTTTTTTATATCCTTGATAGAATCAGGAGTTGCAGTGTCATCGGGTTTGGGTTTCAAAGATCTCCCCCAAATATCAATCATGTTATTGTAAAACTCTTTCTCTCTCTAAAAATCGATTGCTGGTGTAGTCATTTACGACAATATGAGGTGGTTTTCTAGATGCTGAAATAGCGTCAAGGACATTTAATACTTCACTGCCGCATATTGGTGGGTCATTGATTTGTTGTGTTGGTAGCGTAGAATACCAAGTCTTCATTGGAAATTGTTTTATGTAACGCATAAATTCTTTTGGTGGGGCTAATCCATATGAATCAAAATAGACAATCCCTCGTGGATCAATAGCGTATGCAACCCAGTGAGTTCCAGGTCCGGTGCTGTTATCGAGATTAATAATACCTGTTTCAGTTTTGTTTGGTTGATGTGGTAATTGATCTTTCATAAAAACACCTCTGAAATGTTTAATCGCTAGTTTTTTAGCAGCATCCATTAAATCAAAATTGGACATTGGAATCATCGAAGATTTGGGAACCATAGGTTTCTCAATTAATAAATCGTTCCTGGTAGTCTCAGGCCTGATCCGTGAACGGATCTCCCGCTGTACCATGAATACGGGGTTCCTGGTAGTCTTAGACCTTTTCCGCTGTACCATGAATACGGGGTTCCTGGTAGTCTTAGACCCAATCCGTGAACGGATCGTCTCTTTTTTTTATATCCTTGTCCAGCTGCCTTTTTCAACGCCATTCCTGCTGCAGTACCAACGGCTCCTAACGCCGCTGCTTTAGCCACTGCTGGGGCTGCTGCCGCAATCAATGCTGGTATTGCAGCTAACAATGGAAATATACCGCCTGTTTTAATCATATTTTTGATAGCAGCCGCAGAGAGAGTAATCTGAACACCTTTTTTGGCTGCAAGTGCATGATTGAAATGTTTCACCTGACGAGTTGTCAGCGATAATTTATTTGCACCACCAGTCATTTGATTAGGTTTCAACGTGATTGTGGTTCCACATTTTTTAGCCGATTCTGATTGCAATTTTTTGATTTGACCAGGAGTTAACGCAACACTAATAACACTATATGACATTATACATAATAGATTGATTCTAATTCAATGAAAAATCGAGAAAAATCGTTCAAAGATTTTCTACTGGGGCATCTACCACTCTCATTGTTCCACCAACACCTTCAAGTAGCATTGATTTATCACTGAGAATGACAGCAACCGCTCTATAATCAGCAATAGCAGCACCACGAGTCACATTAGCTCTAAAGTGTATATCAACAACTGACTGTCTTGTCAAATCGAGATGTTCCAGTGAGAAGTAATAGATCGGATACAGATTTTTAAAATCATATTGTGATATTTGCAAACCAGTATCCACATTTTGATCGCGTGTCATAAATGACAACAGACGATGATAAACTCGTGCAATATGATTTTCTGTGTAATTAAGTTGTATATCCTCAGATGGTTCCTGTTGGCCGTTTATTCTCAGTGAGACGTCTTTCACACCTAATTGATCAAATATCATATGACTGGAGAGTTGATTGCCAACTCGTGCGTTATCCTGTAACGCAATAAATATATGACGTGGCGCAGAAACGCCTTGTTTTGATGCTAGGTTCCGAGTGAATAAACCGTTGATATTTGATTGTTTCACATCTGTACTCACGGTTAGCCGACTCAACAACGACTTTCCTCCTTGGTCCATAAATGATAGTAATCGTCCTTCTGCGGTGATTGCTGGAGTCAACACTGGCATCCACAATGATATTTTTGTTAAATCGACTCTACCGGCATCATCATTGGGGGCTGCAGCATTTGCTGAAATCCTCCAAATTGCATCATTATCATCACTTTTTCGTACAAGCGATCCAGTATGCTTCGCCCCGTAGATAACTTTTCTGACGTTTCTACAGAATCCAAATATGTGATGCAGTGGAATCGCGCATGAAAATGATTTACGCTCTCCTTGCAACATTGCGTTTCGTGTTGCGGCTCCTAGATTGAAATTAATGTCGCTGTTTATAATCATATTCTCGATACCAGCAGGAGCAGGAGGAGCAGCACGATCATTTGGTCGTCTTATAATAAATTGATTTCCTCCAGCGGTATTCTTAGCATCTTTTGCAAACATCATAGAAGGTCCTGCTGATCTTGTATAATCATCAGAATATCTCGCTAACCCGATTATTGTTGTGGCCACATCAACATCACGATCTATGGACTCAATTTCTTTTCCATCAATGAGATATCTAGCACTCTCAAATAGCGCCATAATACCATTATTGACAAAACCGACTTGAGTACCAGCTGGATACGGTGCTGGTACAGCAGTAGTATCAGCAGCTGTTACAATTTCTCCTTCTACTTCAATAAATGCTTCACAGGGTAAAAAGTATTTACTGGTATCATGGACTTGAAGATCAATTCTTGCTCGACTATTTGAGTTTATGGCATGATAGGCGTAATATTGATAATCGCGTACAGAATCATCCTTGCCAACTGGGGCGTCTATATCAAACTCCGGATCATGTGATTTTTTGAACATTTTATTCTATTTATCAGAGTCTAAATCGTGATTTTCATCGTGAAAAACGCTAGCGTGAAAATCCATAGAATTTCATCGACGTGGTTTTTTAAAGCCACTTCCCGCTATCATGTTTGAAATATTGCTTTGGTTCCCTTGATTTACCATCGACGCTAGTTTTTCATCTACTGCGTTATTTATAATTTTACTAACACTTGCAGGCATTTCTTCTGTAGACGGTAACGGTTTCTTTTTTCGTCTCACTAATGATGTTATTTTATCCTTCGCAGTTGAAAACGTTTTCCCGGCAAGATCTCCAACAGTACTAATACCCTTATCACGAATAACATCAATGGCTTTCATTGATAACTGTTTAGCTAACGGCATCACTTTTGGGGCCATTCTTGAAAAGAATCCTAAAATGGTATTGCCGAGGCCATCTCCATAGTATGCTCTATAAACTGGAAACCGTGAATTAACTACATAGACGGGAGTTGGTTTATCATGATTGTAATGGATGATCATTATTATAAAAACAATAGTGTTTTCAATTGTTATTTAATCACTATGATACCCATTTGCTAACTCGTCAATGAAATCTCGATAGGTTTTGATATCCATGATACCGCCGGCAAATAACCGTCTACAGATATCAGCTGCTTCATTAATTATTTCCGGTGAATTATTTCCAGCTCGGAATCCTCCTACAAGAACATCTAATCGTGATATATCATTGATAACACTATCAGGACATACCCCACTTTGGGGTCCACTGGAATCTTGCAATCCACTTCCGCTATAACCAGTTGCTTCATCTAGTTTTTCTAAATTCGTTTCTTGTAAATAATCATCATCATCATCATCATCAGGTGGTAGTTGTTGTTTTTTAGGAGAGAAAGATATTTTCTTTGCAGGCTGCTGTCGCTTTCTTTGCAATCTTGGCGTTTTTTGTTCTTGTTTAAACACTTCGTATTGATTATGCATTATATCCACCGCATCGATATATTCGATGTATGATGCACTATCTGTCTTAATTTGACTTTTTTTAGTTTTGATTTTATAAAATATATCAGCCCAATGAGTGAAATTCTTAACAAACTTATGATGTTCTGGTTTCAACCATTTTTTTCTGTTTTCATAAGACGTAACAACAAGCTCAGGAATTTTTGTTGGGTCAGTCTTATCAATTTCTGCTAACCCTTCCTCGTTAAATCTCACGCGTAAATCATCTACTGTTCTCTTTGATTCTATTTGTTTTGTTTGTTCAGTTTTCGCTGCTAGTTTTTCAAGCTCACCAATAACAGATTTCCCCGTCTCGGGACCATCTCCCAGTAAAGCACGCTCTACCCCTTTCGTTGCTGTGGTTACTGGTTTAAACAACTCTTCAGACCCCAGAGCAAAATCAGTTTGTAAACTCTGTCGTTGTTGCAGTTTATTTCTTACAGAGTCACGAATTGGTATAAATTTCTTAATTGCATCCAGTCGTTCACGAGCCAATCGGGTTGTTAATGCTTCATTGACCATTATTTGAAATCAGAAACCATTTTTCAATTGCAAAACAATTTTTCCCATCGATGATTCCTTCCTTAACGGTCCAATTTTTTATTGCTGTGAAATATTTTTATTTTTTATCCATTGATTTTGCCTGTTTTTGACAGTTTTGGTGGTTTTCAGTTGAAAATCTCAAAGAGATTTTACAGTCAAGTAGTCGATTTTACATGGGATTTTCCATAAGGAAAAGCTGTTAAAACTCATTTTTGATGATTTTTAGCCATTTTTCATCAATTTTTGCCTGTTTTCAGTGATGTTTGGTCATTTTTCATCGATTTTCATCAAAAAACCTCGTAGGGTCAAGTAGTCGATTTTGCATTGGATTTTCCATAGGGAAAAGTTCTTAAAAGAACTTTCAAAGCTGTTAGGATTCTATTTTATTTTCGCAGTGTGAAATATTTTCACTGATTCAATCAAAAAATGACAAAAAAATGAAAATCTCAAGGAGATTTTACTGTCTGACAAAAAATCTTTTGAGGGTCGGTCAATCAAAATAGTTCATTTTCTTGAATTAACGCTCGTAAGTTTCTAATTTTAGAATTAACTTCCTTTTTCAATTCATATTCGTTACCCAATTCTTTTCGTATTCCTTCCACGATAGTATATAACGGAACAAACACACCTACTTCACTGGAAAATGCAAGAGAGTCTCGAATAGAATTTTGAATTTTTTTGATGAGTGCATATTTCTTTGGTAACATATACTTGTTAGTGCTAACTCCGTATTCTATATCCTGAAAATCCGACTTGATTTGATCAGGATTTAACCCATCTGACAATTTAATATCCTGATTTTTCAATTTTGCAATTTCAACTATGATGCTATTCATAATTTCAGAATTCATATATGATAATACATATTTCTAATTCATTTTTCAAAAATAAATGAGCCGTTAATATTTTTAAAATTCAGTCTGTATATATAAATATCTTTTTTAAAATTAATTCTGTATATATAAATATCTTTTTTAAAAATTCAGTCTGTATATATAAATATCTTTTTTAAAATTCAGTCTGTATATATAAATATATTTTTTAAAATTAATTCTGTATATATAAATATATTTTTTAAAATTAATTCTGTTTATATAAATATCTTTTTAAAATTCAGTCTGCATATATAAATATCTTTTTTAAAATTAATTCTGTATACATAAATATCTTTTTTAAAATTAATTCTGTATATATAAATATCTTTTTTAAAATTAATTCTGTATATATAAATATCTTTTTTAAAATTAATTCTGTATATATAAATATCTTTTTAAAAATTAATTCTGTATATATAAATATATTTTTAAAAATTAATTCTGTATATATAAATATCTTTTTTAAAATTCAGTCTGTATATATAAATATCTTTTTAAAAATTAATTCTGTATATATAAATATAAATGCAGACAAAAATAAATATCAACCATGATGAGCGGTTATCAGTCATTTGACCCCCTTGATATAGGCCGCTGTGGTTCTTTTTGCATTCATTGGGTCCCTTATTAGGCCTTTGTGTCTTTCATAGTGTTCCTTTGTTAGAGCATTTTTCTGTTTCTGTTTTATATCAGAATGTTTTTGCTCTTTGAGATATGACCCTATGACCGTTTCTTTTAGCCGATAATTCATTCTGGGGTTACCCAATGTGCATCCACGAACCTTTTTTTGGCCGGTAATTCATTTTGAACACCATACGGGGCTACCCAAATGTGATGGAGAGCTAATTACATCCATGGATGTTATTTATTTTAGGGCATTTATGTGTTTACATTCAACATGCAACCCATGAAATCAAATTCATGGTTGCGTAAGTTGTCAAAAACCGACAACCCACCGCTACCGTAAATTTGATAGCATGGGTTTGCATGTTATGTGAATGCACACAGAGGGGTTGCCCTCCCTTCCCTCAATTAAATAGAAAAAAAAAACATCCACCGTTTCACCATCAGACAATTTGTCTGCTATGGTGCGCGAACATGTGAAGAATAATTGTCTGGGTTTACAAGCCAAACACGATACCGTTAGACCACTTTTCACGTCCATAAAGAATAACGTTTTTTAACATATATATGTTGTAAATATTCATATAGTATATAAAGGGACTTAATACAGCAATCCGCAAGGTATGCTATTTTATTTTCTTGAATTACTTATTAATGGTGTTTCACAGTATTTAAATGAGACAGCATATTTGACTTAAACACTAAAACAAAGAATATAATTGTTTGAAAACATTTCTTTTCTTACAAAACAATGCCCAGCCGCTGAATCGCAATAACCCATAAAACAAGTTAACACAATCTAAGGGAGAAAGTATACACAAGGTAACTTAATACAGCAATCCACAGGGTGTTATTTTATTTTCTTAAATTACTTATTAATGGTGTTTCACGGTATTTAAATGAGACAGAATATTTGACTTAAACACTAAAAAAAAAAAGAAAATATTTCTTTTCTTATAAAACAATACCCAGCCGCTGAGGGAGATAACTCCCTTGGTTCATTTGTATACTAACTATTGTTTGTCTAATTCATTAATAACATCACTGGAGAATCTTTCAATGTAGTCTTGAGGGGATTTTATGATTTTGTCGCTGACTTTGTCAGTGTCAGGTTCATAATTTCTGATTGATTGTCCATTTTTTATTCGTTTGTCATAATAGCGTTTTAGTTCCCTGTATCGTTTGCCGCCACACCTAAGACATAATTGCGACCTTCCCCTAACCCCAACCCTACATCGAATACAGGGTAACGGACCAAGGCTTCCACGACGAAAGCTTTGCATATGATACCAACAGAATTCATTTCTGCATGATTTGTTACACGGTGTCACTGATCCAATCATAAGCCATTTGCAATGATTCATTATACTTAAATCTTTCATTTAAATGCTTGTTTTAATTATAGTATGGAGGAGTTCGAGAGATTATAGAAAATTAAGCCCTGGAAAAGTGTTCAATTCAATCTTGATAGAGTTTCTGATACACCAAAGAATAAAATTCTTGATAGAACCTTGATTAGTAAAATCAGAGACTGTTTTAATGAATTCAAGCGTGATGGGGCAGCTCATTGTTGGTCAACATTTCGAATTGATGGTGTTGTTGACGCTACCATGAATGATGAAAAAGCAGCAGTGATAATCTCACGTCTTGGGGGAGAAAGAAATTTTTTTCGAATAAAATTCCTTATCCGTGATAATGGAAAATGGATCATTAGGGACAAATACGAGCCTATTCTTAAGGACAAAAAAACTGTCACTGTGACTCAGGATTCAAAACCAGGAATTTTGACTGGACTTGATAAACCCTACTACGAAAGATCTTATCCTGTCACAGCAGTTGTTTACGGGATATATCCGCTCAATGACAAACCTGATATTGCAAAATTAGCACCCATGAAATATTCGACAGGGCTCAATTGTGTAGCAGCACGAATAATGGAACACTTCACAAATGCGTCCCGGGGAAATAAACTAACTGATCTAAGACGAAAAAAAATAACCGAATGGGAACTGACAGTGAAACAGCATGGGGCAACAATTCAAGATATAGCTAAATTAGAAACATCATTGAGATTTCCAATATCGGTAAGGACAATCACCGGTGAAGTATTATACGAATCGAAATATAATAAAAATGGAACCCCAATACAGATTATTGATCATAACGAACACGCGTGGTCATCTGCAGTAACAATATTCCCACGGGATAGAACCGTAAAATATCTATCCCAAACTCTGTTTGGAACCGAAGAGTTTTTTTCAGAGCAGAAATTATTTCATGCTATTTACCATTTGAGTAAAAACGATCCCGTGTCAATGTGGCTATTTCATAGTACTTCAGACGAAGAATGTAGATTTGATCAGTTTGTAAGGCCCAACGGAGAATTGTACCGTACTGAAGAACTGCATAATCAAATGAAACAACTAGCTAGTGAGTTTTCTGGGGAAGGGGAAGACAACGATCAATTATTAGCAAACTGTTTTACACTTCCATCAGTTGTAGCACATTTTGCTAGGAAGAAAAACGCGTGGAAACCAACACGAAGTGAGTTCTTATCAGAGGTCAAATTGTCTTGTCTTGAATACGGCCATGGAGGATTATGGAATACAAAATACACCGCTGATACCGTTATTTCAGTTGATATGATTGCGTGTTATCCAGGAAGTTTTCTTGGGTATGGAGAATGCGAGAAATATTTCAAACGATTTGGACACCCTACACACGAAATGACCCGTGTTGCTATTAATGGACCACTGCCACATTTCGATTTAACCGGATTCGCTTGTGTAGTATCATTTGAAATGGCTGAAGGACTTCATCCGTGTAGTTATCTTTGGATTGGTAAACACATGTCTGAAAAACACTGGATGCCAATAGTGTTATTACGGTATATGCTTGATTGTAAGATGTTAAAATCATTAATTGTCAGTGAAGCAATTATATCCTATCGAGCACAGAAATCAGTCTGGTTACCACAACCTGATCTAGAAAAAATAATTAGCGAAGAGCGAAAACTGTTTCCAAATTTCAGTGAACAACAAATCATGGATTGGTCCCAACAGTTATTTGAAATCAGAAACAATGAAGCAAAAGACCTTGGACGAAGAATAATCGGTAAATTTACCCAAGGTGGTAAAGATGATAATACGAGATATTCTTCACGATTGATTATAGACAATGCTGAATACGATTTTGTAATCACGGATTTAACGAATAGGGGCCTATATGTCAATCGTAAGGACGCATTTATGTCCGATGGAACCAAATTGGGTACAATTGTTACTTACACTGATGGATACAATCCGCAGTACACACATTTGAGAGCTTCTATGCTTGGTTATGCTTCTATTAATTTATTTTCAATGATCAATAGATTTCCTACCACCGCAGTTAAAGTTGCTACTGACTCATTTTACATAAATAGCAAAATGGCTGATTTTAAGGCTACTGGCAACGAGAAATGGGGATCATGGAGAATTAAGAAGGAAATGCTTCATGATTATATTCCATCAGCAGATGTTACCATTGAAAATAATTACTTAGAAAGCAATCAGTGTTCAGAATTTTCTAGTGCACCACCGATTTCTGATCCAATCTGTAGATATGAAACAGTTTATTTAAACGGCTGTGGTGGGTCAGGAAAAACAACCCGGGTAATTGAGTTATTTCGTGTTTCCAATCCAAACATGATTGTACTAACACCGACTCACAGACTTGCAAGAGAAATGATACAGAGAGGGGTAAATGCCTGCACTTATCATAGTTTCTTTAGATGGAAGGGAGATAAATGGACTCCTGAGCGCATGGGAGAGAAATTTATTCCTGAATTCATCATGTGGGATGAAATAGACACAGTGTCAGAAGATGTCTTAAAAATATTTCTTGAGTGGTTGTTATTAAAAAATACAAAAGTCGTCATGTGCGGTGATCACGGGCAACCACCACCATTTGTCGGTGCATCCCCCCATGAATGGCTAAAGGGTTTTGTAGACTATTATGAAGAAATTGATACCGATCATAGATCACTTGATAATGAATTAAAAGAATTTAAGAAACTAATTAGATTACAACCGGATAAAATCCAGTGTGAAATAGCCCGTGAAATAATTTCAGAAACTCCCATGAATGAGTTTTGGGAAGCGTGGAGACCAAATGATTTAATCATTGCAAGTAGAAAAATAGTCAGGGACACACTTCAGATGAAGTTATTTGAATTGCATAAACAAAAATTTTCAACACTTCCAGTGCCCCTCTGTTATAGGCCATCGGATACACGAAAACAGAACATCGAAGTTGATATTCCAGGCCTGACAGAGTCAGGGCGTGAAAAGAAGATTCTCGTATTAAATGATATTGTGCTGGTTGATATCAATGTCGTTGAAGATGCATTGCGTGCTAATAAATCCCCATGGACGCTAGGTTATGCAGCAACAATACACTCTTCACAGGGATTGACTATATCGGATACAATTGTTTGGATGGTAGATAATCGCATAGAATGGTCAAATTTAGTCTATCTCGCAGTGTCTAGAGTACGAAAAATAAATCAACTTCGAAGAATTGTCTTCGATGATGAAATCATTGGTGGCAATGATGAAATCATTGGTGGCGATAATGAAATCATTGGCGATGATAATGATATTATTGATAAAAAAAACTCTCCGGTTACAAACAACAAGACAAAAAAAACAACGAGAATTTGATATTGATGCTGAATTAATAATCACTTTGAAGCAACAACAAAATAATCACTGCGCAAGTTGCAATTGTATAATGCGTTGGCAGTATTCGGATAAGGATCCTCGCCAATTCACCGTTGACAGAAAAAATAACAATCTCGGTCATGTCAGAAATAATGTGATGTTGACTTGTCTTGAGTGCAATAGACGCAAGGGTGCTAGTTAAGCCCATGCGGTGGTAATTGAGTATCCTCAGGTATCACTTGTAATTGTTGTCTAGTAAAACCCCGTTGAGGGGCAGTTTAATCCAGTTTATAGATTGGAGGTCTACCCGTAGATCGTGTTATACTAGATATCTTGTGTGCAGTAACACTCCAAATAGGATCAGCAGCCCTTTTTGTGCCACCCTCAAGCTCTCCTGGTTCGTATATATACCTCACAATGACATTACTACCAAGAATTGGTTGGGAAACGCTAAAATCCTTTTGAATTTCCATTTCAGGTATTGACTTCTTTTTAATCGCATTGATAGGTTTCATGTTGATGGTTCTAGTAATCTCGTTATTCAGTGCAGTAATCACAGCTGGTAACCTTTTAACCCATTCACGGGATCTTTTTTCTTGGATGAATTCTTTTGCGTATTGATATCCAAATAACCACTCAGCAAGGGTTTTATTAAAACGTTCTACAACTGCCTGATCACGATGTAGCGCAGTATGTCCTCGTCTGATAGTGACTTTATGATTTTTCATTATTGATAACACTGCACCCTGAAATTCCTTGCCAGGATCAATTTGTAATAGATTTGGCCAGTGCAGAGGACTCCTTCGATAAATCCTTTCAAATGCAGAAGCCACTTCAGTGGCTGATTTTGTTTTTAACGGTTCTGCTTCTTTGTATCGACTTGCAATATCAACTACGGTTAATGCGTATTTGTAACCACGATCATATGGCAGAAATAATAGATCAGCCTGATGAACTTCATTGGGTCCGGTCACATCAAAATGCGAGAAATTGATTTGTTTAGGCGGTGGTAGATAAATTTGCCATAGTGCCTGTTTGGATAACCAATTAGCCGCAGTGGCCTTTTTCACTTTTGCGGCACTAGCGAGTTTATGGATTGCTGATTTACCCCTCCAGTATCCTCTTGGGGAATAATAAATAGATTCCATGTTGTTATTAATTACCAGCACCTAACATCAATTTACTTTTCATTGCCGATTTTATCAAAAAGGAAGCCAATTTTTCTTTGAAAGATTTATCAGAAATAGCATTTAACTCATGAATTAATTTCACATCTGCTAGATGCCTGTGCTGCAGATTACTGCTTTTATAAGATACATCATGAAGGTGACAGGCCTTATCAATAGCGTTTATTGGTTCCTCACCGGGTCGGGGCTGATTTTGATCATTGAGTCTGATATCAAGTCTTGTTCCCGGTCCACAGTAGCTATATCCTGGAAGGTACTTTTCTCCAGGGTATTTTGCCCATGGGGTTCTAGGGAGTTTAGTTAGCTTGGCTGCGATATCACCTCCTCGTTTTTTTTTAAAGGTTCCTTGAGTTCCTTGGGTTTAGAAACAAATCTAAATTTCTTTGTACTACATTGTACGCATTTACCAGAAAGCGCTGATCGGTTATTTTTAGTTGTAATCGTCGTCAAGTCATCTGTGCCAGTACGTTTTTTACACTTCACACAATATAGATCCATAATTTATATATAACGGCATGAATATAATTGATTATTCAGCTACCCGACGACGGGAACCTATTAAACATCATGAAATGTTGCCGAATTCAATTAGAATGATTATAATCGGACCATCTGGAAGCGGAAAGACACAACTGCTACTTAATTTGATAACGAGATGGATGAAATGGAACAAATTGTATTTAATAGCCCCGAGTGTAGACGATCAGCGATGCTATGAAGTGCTAAAGGATTTTAACGAGAAAGCAAAAGAATTTCAAATCGATGAAGATTTTATTGAGTTTATTACTGATATAGAGGAAGCCCCTTCCGTGGAAGACATCGATGGAAGTATTAACAATTTAGTGGTATACGATGATATCATGTTAGATAATCAAAAAAATCCTGCTAGAATATTTTCCCGAGGCAGGCATAAAAACACTGATGTGATCTATGTCACTCAACGGTACACACAAATACCAAAAGTGATCAGAGATAATTGCAATGTGTTGTGTGTATTTAACGGCGTTGATACTCATACGCTACGAAATATTCATCAGACCTGGTGCAGCGGTGATATGAATCATAATCAATTTAGAAATTTCTTTAGTCACGCTCAGTCAAAACCACACGGATTTGTGACAATAAATTTAGCAGACCCTAGGACACGATATCGTAACGGACTTGATAAAATATTCGGTTAAAATCACCGTAAACCTAGAACTGAAAGTTCTAGCAGCAGAGAGGGTGAGTGACAACGACGTTGCGACATCAACGAAAACGCGAATGCGAATCTCATGTTCACTGTCATTTTTTTTTCTAGTTATTTCGCGAGAAGGGTCTAGTGTTATTTGGAGGGGTATAATCAAAAATAAAAACAAAAAATGTTGTAGGATTCACCCTCTCTGCTGCTAATGTGCAAAACATAACAAATAGATTTAAAAAGATAGTCTGAAACTCATAAGAGATGTAAAATCATTTCATCACTTGAAGAAGAAGTTGGAAAGTTTCGGAAAAGCCTCCGTGTCAACTATTAAACATGACTAAACAGAAATAATAAAAATTTGCACCTGGCGGGGTACCCACCCTAGTGCGATATTGAGTTAAATCACTATGAATGATTTATTTTTTTTTGGGGGGGGGGGGGAAATGCAGTTACAGAAAACTATAAGCAACTAATATAAAAAGATTAAAGGACACACAAATATCTTGGTTCTAATGCCATTATTTATAATTGAGCCGCCCAAGTAGCCAAAACATGATTTTCTTCCAATTCTAACTAACCACTGAAATACATTGATATGGAGAATAAAATTGTATTGCATGAAAGAGATAATACATTTAATATAGGGAACTAAAATGCATTCTATTATAAAAGAGACTCTTTATAGAACAAAAAATGGAGGTCCTACCCAGTAATGTACTTTCAAAATTGTGTGTGTATATCTGTATATATATATATATATATATATATATATATATATATATATATATATATATATATAGTTACGTGCTTAGGCTCGAATAAACAGTAACATAGAAAGAGTGAAAATAACAAGCTTGTAAAAACTTAATAACACTTTATTGAGCACAAATATTTTCCAGAGAAGAAAAAAAAACTTACGGTTTGAAGAATCAATTCCAAAATTAATCCAAAAATAATTCAAAATATAATCCAATAGTGAAATTGCAAAAATCCTGGTAATAAAATGACCAAATAATTACCAGTTCGAATCTTAGCGAAGCGTCCAAGATGGAAGACGATGTCACGTGATGAAGACAGTTCTGGTCTTATGAAATTCAAGGAGCACATTATTTTCCAGATAAATAACAAAATAAATCCTCTTGATCCAATGGAATTGAAATAATTTCCAGTACAAGGTAATTTAAAATAACTCAAAACGACATAACGTAATATTCTAACAGCCCAAGTCCTACTAAATAGTTCGCTCCAAAACATAATTTATATACCTGTTTTTACGTAAACAAGAAAGGAGTCACGTGATCTTCTAGAATCTTTTAAAATTTACGTTCAAAGAATCACGTACACACCGTATGACCCAACTAAAAATAGAAAGATGTTTATACCAAAGCTCCATAATGTCCTTGGAACCAACCAATCATTTTAAAAGCTTGTTTACAACTCTGAAGCCATGTCAGAAATGAGGTTAACACCTGGTGTTTATTCTTAAAAGTACATATCATCCCACCTTCTAAAAATAATATCTCCCAATGAATGAATCTTGAACTTAAAATGTCAAATTTAAATCTGACAAAGAAACAATAAAAATAAATGATTTAAATAAAATATACGTAACAATATATATAAACACTTAAAAAGAAAGTCAAAACAAGATACACAAGATACAAAACACTAGAAGTACCCAGACATTTTATAGACATTTTTTTTGACATATGGAGAATGTGACGAACTGTGGAATTTGTAAATAAAACAGAACTAAGAATGGGTGAGAGAAGATAATTCAAAGATACTAAACTGTAGAGTAGATAAAAACATCGGGGGTTGGGGTAAACAAGTAAACTGCAAGGAAGTTGGCAAAATTGGACACAAAAAAAAATCTTTACAATACAAAGCATGGTTTTCAAATTTTTGCACAATGCATGGCTCACATGTGAATAACCATCAAACGACGTATGATTAAAATAACGACAAAAGTTATTTTATGTAAGTGACGAATTTACACATTATCGTACTTGATAAAACTATAGACGACAGAATCATAGCAATAAAAGAAATGTGTAAGAAAAACAATAATAAATAGTATAAAAGTATTTTATATCTAGTTTGAAATCTTGATATTCGTACGACACAAAAAATAACAGATTATATTACACATGCGATGATAACATGTGGACAGGTTATCAAAGTAAAATATATCAATATATTTCCTTAAGTTAAGTGACTGGGAAATGGGGAAGAGGCGTCGGTTTACAACCCGCGTCGGGCCATGTACCATCATGCACGGGCTGGAACCTCAGCTTCATCTCTCACCTCTTGGAAACCAAATAAATTGATCATTACAATGTATTACCATAATAATGTCATGAAATACCTAGAGAGAAACATTCCGGCAGAGGATGACATCATTCGCAGGGGGAAGGGGGACTTCGGTTTACCGCTCAATTATGGGCGTGTACCGTCAAGAACTGGCAAACCCTCAGCTTGTTTCTTCCCCCCCTTCCTCCCCCATCCATGGAAACTACTAAACACTACTAATGGACAAACCAACGACTTTAACGAATGCCCACACAGAGCATCAAGAAACCCAATAGGCAAATAGTGGAGGAAAGGTTGTATTGCTTCCACATAAAACTTGCCAGCTACTTTGAAATCACTAAGGATAATAAAAGAAATATTTTCTTTAATAAGTCCTCTTTTTTAATATTAAAACGAATATTCCTTAATTTTCAGTGATTTTGTACTAATCAACAATAGATAATGAACTGGTAACTGCTTGTAAAAAGGAGCCTAATTACATTTTTTAAGAGGGTACAGGGACCGCCATGTGGGTGAAGTACGACGCCTCAGGGCTATGTCACAAGGTGCCATTCGAAGTGCAAAGGCCTGCGAGGAGCGTTAATGGACAAGTAAAACAACTGCACGGGGCCAACAAAACAAATGAGAAAAAGAACAAAGAGTTACCCTACTAACAAATGGGGACTACTCTTAGAACAAAAACGTTTAGAACTTTGATAGATTAAATAAATTTTAAATGGATAAAAACCCGCAGATAAGGGAAACATAAATAATTAAAGAAAATTCTGCTTCTTACTCAGGCTTAACCTCTCTCAATAAGATAGAACGAGAAAACGACATACCATGAAACATTATCAACCTTTTTCTCAAAAATATTGTAATACACCGTTTTCTTTCCAAAATTCAAAATTCAAAATTTCAACAACAACAACAAAAAAAAATGAAAAACATTTTTTATTAAAATTCGGTCAATAAAACATACAATCATACCTAGCTTTGGTGGTAACATACACACATAAAAAAATTACTGTTTGGAGAAGGGGAGGCATCTGTCTGGTGCCCAAAATCTCCAGAAAAGCATTTCATGAACAATATAAATATCTAAAGGAGATACGGTTTCTGCAATTTTAGCCTAAAATCGTATCATGTGACTCGGATAATCTATATGGTTTACTAATTGGATCCATTTACAATGATACCAATGCCAAGTATAGCTTGAATCTGCACCTAAAGTTTCGATCGATGCGTGTATAGCCATTGTTATCAGCGGTTTGAAATCTCAAGGTCATATCCACTTATTGTGTTACAACAAAAAACATCTGTCATAAACAAAATCTGACTATAGTTGTTCCCAGTATTTTACTGTACGTTAATTTTAAAATTCTGGGTAATTTGAAAATTGGTCTCCCTGGAATACCTAGTTCGAAAATGATATACCTGGAATAGCTAATACATGTATGTATGTATGTATGTATGTATGTATGTATGTATGTATGTATGTATGCATGTATGTATGTATGTATGTATGTATGTATGTATGTATGTATGTATGTATGTATGTATGTATTTGCGTGTCCATATATTTGGACTTACAATATAATAACATAACTGTTTCTGAGATAGGCAAACTAGATACAAAGCAAAATAGTTTCTAATGCTTGACGATTTTGATATACGGCTAGAATGCGAAATTACCGTAATTAAACTATACGAACACCAAACAAATTACACATTTTGAATTCGCTTGACGTGCTTCAGGAAACACATGTCACTAACTTCGAATCACTATTTTAGTGGATTCTATGGCATAACTTCTTTCCCGATCAACATTCTCTCTCTCTCTCTCTCTCTCTCTCTCTCTCTCTCTCTCTCTCTCTCTCTCTCTCTCTCTCTCTCTCTCACACACACACACACACACACACACACACATACACACACAGATACATATATATATATATATATATATATATATATATATATATATATATATATATATATATATATATATTTCTCTCTCTCTCTTTCTCTCTCTCTCTCTCTCTCTCTCTCTCTCTCTCTCTCTATATATATATATATATATATATATATATATATATATATATATATATATATATATATATATAAATAATTTGATACGTTATATATTCATTTAGCTTTAACACATCAACATAGTTGATAGTTGATAATGTTTGTAAAATCATCATGACGTTTCTCTGTATACCTCCACCAACGACACACATCTTTCGCAATTTGAAGAATGCAAAGAAATAAAACAATAAAGACAAACTTTAACAACAGTGAACGATCGAACGATGACGATTCACATCTCCAGGTTCCGCTACTAAGGTTTCACGCAAGGATCAGAGTCACATAAAATATTGATTTTCCATGTGGGCCCTGGCGTATTTCGACATGTTCGTTTTAGTTTAAATCTCTTGCTAAATTATGACATATTGCATGAATCATCGTACTGAATAATGGGAGTCTCAGGTTTAAATTTAGTTACACCAAATTAAAATATTTGCTGGTTATTGCAAGGACGTTGGAAGGTTCATATTTATTCTCTTTGCGTCCTTAGATCTCATAATTCTTTCACGTCATGATGACCTACCGATAGACTGATGTAGCATGAACTAACATATCATTACCGATGGTCGAAAATGCTTGCATTACACATCTTTTCCTATCTCACCTCTGTTAGTAATGGTTCTCGTCCTGGATCGACCGAAGTGGATCTGTGCAAAAGCGTAACAGTAGCTTCCGGTGTAACGTGGGGCGGGAATGGGTACACATTGGTCCTCAAATATACTAGACATTGGTCATGTGCAGAAAAATGGATCTAGACTCACTAAATCAAACCAACTAAACTTAGTGAATAAACAATAGCCAATCATTCCTATGTTATCACTTTAGTATATGCATTCATGTTCTAATTAAGACACGGGAACGTCCATATTTAAACTCTGTGCAAAAATTATTTTCGCTCAGGTTTGTCATTTCCTTACATTCTCAAATTTTATAAACGCGTAACCTCTCACAAGTCATATCGGAGCAAATTGGAAATAAATATTAAAACGGAGTAGCGGGTTTGGTTACCAAACCTTTCTACCCTGGTGGCAGGGGTTGTTGTTGCTGTTGTAGGATTTAACGGCATTTTTCAGCAAACGGTATGCTATACATGGCGGCCAGTATTAATGGTGGAGGAAGAACCCGGGAAAGCCCCCGGTAAGAACCACCGACCCACGAGAAGCTACTGGCAAGCTTTCTCACATACCCACATTGGCCGAATCTGAGACTCGAACCCACGCAGACAGAGGTGAGATGGCAGTGATCCGTAACGGAGAGCGCTTTAAACCACTCGGGGCCACGTGCCAGGTGATTCTTTCGCGCGTTGTTATGTGAAGACGAAGGCGTGCCTGACAAACGGTTTTCATACACTCGCACATAGGTACTTCAGTTGATACCAACAGCTGTTCGTATTAACATTTACGTGGCCAAAAATAAAACCACCGCGCTGCCACCCCTTTCCAAAGTATAACCACAAAACAATAATGCGAGTCTAGTGCCCTCCAATCGCAGAAGGTAGGGGTCGTAGCCGTGAGTGTTTGCTTGTAGTCGGTGGCGTACACGATAAGCAAGTTGGAATCACGCATCTGTGAACACATTTAGCAGTTTCGAACTGAAAATATGGTAACAATTACACGCGCAAGCTGAGACAATTCTGAAGAAGAAACAAATATTGTGACCCTGGGTGTGAGCCGGGAGTACCATTATTTATTCTGGTTTGGTGACAATGTGTATTCGTAAAAGAAACTTTTAACAAAAACGCAACAAATATATAAACTGATATCACGGAGATATAAATCCTGAACGTGGAATAATTTAAGAGAAAATACGGAAACGGAAAATCAAACATCTCATTATCCAGATAAACGAATCGAGTAATATGAAACAAACACAAATAGACGTCAACGATCGTTATCGAGAATATTTGGCGAACTTTACCGTGCAAAATGGAACTCCTTATAAAAATTTGGAGCTAGGTGATCTGGGTGGGGTGGGGGATTAAAAGGATTCTTCACCTATTCCAATTTTGTATTCGGTCCAATGGAAAAGGTATGATTACGTGCAGCAACAAGCATTCTGATGTTTACTATCCAAATTAATTTTAGAAATACTGTTGGCGAAGTAATAAAGACCTTTCGAAAAGTTAGTATTGCTCTGGAAATTTTGAGACAATATCGTTATGACATAATATTCACTCATGTACGATCCTGTAATTTTCTTCACTAATTTGATCTCGTAACTGAGTTGTTTATTTAATATAAATTTACGCGCCAGCATATCTAGGTAATGAGTACTGTACGGGTAAGATAAACCTCAATACTTTTAACTGAATTAATGGCATAAAATTGTACAAATATTTGTACATACATTAGAAGTCTATTAAGGTTTTCTTTAGGTCGTAAAAAGCAAGAGAGGTATGTATGTATGTATGTATGTATGTATGTATGTATGTATGTATGTATCTATGTATGTATGTATGTATGTATGTATGTATGTATGTATGTATGTATGTATGTATGTATGTATGTATGTATGTATGTATGCATGTATGTATGAATGTATCTAATTATGTATGTTGTCGTCTATGTATGTATGTATGTATGTATGTATGTATGTATGTATGTATGTATGTATGTATGTATGTATGTGTATGTATGTATGTATGTATGCATGTATGTATGAATGTATGTAATTATGTATGTTGTCGTCTTGAATTCATTACTAGTGTTATACTGGATACAGATTATTACAATATGTATCCACAAGCTCACTAGCTGTCAGAGTTATTATAGAGAAACAGATGTCTACTTGTGTAACAGGATGACAAGGTTATGGCTACAGCAGCCCTAACCTGCTTTATTTAGTTTCTTTATAACACATATGCCATAATACATTACTTGGTTACCATTAGTATAATGTCAAATGCTAAAAGTCAGAGAGTGCACCGAAATACCTCAGTAAAGTATATTAAAGTAATATTAAGGTGCCGAAGAGTATGATCCTTTGTGGACTAAAAGTTTAAATGCCATCAGAAATAAATAGCAATGCATAGCATTGAAAGCTTTATATTATGCTAAATACAATTAAACATGCTTGATACTGAGAAGATAATGTCCGTTGCATAACGCATCTTTCAGATGTGTTAGAAAAGTTTTAATTAAATGGCCGGATGACAGGTGCTTTATTTATGTGACTTTCCTCTTCAAATATTCTCCTCACATTTGTTGTAGTATTCATTGACGTTGTATGAACCCCAGTCCAAAAATGTAAACGGGCTGATCTGGACTTATTTACAGAACGTTTCAGAGATATCGTGTATTTACGATTATTCCAAGAGCGATTAAACAAGTACACTGACCAGAGCTTTATGCTACATTTAGTACCGATATAGTCTCATTTACAATCACGTCTTGGAAGAGAGAATCTAACATCATTCTAAGATAAATGTTTGTGCAGGTTTTTAATAACTCCTTTTAGTGCTTCTGAATTTTGCGCATATTTTCTTTTCTTTGAAATATATAAACTTAATCGTGCCAGTGTAAACAATTCAGGCTATCGCGATATAAGGAAGAAACAATAAAAGTGAACATCATCAGTAGAGCTACTTTGTTTAAATGCCCACCCACCCATCCCTCTCTCTCTCTCTCTCTCTCTCTCTCTCTCTCTCTCTCTCTCTCTCTCTCTCTCTCTCTCTCTCTCTCTCTCTGCCATACACATTGTTTGCAAAATGTGTATACAGCCGTTATAACGATACATCTAAAGGTATCTTAAAACGCATATATTGATCATGGCATACATTCAGGTTTGTATACATACGTGTCAATGGACTTCAAAGAAGGTTCATAATAAAACACAATAAAAATACTCAAAAGACATTTACAAATCCGAATTTGGAGACCAACATACAAGGAACTTATTTAATAGTAGCATGGGGAATGTTTTGTCAAAATTTCAGTATTAATTTCCAAGAAGGGATATTTTTAAACTTTGTCATAGTATAAAGACCGTCGCGTTATACATTCACTCCTTAAACGCTCACAAACGTTACTTGTGTAAAAGGAAGAATTAATTAGAGGAGCAGAACATTTCAAAGGAATACATGAGGTCAGATTATATGCTTTTAATGAATGAATGGATGGATGGATGGATGGATGGATGGATGGATGGATGGATGGATGGATGGATGGATGGAAGGATGGATGGATGGATGGATGTGTTAGGAGTGATTATTTTAGTACAATTAATAAGATTACTATTTTCTTTAAATTGTATTATTAAAGCAATGTTTTATGCATTTATAACAAAACGTTGGCAACGTACATCATTAGCTATACGATTGTACATTATTGTGTGGAAATAGGTTATAAAGCAAAAATCAGTCAGCCCTAAGTCTTATCAGTAAAACATAGAACAAGCTTCCGTGCTGACGTAAATACAGAATGGTTCTTATCTAATGATGGACAGTCTTCGCTACTAAATTGTTCTTATCTAAAGTTGGACAGACATTACAGCTGGCTTAACATATTAAACATGTTCCTGGTTCAGAAAATTTAAGGAATTATCATGTTTGGACCTAACTAATGCCAAACGATATAGATAAACTACAAATCTGAGTTGTACCTTATTTCAGATGACGTCAAATTAAGCCGGTTTTGACCAGGAGAAACTGATTTTTACCTGATGAGAATGAACATCTTTTTCCAACGGTACGTTAACCTGACACAGGATGCATATAAATAGACCACGCATTTAAGGGTCAGGTCAGTTCCGTACCGACAAAGAAAATAGATGTTTGTCTTCTCATTGCAGGTAAAATAATTGTATATGTCGTAACTTCTTTAGGAATAAGTATTTTTAATGTTTGTTATTTTAATAGTAACATTGTTATGTTAGCAACATGGTTCACTTAATACCTTTATTTATAATATATTGTAACGGAATGTTTAAATGTTCTAAAGAATTATTATTTAATTATATTTATGTATTTTTTACTGTAAAGGTTGAATTCGCTACCAACTTCATGTTTAGATTTAATGTTGAAATAAAGTATTCTTAAGTAAGAAAGAATATTATCTAGCAATATATTTTAAATCTAAATTCTATTTTAAAATAAGTAAAATGCATTTCTTTAAATTAATTGTTACATTAATTATAAGTATTACATTTTATACCTTTGGCTATCTTGAAATTGATTGAGAATTAACTATTTGTATAATATTCTAAAATGCAGAAGTTATACGAATAAATGAAGTTGGAAAGCTTGCAAAAGGAAAATATAATATGTATTGCATGAACTTTTATTATAAAATTTTTAGATGTGTTTCTAGAATATAGTCAATATATTTGTGTTGTTTAATTAAATAAAGGTCAGTTCCGTACCGACAAAGAAAATAGATGTTTGTCTTCTCATTGCAGATGTAGTGCAGCTGGTTTATCATCGCGGCGGCGGCTATCATTTCAGATATAGCTGGTAGCTGGCGAATATCATTTCAGTGTAGCTGTCTTATCATCGTGGCAGCACGCTTTTAAGAGAGCCTGAATTCTTTCTTCTCTCTCTCTCTCTCTCTCTCTCTCTCTCTCTCTCTCTCTCTCTCTCTCTCTCTCTCTCTCTCTCCACCACCATGGATATTGACGCTCCTTAACATACGAGTAATTCCTTCTCATAGCAAGAAATGAGAAGAAGGTTATGAAAAGCTAATCACAACATACTACATAACAGAAACATTTCATAACAGATGGATGGATGGATAGATGGATGAATGAATGAATGAATGAATGAATGAATGAATGAATGAATGAATGAATGAATGAATGAATGAACGAATGATAAATGAATGAATGAATGAATGAATGAATGAATGAATGAATGAATGAATGAATGAATGAATGAATGAACGGATAGATGAATAAAATGAATGAATGAATGAACGAATGAACGAATGATACATGAATGAATGAATGAATGAATGAATGAATGAATGAATGAATGAATGAATGAATGAATGAATGAATGAATGAACGAATGAAGGAATGAATGAACGAACGAAATAATGAATGAATGAATAAATTAATGAATTATATCAATCTGAAATTTAATAATATATATATATATATATATATATATATATATATATATATATATATATATATATATATATATATATATATATATATATTGTAATATTTTAAAATACACTGTTCCACGGCTTAATATACTTGAATTCTTTCTTTTTTTCATGTTTTGTTTTTTGTTTTAGTTTCTTGGTTTCTTTCCTTTGCTTCTTCTTCTTTTTCTTCTTCTTGGGATCAGAGGTCAACTTCTTGGTAATGAGTCAAACTTATAACATAACGGTGTCAGGTTCAATTCCAGCACAGGACAGCCAGAGTTGACTGTTTACATATGTCGATGGGCCTGCGGGCATGATATTCGATCATGTGTTGAAAGTGAAATTAGAACCAAGGAAAGCAAACAGTGGCTGTTCCTTGCCGTCATTGTTTGTACTTCCTTCTTACTTAACAATTTACCAAACCAACCGCTCCAATCGCTGACATTATATTAAGTGTAGAAGAAATAGTCATTCGCATAGTTCTAGCATACGCATATTTATAGATAGAATTGATAATAATTGGAGAGAAAGTTTATGACAGCAGCTGTATGATGCTTGATGTTTCATTGTCCCTGTTGAATCAAAAGTATGAAAATTGTACCTAAATATTTTCAAATTTAGTATGTGCACGTAATGACCAGCACGTGTGCCGTCATCTAACCTTGAACAAAACGTTAAATAAAATTCCTGCAATGAATACAATATTTTTTAAACGATTGAATGACAAAGAGATTAAAAAATTATCAATCTTAAACATGTTTCTGCTTGACTATTTCACAGTTAAATTCGAAATTGCATGCATTAGGTTGATTATTGCTCAGCGACACCGAAGCAAATTTTGAAGCCTTATCAACAAGTGATATTATTAAATGTTCAGCTGTTGTTCATCCTGGATATACGTAATATGTTATTAAAAACTTTCAGGAGGAGAATCCAAATTACGACGTTTTGAAAGAAAGCAATATTAATCAAACTCTTTAAAGGTATGTTGAATTCTATGTTTCTATTTTTCAGTGTCCGCTGTTTTAAGAAACGGGAACGTCCATCTAACCGTTATATATATATACTATACTCGTGTAATTTATCACAAGTCATCTGAGACAATATAGAGAATACATATTAAAATGTGAATGTAGTTAAAGACCTTGTCCTGAGAAGAAAAAAAACAGTCCTAATTTGTCAGCTCATTCAAACGCAAAGAACTAATGCCAAATGCGATTTCTGATTGATTGAATGTCAGTGACAATGTGTGTGCATGTGTATATGTATATATATATATATATATATATATATATATATATATATATATATATATATATATATATATATATATATATATATATATATATATATATCAGGGTTGGGTGTTTGTGTGTGTGATATTATTAACGTATCTTTAAAAACATTTCAGTAACAAATCGCTCCATTGTCTGAAGCGTGGCAGTTTATAATGATGTCTAGCATCACGCAGCAGACGCGCAGCAGTATTTCCCACAAAGTCCCAATATCCTGACACAAGGCCGACCAGTCCTAAAAGTACCTTCTTAATGAATAGTGCGATGCGAACCAGCTGCTAGTGTCATTTTATTAAGAATTTTATATGACTCGGCTGGGGATCGAACCCTCCACTTATCGCATCGAACCACTAGCTGTCTATGGCATAATGATATCAGCGATTATTATAGTGATAACTATAACATGCTTTATGTTCTACAACTATCATAAAATCACGCAACATGTAAAGATACATCACGAGGTTTATCGTCATTGTCTGTTCATTGAAGTTCATATCTATTGACAATCGTATAATTGATTTCGTGTAATTATTTCCACTTCTTTGCAGTTGACAATAAGATGAAGATCATTTGGGTGATAATGTTGTTCACGGCTGACTTGTTGTTGGTCACGGGTATGTATTTGTCGAGATAAACGGGTGACCTTTATATTGCTTGAATAATCGCAAAACGTTGACAATTGTATTGAGAAAATTAAATTCGAAACAAGATCATACAATATTGGACTCGAATCTTTCTTCAAAGAGCTGGCTTCCTGGAAAAAATGTAACATACGCTTGTATCGGGTGTATACAGTTATGGGTGTGTTATAAATGTTATATATACATTTGTCCCATTTCTGACATGATCATTTTTTCATTTATCTCACTATCTCAGATTCTTACTTATTTTAAGTTAATCATGTATCGTATTGTATAATTGTATAAAAACATATTAATTTACTGCCGCCGCTATCCTTGAAAGACTCGTAGCAATTGTAGGGGAAGGGTTTATTCTAGATTTTGTGGACTTGTAGCTCGATCCCTTTTGTTAATCTTTATAGTAATACAATATTTTAAAGCCAATATTAACAGTAACATGAACAGTATATAACGGAACGATTGCATCTATTATAATTTAATATGTATGGTATCTTACGTTTGCTCTCTCATTCAAGAATGAAAATGAATATGGTCAAATAGGGATTTAGTCCATGTAGCATCAGAAGAAGACATCTGAGCTATTTAGAATTTATTACAAGCTTGACGAAGCATAACGCAAACGAATTACATACTGCGCACATAACATGGTAAATTAAATATACTTTGTCATTTGTATAAAAAAGGACACAACTAAATATACGTGGTTTGTAATTCACATTCTGTTAGATGAACAGTTTCATTTTTTGGGATGGAGCAACTGTATTAAATAGAAGGCGAACTTCAATTACATTTAAAGTGCCATATAGTTAACGATTTATGTAAATTATTGTCGAGGGCGAAAGTAAGGATATGGCCGATTTATTGTCATACATACGCAGCCTTAATTCGATTTCAGCTAGAGCATTTACTAGAGTAGGGGGTCAACCATTCAATGTCTACTTGCTCTTTCTGCTCAAAGAGTGCGTCAGAACGAAATCCTAACTATCGAAATCACATAGGAAAACTTAGCTAGAACTAGATGTGCAATGCGTGAGAATAATGACAATGTATTGACAGTAAACTAATATTCTTTGCAGATCTCGATTTTGTGAGTTTACATAATATAGTTTTTGATAATTAAGACCGACATCATACTTAGTATTCGTTAAATATCCTGTATTTGTATGTTACCGTTAACAGGACAAGACTGTACCGGAACGTATGGAACACTTCCGGATTTAGAGCGCCGCGCTAGAAAATATGTGCTAGGGGCTAATGAAGGTTATGTGTCTGATGCCATGCTGGACTCTAAATGGTACAAAGTCAATCAGTCCAACATGCCAACCAATTACACGAACTTAGATGTCGGAATGTGTGGGACCTACTTCCCAATATGGATGAATGGTACGTTTAATTTTGATTATAAATGAAACTTATAGAAAGCAGTTATAGTTTGTTTGTTATGCGTATCACCAGTAGAAACGATCGTCGAACGCCTTTGTTTTTTTAAATCTTTCCTAGAAATAATAGTATTACCAACTCCGAGTATGGTTGGTTGAGCGGTTCTTTACTGCTTTAAGGTTTATTGGGTTACATCGGCAATATGATTACTCCACTTGAGATTTATCTCTGATCTAAAAGAACCAATACGTTTTTTCGTTATAACGGCATGTACACGCTGCGTCATTCTATTTCGATTTATATTATCAAATCCGTAAACTGCAAATTAAATTGTTATTAATAAGTTGTACGTCAGTATTAATAGTGCCATAGTCCTTACATATTTAGTCATTTGCCTACTTGTAGCTGCATTTAATACCATACCTATTGTATAAGTGTCTGATGAATGCATTAGCAGTTATCAAACTTTCAACAATTGTTGGCGCAGTGTTCATAGACTATTTGCTCACCAAAGCGACAGAGAAATCTAGCTGTTTTGCTAACCTTACTTTTCTTATCTCAGTCTAGTCATCTCAGACCAATCATCTCAGTTATGGTGTCCACGCGCTGAGAACTACTTTTAATAAAAATATAAACCTTCTTGTCTTCTGTTGTGCCATAGTTGTTCTCAAATAAAACAACAACAACAACAACAACAAATAATAATATATAACCAAAACATAGTTACGTAAGGTCAATCTGTCTTAAAAACACACCAAAATGAAAACATTCTGATAGAGACAAATACACACACGCATACAATTTCGAGGTTTTGATATTATTCAATATCGTTCAAACTAGCATGGTCAAGTTTATCCTATATGCAGGACTAGCTCAGTACATTTTCAGATCATTAAATGTAGCTAAAGCAACTGCATTAGTTGTAAACACTTCGCGTGAAACATTGTATATATGTATATACTGTTAGCTACATTTAATGAAGCTGACCTGAAAATTTACTGTGCTACAGATATGATAAAATTATCAATGGTGTTTCAAATGAACTATGTCAGAAAACACTGACCCATGCACATAAGAATATATACCTATACACTTCATAGCATCCCAGCTCTCTAAACAACAACGGAAAACTTATCAACAGCCAGAAATGTGTTATGTCAAACATGCTCTATTATAATATTGTTAAGCATCTCTGTTGTGCTCCAGTTGAATATACCTGCAATATTTATTGACAAATAATACACTTACCAGCCAGAGGAATCATTTATCCCTCAACACACTAATCCATAAGCAAATTTCACTGCATCTCTTGCCACATTTTCAAGAAAAAAAATATAAATTTTCAAAGAATCAAAGTTTAGCACATTCTTATTCTCTGGGGTCCGCATATTTGGAGGTTGATGAGGGTCTTTTATACGGGAGTGTGGGGTACTCAAAATTGGAAATGATGAAAGGAAACAGTTTCTTTCTAATACATTTTAACTATTTATTGTTAATTTCATATAACATCCATATATTAAATGTGATAATACCTCATTACTATGAGGCGTTTTATGTTGTTATTTTTCTTTGCTCAAGCGTATAAACAGTGTACTTCGGACGCAACGGTCACACCACAGCCCTCATTAACTTATTTGTATTGATGCGCCACATGTAAACATTGCGAGGTGCACACTTTTAAAGAGTTATTTTTACTTTAAAGGATAATATTGGGTGAGAAAAATAATCTACATTGGTGTTTGGACCGAGACAATGAAATCCCAAGCCGCGGGGTTACATTATATGTCTCCCCACTCGGACAAGCCTCGTGGGGAGACAAATAATATAACCCCTAGGCTGGGATTTCATTGTCTCGGTCCAAACCCCAACATAGATTCTGTATGTATCACTTCATCACAAACTCGTACACGTGGTTAATTGTTCCTGGTGCTAAACATAATGAACTTTTTAAATAAGAGGCGGTACTACGAATACATTATCCAATCAACAAAATAAATAAAACATTTCTCCTCCAACACTGCTAAAGAAAATACGTTATACACAGCGTGTATAAATCATTATTAGGATAAAGACGATGTCTTAGCCGTGGTTAAAATGTCGTTGATCCTGGTGGGGGGTTTGATGAGTTGCATTATAGTTCCTTGTTTGCTACTTTGTAATAGAGTATTTACAAATTTTTGTTTGTGAATATTCACATCCCATATCACTGGTACACATGAACAGGCAATAGCGCCCATTGCAATGAAATGCCAACATGACCTGCAAAAAAATTAGATGAAATGTTTCAAAAATGATTTTCTTAATGCATCAACGAAAAACAGCAATTCATTTTAACATAGATATTGTTAGTTGTGGGGTATCTACTCCAACCTGTTATAGTGCTTGTACTCACGTCATGAAGTAGATGATCGACCAGTATTAATGCCCTCATCGAGTAATTCATATGATAATATATTGAAATAATGGATGGAGTAACAGAGATCCGAGTAAAGACATAAACATGAACAACACGGGCCACCGTATGTAAAATATAACCATATAATAAATTACACAAATAGAGTTAAACATATTTTACCTGTATATTTTCTCACAGAAACGGAATGACACAATTTTCGCGAAACGCAATTATGTATTCGCTATACTGATAAAACAAATAAACAAATGTCATTATATTATCGAGTGATTCTTTCATAATCTCTCTCTGTCTCTCTGTCTGTCTCTCTCTCTCTTTAAGAGTATAACATACAAAAAAAAACTAAATATTTCTCAGGTTTTCTTTCTCCTGGGATCAAACAATATTCTCACTCTTTTTTTTTACCTCAGATATCGATGTAAGCTATGGTCAGCTTGCAACGTGGTCTGATACACAATCATATTCACGTGAATGTATGTCTTTTCTAGTTGCATTTCTAACTGGAACGATAACATAACCATACCTATTTGATTACTAGTACGCGACACTGTGGGCTTGGAATTATCATCGAACAATGTCAGTCTACACTCGCCAGTTTTCTCGGTAGAAAGAATTCGCAACTTGATTACACAAATGAATTATTGATCGATTAATTGATATAGACATTGAACAGTCAATTATTAGCATACATGTTAATTATTTAACGAGATAAATGTTATTTATTTGTCACATAGTCTCTTAGACTTTTTCTCGCAGAAAAGCTCGGCTGACTAAGTTCTCGACTGCTATTACTTAATCATTTTTCGATTTCGTCTGGGAACACACACACACACACACACACACACACACACACACACACACACACACATGTAGTTGAGTTCATTAGTATTATTCTAGAAACTATACATAGCATGGAAAAAAATTATTGTTCTGTAACTTATTCAATTTTCTGGTCAGCGTTATTAAATGCAGCTAAAAGTATCGAATTCTTCAAACTTTATCAAACACTTCCAATCAGCCACAGTTGAATCAAACTTTGAAAGCAAACGAAAATTATCTCAATTATCAATCAGAATTATTTGTTCATTAGTCCACAAGCTATTCCACAAGAGTTTCTTGCAGCTGTACCAGTGATAGCAACACTTGCCATATTTTGTCCCAGAATATCAAATTTTAAAGCTCCTCGCGGTTGTTACACACTTCATTAGACTGAGCTGTCTATATTACTGAACTGATGCCTACCGTAAAACGTTTACCAAATTTGAACTGATGAATGTTAATCAAGTTGGCAATCCATTGCTCTCATTAACATAATGTTATTAATGCACTTTTACATTACTATTATTGGTTGGGTCTTGTCTTTATTATTGGTTTCTTAATTTAAGAGAAGTATTTATAGCTAGATTTTACTCAGATAATTATTCAGATTTTCATCAAATAGTGCAAAAGCTGAGGACCATTATACAGAGTGAAAGGAAATAATATGATGAATATTGCGTTTTGAATCTGCTATCTTAGCAAAAATGCAGTGTTGTTTTAATTTAAATGGAAAAAGTGGATGAGAAAAAATAAGCTATGTCGATGTTTTTAACGAGACAAGAAAATCGAAATTATGGCTTTACATTTTGTTGTCTCCCACCTCGGCAGAGCCTTGACTAGAACTCCCTTGTCTTTTCCCAAAACCCCAAAATAAATCATCTTGATTTCAATAAGGCATATGACCTTCAATGTCACCAATAGCTATAACGATAATAATACCAACATGCATTTTTTAAAAAGAGAAGTAGTTAATTTAGGTCAGTAAAGATCACAATGAATACAATGATTTAGATTAAACTAATGGCTATAAATAGGACGTGATTTCATCTGCCTGTACGTTTTGTTGTGGAGACAGTTTTGTTTATTCCGCTTGTTTTCAGTGTTTTAAGGTGTCTCTACCAGTATCTTTTAATTACTTTCCTGGTTTGAGAACTCCATTTCCAGTTTTGAATAATTGCTGATAGTGCTCTTTCGTACGGCCTCGGAAACGTAAGTAATTTAGCAAGTAGATTGTTATCAACTTCTTTTGCCATCTGTGAAGCTTTGTACAGTTTTTAGGCCTCTACGTCAAAATTGAAGCCAGAGTCCATTCATGTGATGAGATAAATTACATTGTCTGTATTTGCTTGTTCTGCTTGTACCTTGTATGTTGAAAGTCTTTCGTTGCTGTGCTTGAAAATGTGCCGGCAAATGTGTTTGGAATACACTGACAAGTTTAGCAGATTTAATCACCACATGGTCAAGAATTGCAAGAATAGGTGGCATGCGCAAGGTTTTATGTTCAGCTATTGCTTCTGGATGATTTGGCCTACGATGTGGTTGCCTAGATGACTGGCGAGGACAAATTATATTACATCAACAGTATACATTTATCTATGTTATAATGAGTCATTTTGATTTGTGTATTTACTCTGCCGTATGTGTTGTGTCATCAACATTCAGACAACTGATCAGACATTTGAAATATGATGTTCCGATTAATATATTTGGAATGACAGCATGATGAGATTAGATACTACATTTTATCATACGGTTATATGTAGCTGTCTCTGTGGAGTTTGTTCTGTACTACATATTCATTAGGTTTGAAGCCAAAATCATATGTTATATGTGACTAGGCGAATATTGTACAGTTATTTGTTGTTCCAAGTGCTTTTTGGACACGTCCGTCTCTCATTTTGTTACATCTAGAATTAACTTTCTTAATTGTTTACATATTCATTAGGTTGGAACGCTAACAACATATGTTATACGTGAATAGGCGAATATTGTACAGTTATTTATTGTTTCAAGTGCTTTTGGACTCGTCCGTCTCTGTCTGCTCATTGCTCATTATATTTGTACACATGGATGTCACAGTAAGGACACACAATAACTCTACAGTCTCTGGCAGTATTAGTTCTCTTGCTTTGCGTTTAATGAAATAGTCTGTGATGTCCTGAAAATATTATCCTAGTATTTGGTCTCATTTTTTATATTATTTGGCCGCCCATTGACGGCTATTTTATGTCTACCAGGGGTTCCTTATTGTGGAATTCTGGCACAATACACTATATTCCCGCTCTTCTTTTCTAAAAGCAAACGTAGGTTTGGTTTGCAGATCTTTGCGTTTGATTTGATTTAGTACACATCATTGGAATAGTTTGTGCATAGTCAGATTTTTGATCTTTACTTAAACTGTGGTAGATTTTGGCGTCACTTAATTGTTGATATATTTAGTCTTACCTAATCATAATAAGTACAATGTATTTCATGTACCAGACATATAATATGCAAAGTAGTAGTAGTAGTATATTGCGTGGGCATGTAATTAAGGCAAGTATTATTATAAATATTGATGTCAGTTTTGGATATAGTTATATTGGTATTATTATTTGTTTCACTATTGGCCGCGTCCAAGATTCCTTCAAACCTCAGCATAAAATGTTAACGATACATTAGGTTGGTGTTACGTTCGAGAAAATCATGATTTACTGGGCAGATTTTAGCAACAGCTTCCCTCCAGTACAGAACGGTAAGATTAAGACACGTGTGTTTTTTTTAGAAGTAATTGACAAAATGATAATCGTGTGTTTAAAAACCCATGTTTGGATATTACAACGACGATATTACCATTAAATGGACTGACCAGAAAAGCGTAACACGGCAGGGCGTACCCTTTCCAAGCCAATTCATGCTCTTTAGACTCATCTTGTATGCAAATGTAAACATAATGGCTTCATGGTGAACTTGTGTGATTGGAAGGTTTTCGATGTTTCCCTAAAATCGATTAGAGATTCCGTGTAAAATGCATTTATTGCTGAATGACAACTTTACCAAGGGCATTATAGCAGACTACCATATTTTAAAGGAAGTTTAATTTATAAAATTATCACGTAGTGCCTGTCACTCAGGAATACAATTTTTTTGTTTACAAAAGACTGGCGGGGATGGAAGAGGTAAGATTAATATCATTGAACTAAACCAATTTTAGTCTATTTTTATTATTAAAAAAGTTGTAGTAACGTTTCTTCTGATGCATTGCAAATTGTGATAACTTTTATTTTCGGGGCATTTTTTGGTTGGTCAGTTGGAACTTGAAAGATAGGCACCGTTTTGTGTTGCCCTGCTGGAAAATACTAGAAAACACCAATCTTGAATATGTGCGTACATTTTAGCTATGGAAACGTTTGGAATTAGATTAAATTCATTTTCAATAATAGAGTATAATGGACCAGATACTCATTTTGTTTAGTTCAATATTATAAAATAGATATCTCAGTTATGTTTAAATCTTTTTATGTATTTAAAGAGTTATTCTGTAACAAGCTGTCAGGGTGGGGGTGGGGATGCGATGTTGTGAATTGCGTGCGAAAGCATACTCTTTTGTATCAAAATAATTTAGAAATTTTGAAAACTGTTCTGTTCTGGCCAAACCCTTTTGATTTCATCAGAAGCTCGCTCCAGAATTATATCTTGGGGACATAGTGGCTCACACACCCCAGGAAGGAATGACACTCGCTTTTAAATTTATGATAATTACCCGTGTAACTTAAAATTAAAAAAATTTAAGTGTTAAAATGTAAAACGTTTTAAGTGTAAAACTTAAAAAGTGTAAATTAAACACCATTCAATATAGGAACTTAATAACATCATTCAGCCTATGGATTTAAAAAGCATCCTTCAATCTAGGGATTGTAAAAGTCCCCAAAACAGCAAAACGCTCTCTTTAAAATCGTCCAAGACCTCAGAAAAGGGGCACATCAAAGAACCAAAGAAGAATTTCTCCAATAGCCTCCTCGTTCGACATATACAAAAACAAAATGGTCTTATTCTACGTCCCCCAGCCTTGGGGGTGGGAGGCTACAAGGAGACACAATGGTTTCAGAATATATAGATCTATCTCAGCATTGTAAACTCAGAAAATTGTGTACATAATGCTACAGACTAATGTTCTCTAATTCTATCCGGACGTGGAGAGGGACATACTGGCATATACGTAGTTCGGGTCTTGTAAAACAACATATGAGACATTCAGTCTTAGGCTGCATTCAGGTTCTTTCAATCAGTGATTATTTGGCATTCGGACAAAAATTATATTAGGTTAAAACATGTATTTTGCATTTGTTCAACTGTTTTGGGGCTGATATCAGTTGATTCATACATAAATATATAACAGACAATAATTTTCTACATGACTGATTACTTTAATTAAGACTAAAACAGAAGATATGTCTCATAAAGATAACAAGCTTGACATGAAGCATGTCGATTTTCGATTCGAAAGGGTCTATGCTCTAAGATCAAAGTCACCCAGAACCGAGAAGATAAATGGTTTCCGCACAATATATCGAGTTCTCCACATTTACAGTTGCAAAATGGATCAATCTTTGTGATGACATGCACACAGAAGAAGGTTAAATCATTTAGATTTTAGAGTCATGAAGTGACAGATCAGGGTCAGTGACTGAGACAAAAATGGTTTCGGCAAAGATATTACTTTTGAATCACATGCCTGAACCAAACTTAGTGGTTATTCTGCACACTTGGCAGAAAAGCTCTTTTAAATTGCGGGGTCAAGTGGTCAACAGTTAACGTTACTGTGAATGAAAGAAGAAACAAATTTCTTACGTGCCCGTTTTATCTACCTGAATTGGATTTTGATTAGTAATATAAGCCAGATATTCGTCCAAATTGTGTAATACTTTACCCAAAAAGAAATCATTATGGTTTGAAAATCTGATCAAATCGTCACCATATGTATACAGATGTGCTACACAAATTTCATTCGTCTGCGTTGAATGTTTTTTTTTAATTGAACAGTTTTGCTAAAAGCTCATTTGTATTGATTAGTGGATATGTTATTGCTGCATAATTGAGGTGAGAAGGGGACTTCATAAAAATGCTATACTTAACTGAAGTATTCAATGTACTGTTCATCTAAAATGTCGGACATATTCACCAAAATACAAACTTGGTACGTTTTTCTTTATGTGAAGTGTTGCTTTAAATCTATGATGGTTGTCAGTATTTCAATCCGATTATTCAAACTCGTTTGACATAATTCAAACACTATTCGTCTAGCTAGTCAACTATTGACATTCCTCATGGTTGGCCTCCTTGGTCCAATTCTATTTAATAGCGAACAAAATGCTCAAAATTTGTTAAATAGATTTATATGAAACTTGCAATATATTGCCTTATCATCCTAAAGTTACTGCCGATAGAAACCAATAACACCATGATAAATTATTTCTAATATTATATATCGGGGGGGGGGGGGTATATCAAGGTCGATGTTGTTAATTTATATTAATTTGAATAATGAACATTGATGATCCTTTTCAGCTTATACTTCATGTAATCATACTTTGAAAACTGTTCTGTACACGCTTTATACATTTTATAATCTTAATTAGAACAGTGAACTGTAGACACGTTGTACTTATGTAATCTTAATTAGAACAGTGATCTGTAGACACGTTGTACTTATGTAATCTTAATTAAAACAGTGATCTGTAGACACGTTGTACTTATGTAATCTTAATTAAACAAGTGATCTGAAGACACGTTGTACTTATGTAATCTTAATAGAAAAGTGATCTATAGACACGTTGTACTTATGTAATCTTAATTAAACAAGTGATCTGAAGACACGTTGTACTTTATTCAATCTTAGAAAAGTGATTTATAGACACGTTGTACTGCATGCTCTCTTGATTAGAAAAGTGTTATGTAGACACGTTCTACTTCATATAATATTAATTAGTAAAGTGATCTGTAGACACGCTGTACTTCATATAATATTAATTAGTAAAGTGATCTGTAGACATGTTGTATTTAATATAATCTTCATTAGAAAATTGATCTGTAGACACGTTGTACTTATGTAAGCTTAATTACAAAATAGATCTGTAGACACGTTGTACTTATGTAATCTTAATGAGAAAAATTATCTGTAGACACGTTGTACTTATGTAATTTTAATTAGAAACGTGATCTGTAGACAAGTTGTGCTTCTTATAGTCTTAATTAGAAAATTGATCTGTAGACACATTGTTCTTATATAATATTAATTAGAAAAGTGATATGTAGACACGTTGCACGTCATGTTCTCTTAGCTAGAAATGTGATATGTAGTCAATATAATCTGTTTACAGTTAGAAGTGAACATTATGAGGACATTACGTAACATTATCATTACACAATCTTACATATGTACTCAGTCTTGGATGCCTGCAGCATATATCAATAGGGGAGGGGTTCACCTAAAATTTCCTTCGTTTACGCGAGGAACTCCTTTCCCGGCTGTGAATGACTGATCCCACCCATGTGCAAAAAAATCATGCTGGCGTCATGTGCTCATTGTACATGTAATTTGTTCTGAATGTACATTTAATTTGTACCAGTTGTATAGTAAATTTGCATATATTCTATATTAACATTTTTAAAACCTATTAAATATGGTTCTTATTTGTGCAGATATTGTGTAAATCAATTTATTTGACTAAATGAATTACATTTTTAATGAAAACTGATGTCAGAGTAGTTGATCAATTACAATTGAAATGAGGACAGATGTCAGACTAGTTGATAGCTTATATTGGAAATGAGCACAAATGCCATACTGCTTGACAAATTACATTACAAATGAGCACACATGTCAGATTTACTTATCAGATGAAATAAAGAAATATTTCAAGAAGAAATAAATCGTTTGATAATTTAATATGTATTACCTGAAAATCAGCCACCAATAACAATATAACGATACATATGTTTTGACGTCATAATATGACATAAATACCTATTTTGATGTCGCATGCCACTTTTCACAATTTAAAATATTTGTTTTAAAATTGTTTGCAAAGCACATAAACCAAGCTCAACCCATCTTCCCATTTTGCAAAGCCTAAAAATATACAAAAAGGGGTTTATTTTGTTAAACCCACCTTCCCATCTCCAAAGCATAAAAAATATGCAAAAAAAGTGGGGTGTTTTTTTTGTTAAATAAGGAATCCAAATCTAGGCAGATCATCTATTTATGTATACAAAGATGTACCCACTTTTGATTTGTATGCCTCATCTTTTTATTATATCGCGCTGACGACGTTTAGGTCAACGACATTAAAGTTGAAATTGTTCGTGGGACCATCATCGTTGACCCGGGCGCCGTTTACTCTCAGAACTCAACTGACGCCAACCAATTTTCATTGCCTACCTCAAGCGCATGTAGTAAGAGTTTTGTTTACAAAGATGAGTACAAGTCCTGTAAGGTTAAAAATGTGTAAAATATAATTGCCGCAGTGGTCAGATAATGTAATCAGTTCATCGAATAATAACCATAACATAGTCTTTCAAATTTCATTACTTTAAATTAATTAAGTTTTGTGCTAAAACTAACTTTGTACTGATAGGCTCACGGGGTGAATATCTAAAATGAGGGTCAAAGCAACATAAAATCGACGAGGTTTCGTGGTAATTAAGTCCAATTATGCTTTATCTCCTTTTCACCATAATATTAGTCTTATGGAACTGAACTGGAATACTACGCAGTCGGAAGAAGTTAAAACCTCATTTTGTATAAAATGAGAACAAACCGTCAAATAAATAATACTGAAAACGTGAAGCAAATAGAGACAGAAAATATGTGAAATCAATAGCCATAAACACGTACATGTAAAATCAATAACCATAATGACATGTACATGTAAAATCAATAACGATAATGATAAGTACATGTGGCACAGCCGTGATCTGTGCAATCAATACAGCCGTATTAATTTGCTTATAAAACAAAGGCTAATATAATAAATGGATGTTCCATTGGATATTTTAAATGATATGGGAAATAACATTTAGACAATAAAATACAAAACGGGTGAAAGTTATCAGATTCTATTTTCTGTAACACATCATATTAAGATATTGAAAGTTGTTTTTTGTTATTAGTAACGTGTACTGTCTTCAGTGATATATATGTAATGATCAATGTCTTCACGTCATGTAAGTTATGTAGATGGTAATATCTTCACGTCATGTAAGAAATGTAGATGGTAATGTCTTCACGTCATGTAAAAAATGTAGATGGTAATGTCTGTACGTCATGTAAGCTATGTAGATGGTAATGTCTTCACGTCATGTAAGAAATGTGTAGATGGTAATAACTTTACATCATGTAATAAATGTAGATATATAGAATCTATGTTGGGGTTTGGACCGAGACAATGAAATCCCAGCCGCGGGGTTACATTATATATCTCCCCACGAGGACAAGCCTCGTGGGGAGATGACAGTTTTGGTTATATATTTTTTGTTGTTGTTGTTGCTGTTGTTGTTGTTTTTTTTGAGAACTATGGCACAGCAGAAGACAAGAAGGGTTTCTTTTGTTAAAAGTAGTTCTCAGCGCGTGGACACCATGTCTGATACGATTGGTCTTAGATGACTAGACTGAGATAAGAAAAGTAAGGTTAGCAAAACAGCTAGATTTGTCTGTCGCTTGGGTGAGAAAGTAATATCTTCACATCATGTAAGAAATGTAGATGGTAATATATTTACGTCATGTAGGCAATGTAGATGGTAATATATTTACGTCATGTCGGCAATGTAGATGGTAATATATTTACGTCATGTAAGAAATGTAGATGGTAATATATTTACGTCATGTCGGCAATGTAGATGGTAACGTCGTTACATCATGTAAGCTATTTAGATGATAATATCCTTACGTCATAAAAGAAATGTAGTTGGTAATATCTTCACGTCATGTAAGAAATGTAGTTGGTAATATCTTCACGTCATGTAAGAAATGTAGATGGTAATGTATTTACGTCATGTAAGCAATATAGATAGATGGTAATGTATTCACGTCATGTAATAAATATAGATGGTAATGTCTTCAGGTCATGTAAGCAAGTTAGAAGGTCTGTAAAAACGTAGTCCTACAAACGGCATTACTAAGTAGCAACTTAAGGACTGGCTTGATGCCTGTGTTTCTCCTATTTCCACATACCACAAGACAACACTCCTTGGATGATTCTTAAACGAGCAAATGCTGCACAAATTTCATTTAATCAATCAAGGACCACTTATTCCCTTGATTTTATTCATACCTGCTTTTTTTCTCGCTTCACGATATAATTTATCCGTACTTCTAAACATGTGATCGGTGTATTTGTCAGGAACAATAAAACAAGACACAGATATAAATACACTTAAGGCTAACTCGAAAAAGAAACACTTGTAAAATGAGGCCATTCCTAGAATTCCATATGCTAAGAAATTAGAAAGTGTCAATTTCATTCTAAACTCGATGCAACCATTACGTCGTATGAATAATCTACGGCATGAAGTTCGTTCCTTGTAATCAGCTGATTCCTCGGCTTGCGAAAGATCTGGCCAGCACCAACTTTCCATAATCAGAATCAAACCAACAATCACTGAAAGATAACAAACTATAAAAGGAAACGTAGATGCAAAAAGCAGATCATGTGTTGCAATACTTAAAACAATAGCACAAGTATGGAATTCATCTTGAGTTGTGAAAACTATTTTGCAACAGTTTAGCAAATAATGTTTTAAGCAACCAAATAGCAATATGCTTTTGCGGCATTAATGTTGGGTTATATTTTTCTTTTCTTGCAAGGTTCAATACCAAGCTCAAGTGACGGAAGAGTTACTCGCGATGCCTGCATAATTTCATTTTTCGACATTTGCAGCCCAGTAAAGACAATAGAAGTTGTAAATTGTAGCACATTCATGCTGTACAAGCTTGTACCAGCGGTTCAATCGAGCGGATACTGTTTTGGTAAGGAATTTGTCCTATCCTTTTGTGTAATCACTTGCTTTATTCATTTCAATTATCATACCATTTGCCCCGTCATTAACTTTTCATTGCTCATATAATTAATCTTATAGTCTTGAATACGCAACCTTTACAATGATGCACAAAATATACTTAATAGTCTATTCAAAAATAAACTTGTGTCGTAAGCAGTATTTGATCAAGTCTTCTACATGTAGATGGTTATTGGTGCATTTGCAGATTTTTTTTTCTTGCATATTTATTCCATCCCATTTTTTGGTCCGTTATGCTTATGAACCATATCGTAAGATGTTTAATTTTTTTAATTTAAGGGAAGCTACTGGCAAGATTTCTTACAAAATCACATTGGCCGAGCCCGGGACTCGAAACCATGCGGACAGAGTTGGATTTTTGGTAAAAGCGGACGCTTTATATATCTTGGTCACCCAATGACCTGCTGATGTTCGCAGACTATACTAATGAGCGCATCAATTTTCATCCGCCAACAAAGGATTACTTAATTTCACGCATATGTTTTGTTTCACAAGAACCTTGTAATATTTCGTCAATCCAATGGCATCCAGACTGTGCAAATAATTGAATGTATGAAATGAGAACACTTTTTACACTGTACAAAACGGTACATATATGACCGACTGAAGGTTATGTACTTATTTCAATTTTTGCCGACTTCGTAAAGAACATTTTGTATTCGTTATATGCTTCCAGTTTGTATGACATTTACATCCTTAAACGTATTGATCACAGTATTTTTAATTTATTGTCCGAATACATTTATGAAAAATACCCTCTACTTATACCTTGTACACATGGTAATGGATACAAGACAACAACTAGAACGCTTCCTCTGCCGAATCCAAAATATTTTATTTTATGTTCCAGATCCTGTTCCTGTTCCAGTTCCTGGTGAGTTTTTTTAATAGCTTTTAATGCTAAATACATAAAATGTCTTTAACGAAACGGACATTCGTTTCAAACAGGTCTAACAGTTTTTAGAATTTATTGCAAGGAAATAAATCCACGACTTATAATGAAATCATTGCCTTATATAAGCTCTTTCATATATATATATATATATATATATATATATATATATATATATATATATATATATATATATATATATACTAAACATGACGGAAAGTTAAATCTTGAAGAGAATGCTCGATAATATGAAAACAAAGTTATAATTCCAGAAAAATAACATTGCCATACAGGTTGGTACGTTCAGACATGGCGATTGGAGCATGTTGATTGATCCGTGTTCAAGTCTACGTACAATACAAACTGTACTTTTCTCTTACATGTAAGACTATATTTATATGTAAGACTGGATAATTATTCATGATGTAATTATTTATAAGACATGAATATGTAGACTATATTCAATAAATACATATATATATATATATATATATATATATATATATATATATATATATATATATATATATATATATATATATATATATATATATATATATATGGTTTTTCAGAGCCAGCCCCAGCCCCACCTGTCTCTGCAACTGTTCGATCAGAACTCTACTTTACTAGTGAAACAAGCCGATCTGGAAAGCAATTTTGGAAACCTCGCTTACGGTTCTGGTGTGATTTTCAAGAAAATCAAAAGGATAAACTCTTCTATTCGATAGCCTGGTAATTATTGGTGAATTTTATAAAAACAATACTATACAGACAGAACAATAAACGATAATGTTCGGATCCATAGCAGTGATTCCACACGCTAGCATAGTGTTTTACAGACAAAATATAATGCAAAAGAATATATGTCTAATGTAAAGTGTGGGGAGCACAAGTGACCAATTGTGACTTTTAAGACTTTTAAAACTTTAATGACTTGAGTCCCATTAACAGATAATTTGAAATTTGTTTTAATGATAGATAGATAGATAGATAGATAGATAGATAGATAGATAGATAGATAGATAGATAGATAGATAGATAGACATTATAATAACAAAAAAAGTACTAAAGTTGTGTCCTATTTTTGAAAATTATGCGTGAAAAGATGGCTTCAGAAAGTGAAAGTATATTTGCAGATATGCATGAGTAACATTTGATTGAAGTTTAGATAGTTGAATGTAATGCAAAAATCAACTTCTGCATGGATGATATTTTGTTTAACTTATTCATTTTTCTCCTGGATAATTATTCATGATGTAATCATTTATAAGTCTATTCTTGGGGAATTTAATAGGTACGTCAATGAAGTTTTGTTTAAGGAAGAAGGTCCAGAAGTCTATACCTCGAGAAATAAAACGAATTTGCACGAAGACGAATTAATTACACGTAATAACAAACTGGGCATAACAGTAAGTAGCACACACAAACACAAACACAAGCAAACACACATATACAGACAGACAGACAGACAGACACATATAGATATATATATATATATATATATATATATATATATATATATATATATGTATCGTCGGCATCCGTCCGTCTTCGATCTGCACCTTCGCGAGTGACTGAAGAGTCCGACCCTTGAGTGACAGTCTCTGTTGCACTTGCTGCAGGTGTATGCTGATGCTTGCTGTGGATGTTTTTGGTTCTCCTTCCTCCTGGCTCTCTTTGCAGCGAGGTTTGTGTTTCTCATCTCTTCAGCTTTCTGAGTGCCCTGTCTGACAGCAAGACGCCACGCGGAGCGGTCGTCAGCACAGCTCTCCCAATTGTTTATGTTGATGTTGGCTGTCTTCATGTCCATTTTGCGGACATCTTTGTAGCGCAGACGTGGCCTACCAGTCGTTCGTGCACCTTGTACTAGCTCGCCGTACAGCAGGTCCTTGGGTATGCGACCTGGGTCCATTCTCCTAACATGGCCTAGCCAGCGAAGGCGCCTCTCGCTGAGAATGGGGAAAATGCTGTTCATGCCGGTGCATTTCAGAACCTCTGTGTTGGGAACTTTGTCCTGCCACTGTATACGCAGAATGCGCCGCAAGCATCTCAGGTGGAAGCTGTTGAGTTTCCTCACGTGACTCGTGTAGGTGGTCCATGCCTCGCTGCTGTAAAGGAGTGTGCTGAGCACGCATGCCTGGCAGACGCGTAGTTTGGTCTTCTTGGTGAGGTTGTGATTGTCCCAGAACCTCTGGTTCAGTCTCGCCATAACTGCTGATGCCGTGGCAATCCTGCCATTTACATCAGTATCAACGGAGAGCGAGTTGGAGATGGTGGACCCAAGGTATGTGTAGTCCTCAACAACTTCCAGGTTGTACCCATCAATTGCGATGGTGGGGGAGGAGTCTGCGTCCTGCACCATTACATTCGTCTTTTTCAGACTGATGGTCAGTCCGAACTCCTTGCAGGCGTGTGAGAGGCGGCATATTAGCTGCTGCAGTCCATTTTCCGTGTGTGATGTCAAGGCTGCATCGTCGGCGAAGAGCAGTTCACGGATGAGAACCTTTGTAACTTTAGTCTTTGCAAAGAGACGGGCGATGTTAAACAGCTCTCCGTCAGTCCTGGTGTGTATATACCCACCCTCGCTGCAGTCCTTGAAGGCGTACTGGAGGAGAATGGAAAAGAATATGGCAAAGAGAGTTGGCGCAAGGACACAGCCTTGCTTCACTCCGCTGCTGACTGGGAAGGCCTCTGATGTTGTGCCGTTGAAGCACACTGTGCTGTGCATGTTCTCGTGGAACGATGACAGACAGACAGACAGACACACACACACGCACATATATATATATATATATATATATATATATATATGTGTGTGTGTGCGTGTGTGTTTGTGTGTGCATTACAATAACATTGCATTTAAAGCGTTTGGATAAATCAATCTGATATACCATTATATATATCAAATTGTGATCCTCATATGGCGCACTAATACGCATATTTAAACATTCCAGCGGACCTCTGCAGTTGATTCTACATCATTGTTGAATTTCCTCATTCGTTGTGTATTAAAATATGGACAACAAGTATTAATATAGATCTTTTACTAAATGAATTCAATATGGTACAAAATTTCAGCACAATCCTATTTTCTGATTTCTGTTCCCCTCACCTCTGATGCATAACGGAAAAACTAAGCAGGAATGGGGTGTGAGAGAGAAAATGAATTTGTGCTGGATTAAAACCTTGAAATAGTAATAAAACCAAGTACATACAAGAATATGGTTCGCCGTAACGACACGCGCTCAGTTTTCCTTGGGATTTATCTACAGTGTTTATATATGATACAAAGCTGCAAACTATATCAGCAATATACGGAAAATTTCTGTGTTACGTGGCACACATATTGTTATGTATTGAATGCTTTGTTTTTGTTGTTGCTTCCTAAACATACTATCATATTATTTATTAAATATAAAAGTATCAAAATGCCTCTCTCTCTCTCTCTCTCTCTCTCTCTCTCTCTCTCTCTCTCTCTCTCTCTCTCTCTCTCTCTCATCGTATCGAAATTCGAACTAAAATGTATGAAATGACGACCTTAGAAGAGTTTTGTTTGCGTCATCCAACGATAGCTCTGCAGTAAATGATGGTTAAAGTTAATGCAACCCGACCAGAGACAGATTAACAGAGAGACACATATAGACAGCGAGAGTTTATGGTCGCTTGTACTGTTACTAAAGCGGAATAATGACTTAGATCAACTATAAATATATTTTCAAAAAAGTTATTACCTCTCGTTGATTCGTCATTTCGTTTAGTTTATATTCCCCATTAATTTTCACGATCAGCTATGTTAATGGTTTAACGTTCATGCGAATGGCATAGCTAGCCAAGTGTTTGTAGTGCTCTACCTTTGTTATCAAATCCATCTTTCATGTTTAAGTCATAAGTGTATATTATAATTATTTAATAAGTATGACGACAATTACAAACTAAAAGAGACAACAATCAACTTATCAATATGGAAAGATAATTGTAAATAGTCACAAAAGGTAATGAGCTACATTTTGTAGCCGACACACTCTTAGATGTGAAGAGCTCATTCTGCAGATCAATGCACATCTTTCTGAAGTAAATCTGAACTCCGTTTAAAAGGGCAGATATATGTATTTGCGTGTGAAATAAATGAAGGCCTTGTTTCCTTTAAATAAAAATTTTATTCAACTTGTGGTATTTCATTGATACAGCGTACATTATACACATATACATTATATTTATTCCGCATACAGATAACATGGCATTTGAAATGTTGATATAAAGCAAACTGATATACCAATACTATTGGACGTTTTATACCGCATTTGACATTATTCCTATCACAAATATATAACTTGAATTCACAAGCTCTATTATACTATTAACAGTTAACGATTAGCTTCTTTGCATCGAATAATGATATCGTGCTACTGATTCATTCTATCTTATATTTCAATATATAAAAATGTGACCATGTAGAAATGACGTTTATAAATTACTGCGCCTTATATTAACTACACTAAGTAGAGGTCATTATGATAAATTTCCATGTTCACAAGTGGAAGACAAACAACAGCAAAAAGGAACAACACCAATAAATTCGCTTCTTAAGCAAGTACATTTTATTAACTTAATAGACCGCATGCAAGGAGGAAAAATAAGTCGTGTTCAACTAGTGGCAAGTGTATGAGAAAGTATGTATTATTATAAAATAAAATGATAAAATATACGCTTGTAGTTTTACACCAGTACAGGTGGTACCAAACATAAATGGATAAGAGGGATATATCAAGCATTATTGTTAACGTCACCTTCTTCCAAGCATGCCTGAAGATTGAATATGCTTTAACGCTATTTTATTGAACTACATTGGAACGAAACAACAACACGAATTGTATATTTACATTGTAAAATCAGTACTGTACAACCTTTAATATGACAAAAGTACAACAACATTTTGACACTATCACAGTATTGCCTATCAGTTTTTAAATAAACAACATGTCTAGTAATGATACTGTAAAGGAAAACAACAATAAATATTGGATGTTTAATGCAGTTTTTTCATCATAATTTTCCTTTCACCAGCTGAAAGTCTTGCTCTTCACTTCTGTGAGTTATCATTGCCGTTAAAATTATAATTTGTTGGGATAGACCAAGTCGAATTGTAAATCTGTTTTAGATTATGAATCATGCTGTTATTTTCTGTCCGTAGAACTGAGTATTAAACCGTGTTTATAAATTCTAGTCAAATTTCTTGCGCATAATACAAATAAATAAAAGGTAGACTTCACATACTTTGATGCAGTAACACATATATTAATATTTTGAATGATTACAATTTTGAATTTGACTTTATTGCTGCTGAATATTTTTCATGTGAAATATTGTAAAGAAATCTGCTTCATGTACGCTAATTTCTTTATTTCTAGATTAAATGTACTGTACGCGCAAGTACAAGCGTTAGTGGCATTCTAGGAAATCTCACGGCCAGTACAGGATACTGGATGGGTATACAGGTACTTTTGTATTCTCTAGTTCTAAAGCGGTGATAATAATGTGCTGATAGAAATACAAAGAAAATAATATGGTAGCACTATATGAAGGCGAAAGCAAACATCCAACAGCAGGAGCTACCCTTTTGTCACCTGTAACATATTTTTAAGAGAAACATGCTTATGCTACATGTTTAATTTGATGAGTGACCAACTATAGCTCTTCAGATTCTATGGTACATAAAAAAATACACTGCTCTACTAGTTTATACATATACATTTGTAAAATTACAAATATGAATATCTGATATCTATATGACATCGTATTTTAACAGTGTGCATTGTTCTTTGGGAGACTACGTAGCACAATAATCAGGTATTCACATAAAGAACACTTTCATGGATTATATTCATAGGTTATCGATCGAAACGTGAACTTGCAGCAAGGAAAGACAGCAATTGTTCAGCTTCGAGCTACATTTCCTTTCGGATGCTACGTGGATTTCAGCAACAGAGATCCTTCTTGCTATGTGTCCGTCCAAATGTACGATCCGTACGATACATACAACTGTTCAAGTAGTAGCATATCGGTGAAAGACAGCAGTCGTTGTGGAGTGCAACTTCAAGGCCTCACTTATAAAGAACTATCAGAGGGAAAAGATTACACGAACGTTATAACAAACATGACCATCACTACCAAAGATGTCAATGATTACAATCCAGGACGAAACAGATTTGTACTTAAGCTCGTTACAGAACGAGGCAATTTGGTAAACGATATAATTGGAGGAAACTACTTGACCGATGTCAATGTAAGTATTTGAACAATACTGCTTTGATGTGGCGAAGTAGAATACTGGATTGAAATACTGGTAAAAATATCAATATTAGGATATGACGTTTGATGTAAAGTCTAGTGTGAAGCATTACATTATTAAATCAATTGACCGCAAGCAGTTAGAAATCAGTCTTTCGTAATATGCTCACACGTAACTGTAATGCAAATAATGCTTTGCACAAATAAGTTTAGTGTTCGCAAGAACACATCTTAATTTTATCACCTACATTGTTTGATATATATATATATATATATATATATATATATATATATATATATATATATATATATATATATATATATATATAACATACATAATTCAGGCTACCATTAGTAGAGACAGTAATTACATTTTAAACGGAATATTTCAGGTGGTGGTTCAAGAAACACCGTCTTGGAAAGGAAAAGTATGCTATTCTCACATAGATCCCCACATGCTGACATTTGATGGACGGTAAGTACAATAAGGCATACTAAATTTATCTATATATATTTCTTTAAAGATGTTTTGTATTTTACAGAAATGCTGATCAAATGTCCAGTTTGATATTCCAATTATGTTGGCATAACAAATTACAGGACACAGTGGGCACTAAATCGGAGAGTTCACGCACTCCTTCCCTACGTTGTTGCCAGTCGTTAATATAGCTCCATAGGATATACAATACAATCTTATGTAAAGCTGCAAATATTTCCCATTTTAATAAAAGGAAATTTGGCAATCCTCGCTTTCTTTTAATAAATTATTTGCTCATAGTGTGGTTCATTAGTGATACAGCGACATAATATATTAACGTTTTCAAATTTCCACCTTAAAACCTAAATGCTGCAGTTTCTCAAACCATTTCGCTAGTCTTCCAATGGAACTAAAATTTGGAAGAAAGGAATAATTCGTGAAATGCTATATGATGAACTGTTGTTTGAATGATCAATATATTAAGTTTAAACAACATTCAGATAGTCAATTTAAAATTAAGAGATGCCACCGTTCAGTCGCCGATGCCGCTTGTAATTCAGAAATAGTAATGTGATGCATTCAACACATTCCGTCACTGACTTATTTAATAATAAATGGATTCACACATTCAAAAGGGAATTAAAAGAGGCAGACCCACGTTTTCAAGCGGATCTGAGACAAAGATCACGAATTACACAAATATAACACGCGGACGAGCAATTATCAAAGGATGAGCTGAAATACTTTGAAGTGCGATCTTGGGCAGAACACAACTCAAGCTCTTGCGCAATTTCATATTAATAGGTAAGCTCAGGACACGAGCTTGTCAGAATTAATGTTCGTGAGTTACACCTTTAAAGAAAAAAAATACTCGTAAATTTGAGGCCATGTACTGCATCATATCAAGTGCCAAATGTGAGCACGTGTCACTTAAGTATTCCTACAGCCTGTCCGATAATGCATGATATTGGCTTATTGTATATATAATGGTAACGTCATCAAATCTTCTGTTATTTCGTTTGACTGAAATTAGTTGAAAACACAGGTAACGCTAATAATCATCGGATTACTTTGCACTCACGTGCAAACGGGCAAGGTTTCCCAGTTCGAATGAGAACCTACATGGGTCATAATATAATAATACCTCGATTTTGTATAATTTTAATGGCATCTAACGGTTTTAGGACCACTGTCTTCAACGATTCAGATGATTTGATATATATGATTTTTTTACGTAACGACAGCATCGGGATTTTAATATGTAGCATAGTATATAACTCTCGAACGCCATGAGCCTGTATCTAAAATATAGATGCATATAAATAGTGTAAGGAATGTATACAGTGATTTATATATATATATATATATATATATATATATATATATATATATATATATATATATATATATATATATATATATATATATATATATATATAGAACATGGCAAGCAATAACAATATTAAAACTTTTACATAATATAATATGAAGGTGCATTAATTTGTATGTAGTGCCAAACTTAATTGAATAAATATACATATTTTTCTTGAGAGCATGTTCTAAATTGACAATTTTTTTTTAATGTAAATGTCAAATTTTTTGCCACCTTATACGTTGGTTACGAAAGCAAATTTTGCTTTCAATAACATCGAATAAAGGAATAAAAGAAGAAAAACTAATTAAATTTGAATTCGGGAAACGTTTAGTATATACTATTTGAAGCCTACAAATGCACTATACTTGACATCAGTTAATGTTATGAAATACATGGACATGAATTGTTAGATGGTCCTTCAAGATCATTAACATAAATTTGTAGATTATTGTCAAATTCTAAACTCTGGGTCATGAAATACCATATTCGGATATTTGCTATACAGCAATTCGTTTACTTTATTCTCAGGTATTACGAAAATCAGAACATTGGTGAGTTTATCTTGTATCGCCATCGATCTAACAAGCAAGAGGTAAGCATTTTTCTTTTTACGTCATCATATATTTTGCCACGTGCAATACGTTCGACCCTGATAGTGAGAATCAATGTTTAAAGTAAGGTTGTTTTCGTTTTGGAAATCAAATGCATTATCGTTATCGACCGCATTCGTCTGAACTATTAATTCAACTTTGAGACATTCTTTTATTTCGTTCATCAATATTTTCAGAATGTTGGCAATTTGTTTTCAAACAAATGAACTCTAGTTTGATTTCTAGATAATCATATATATTTGTGGTATATACCGGTACCTTGATTACGAACTATGAGCAGTGCAAGCGCTTGCTTTGACAGGTAAGTACAGGCTCATAAAGCATGATGCATCACAGAAATTTAAGTACATAGATATTGAATAATAAAAGATTATACAAGAAAAACTAGAACTGTCCTTCCAATTCAAAAGCAACCAAACTAAAATGTCATTCTTTTGTGACGTAAAGAGCGTTTCAAAAAACGAATATAAGATTCAATTCAGTGTGAAGGTCTACTACTATTTTGCATGTTAAAATTGCGTACATGGAATACCTTTTTTGCAACTGAAATAGTGTTTAATTCAATAGTATATAGATGGAAACAACTTGACAGTATTCTAGTTGGTAAGATATCTAAATCATTACAAAAACTTAATGTAGATTTTCATATGTAGATATGTATTGAACATAATATTCCTTTATAAAGTCCTACTATAAGGAATCACTGAATTTGATTTTAAAAAGTCGAAAAAATATGAATTCATTGCTTTCAATATAATACAAAACATCTGGGAATTTAAGTGTGACTTTGTAAGGAAGATATTTACGCAGATATCTCTCTCTCTCTCTCTCTCTCTCACCATCGTAGAGAAATACGGGCTAAAATATGTGAAATGACAAGTTGTGAGGATTTTCGTTTGTCTGCAGTTATAAATGATGCTGAAGGCTAGGTCAATCCGACCGAAGCATGTGTGTGTGTGTGTGTGCGAGAGAGAGAGAGAGAGAGAGAGAGAGAGAGAGAGAGAGAGAGAGAGAGAGAGAGAGAGAGAGAGGCAGACAGACACAGTTCATGTTCGCTTGTACTGTTACTAATGCGGAATAATGATTTCTATCAACTTTAACTTTATTTTTAAAACGATTCAGTAAATTTGAACTCCTTTCAAAAAGGCAAATATTTGTATTTGTATGTGATTTAAATGAGATATATGTTCGGTGTGTACGCTGTATCATTGATATAGCACTCGCTGTATAAATGTGTCGTTGAAAGGAAGCTCAGGGGAGCCTTGATTCCTTTTAATGAAAAATGTATACATCTCGTGTTGTATTCAGGATCAATAATATATATATATATATATATATATATATATATATATATATATATATATATATATATATATATATATATATATATATATATAGGTTCAGATGAGGACAATTCAATGTTGGTCTGCAACCTGTGCTTGTGCTGTGGCCGTTCGAGCTGGGGGTGACTTGTTCATGATTAATATATGCAACAAACCCAGACTAATCAGTTTTGTTTCTTGTGCCGAATCAATCCTGCAAGTGACTCGGATAAATTCTAATTTCTACAAGGTAAGATCCTATTCTACAGGATTGCGTAAAATTAAATCATATTTCTTAATATAATGTTTCTCGAAATATAAAATGGACATTATGCACAAACCGTATTTCATATGAAGGTAATCGTATACGATCTGAGATATTAAGGAAAGTGAGGTTTATAATTTCTTTTTTTTTATTTTTTATTTATAACTCATTATCAGAGCAGACATATTCAAAGAGCATACAAGCTGGGAGGTTATAGAAAATTGTTGGTGAAATGGATACGTCCTGATTACACATTCAACATGTATAGTCTCTTATGGATTAAATTCAAAAGAATTTATCCATATATCCATTTTAGCCGAGACGAGCCATGAGCCAACGTGGACGTTTGTGCGTGCAATAAAAGTGGACTCTGCGGCTCTCCAGAGCATACAGTATAATACTAGGCTAATGGTACGCTGTTATGCGCATTTGCTTGCATTACAGATTAACGTATCCGCATTTATGGTTGCTTCAGCAAAATTGGTCAATTGAATTCGATTTTCATCTGGCAATGACAGTGACGTCACAGTAACATCCAGCTTGATTATTTCATGTTCGTAGGAATGTAATAATCTTTAAACAAAATGTCTTTCCGTATGTGCTGTTGGTTATGTAAAATTTGTCCGTCATTTGCCCGACATCATGTCTTGAAGCTGTATCTTTAGCCGCAATAGAAAAGTTTGAATGTATGTGAATGATAGCTGAACACAAATTCGTTTACAAGATCGCATCGATGTAGTGCCTAAATATCGCAAGAAAGTTGGACATAAAATCTTGAGTTGTTTTCTTCACTATAGGTGTTCATGCCGCTTGGAACTACTGTGCATATCAACATTTGGCAAGATATATACCTAAATATAGACATTTACCCGTCCGTAAAAGACGTCAGTGAAACACTTGGTCTGTGTGGTGTACTAAACAACAATCCAGGAGACGACTTTCAATTGCCATCAGGACTTCAAGAATCTAACAATAATGTATTCTCAGTATCATGGAGGTATGCTATAGAAAATAACATATCATCGTAGATCTTTTTTCTTATTTTAATGAAGGATATCTAATATGAAAACCGGATAAATCACAAGTCCAAACGTAAGTACATTCCATTTGGATTTCTAAAAGATATGGAGGAAAGTGAAATACTGACATATCGATTTGATGTCCACATCCACACCAAAATAAGTCCGCAGTAGAGATCAAAGGAATATTTTGTTTTCTCTATATTATGTCGGCGGTCTTCTTTTTGGTCATGGGAGAAATGATAGATAAAAACAACATTCATATCTAAAATAAGACATTTCCATGTAATCTAAATTAGTGTTATTCAAGAATTTCGTCACTATGCAGTAACTTGCTCGTAACATTCCAATCCCACAAGACAACATACTGCAATCTGAAATCATCTCAACGGCATATTTGGAAGCAGTTTATTCATTTTCTTGTATATCAAAGATTTAGTAGCATTTGCTATTTTGAATAATGCTAGTACCTTCGTAGCAATAAAAGATCTTTCATTATTAAGGCGAATGAAATTTTCAAATATATATTACTGTTTTAATAAATGCCAAATATAAATATCAATCAAAATTAATTTCCCGCACTGATTTTGATTCAACATTTGTATTTTTCTTTTCATGCATGTACAACTTAATTCGATTATTTGTCAATGATAGAGTGTACGGACAGCAGAAAGAAAAATTGAAATTTTGTTATGCACACTGCACACCTTGGTCCTTCAATACAATTAGAACACAATAAAGTGTGGCATTTATTGGAGTAGTACAGTTGTGCGATTTTGGGAATAGTCAACCTTTTCATTTTGAATATACTACTTATATTGAAGATGAAAGTAACAAAACTGGTTTCCACTTTGTTGTCTTTTTCATTGCCATTGTTGTAATAGTATACACTCCCTAAATGTATCATAATAATAATAATAATAATAATAATAATAATAATAATAATAATAATAATATTATTATTATCATTATTATTATTATTATTACTATTATTATTATTAAGTTTTGTTTCTGTTGTTGCAGAATACCATTCGCAACCACATTCTTTCACCCATTGAACTTCAAGCCTACATCATGGGAGGAAGCTTCTTACCTTTGTGTATGCCCGGCTGCTTTGAATACAACCACACCTCCTATCACTGCCTCTGGAGACAGGTTAACTCCACTCTGCTCCGCTAGTTTATATTTGTCATGCACAAAGAAAGTAATAGATCAGGCAACGCCTGGTTCCTGTGAGGTGAGAACACAAAGGTCCGAAATGTCGAGAACTAAAGAGTTGGAACGGATATTCATCAAACAGAGCAAGGAGGCTGATCCAGTTTTCGATATTCATAGATTAAAAAAGGTGATATTATTTTCTACAATGACTTTGTTGTAGGTTGTTAATCGATTAATACCGTATTGAACAATTTGGACTTAAAATATTTTTAACAAATATGATAATTACATAAAATTGAGAAGAAAATACAAGATCACAATTAACACGAATGCTTAATATGTATTAATTCAGCGTCATATACAGCTTGTTTTTTAATTAAAACTATATTGGAAATCCTTTTAATATTTTGTTTTAACAGAGACAAACATGGAATTATACCTATGAAGAGGCATTTTCCTTATGCACAAGCATATTTGATGCAAATTGCACTACAACTGCCTTTGAAGGAAGCCTTCCAGAAAATAGCAACACGTTTAAAAACGGCTCACTTTCAAACTGTGCCCTGGATATTATGGTGAGTATATATTATATGTACGATATGCAAATATTCTGATTTTGACAAATGAAGATTACCCTGACATATGCTTGTACCTTTTGTATTAGACTAAATGCCAAATGATATATATATATATATATATATATATATATATATACAAATATATGTATCGATGGCGCAGCCCTGTATTAATTACAGAACAAAATTTCAAAACTTTGTATTTTCTCACGGGAGCAAACTATAATATGCGCCAGGAGTCCGACGGTGGGGCTACTTTTAACATTTACATTTTTAAAAGAGTAATAACATAACTGGCTGATATACCTGACCCTGTAAACTATTGTACAATCCTTAATTGCAAAAATGTTTCGTTTTGCTCATGTTATTCTTTCCAACATCGATCATTCCAGTATCTTGGAGATTCTTCGCTGGCTAATGTCCATTGTGAATCCTACCGATCACATGTCGATGAAGAAATAAGCAGAAATAGTACATACAGAGAGGCGAATCTTGGTGTAGTAAACTCATTTCGCTCTACGGCATGCATTAGAAGTTGCAACTTTCACGGCGACTGTATCAATGGTAATATGTTTTGTAACGTTAATAAATATCTTGTTTTTCTATTGTTTAGTTTATCTTCTGTACGTACAAGTATGTTTAATGAGGCAACAAAAATTGTATTAATGTCTTCTCAAATTATCCAATGAGTTTGTGTCGATTTGTATCTAATTAATGCGTCGATTTAAAACCGTTTTTACTGTTGATAATAAATGCGACCTTTTCATAATTTCCAGCCCTGATTTATCCTTAAAACATCTCTAGATATACGCGTACATATTAATATTACATACATTTTAATTACGACCTTTTAATGCATTTTCGACAAAGAATATATTGGTTAGGGTCGATCGGAATATAAATCAGTAAAAGATAAAACAATAGTTAAAATTGACATGAAAGAAGTATTTACCATATCTCAACGTGACTATTGATTTAAACATAATTTTTAAATTTAAACACCTATTTGTTGCTTCACAATTATTACCATATAATGTTAAATTATTAACTTCTGCATGCCTTTAATAGTTTTCAAATGTCCTATATAAATCGGAAATATTGTGACATATTTTTAAAGAGACATTATTTATAATCTAATGAAAAATCGCGGATCTTATATTTCAATTTTCAGGAAAGTGCTTTTGTCACGAGTCCTACATTGAAGAAGATTGCTCGGTCTCTCTAAATGTCTACCCAAACGTAGATGACACATTCAACGGGGGTCTTTGTAATAGAAACGACGAGGACTGCTGCGGCGACAAACCAATATACGGAATACATCTTGTGGAAGGAATAACGAAGCAAAAATCTGAACGCTTCCAGGTACAAGTTACAGTAATATAAAACCCTATAATTTCAAAATTACTAGATAAATGTGCATACAGAACATGATCTAAATTTATATGGTAAAATACATGAAATTTTTCGAAAACTTCACATTTTAGGTTGAGTTATATTTTGCTTCTTGTATTAAGAGAAATATCAGTTTTGAATTTAAGATTTATATAAGTTAATTGCATCTATAAACGCACAAAAACTGTTTTGATATTAATCAGTACAGAGTGCATTTTTCTTGGATTACTTTAGCAACATTACTAGTACGAATTTCATTGCACATTGTAATCAAAACAGTCTATTTGTATATAATATTTTTTTTCTGCAGCGGTATGCTGATGGTACAGAGGCACTAATGGAGACGATCAGCAGTAACATTCCCGTTAAGAATAAATACGAGGGTACAATGAACGTACCATGTTATGCAAGAAAACAAGTTTCAACCGATTCTAGAAATATTATCCAGACGTTTGTAGAAGGATTTCGCGTATACTTGACGAATGATGGAAAGAATTATGGTTCCCCGCAGACCTACTTTATCTATGACTCCAGATGCCAGGGTGTTGTCAATGCATCAAACGGTTACACGTTCTATCTTATAGTAAGTATGCTTTCTGGATAAGTCAGGGACTTGAATATATCAGGCGCCCGCATGTATGAAAGCAGGTACAATAAATATAAATATCTTGACGTTTCAAAAGCATTACTTTTTAAGTCAGGTGGGGTGATGACTATTTTTTATCTATGTTATCTTATGGTTACAAATACATTATAGGGGCCCTGAGTGGCCGATTGCGCTAATGCGCTGTCCGTTACTGATCACTGCCATCTCATCTCTGTCTGCCTGGGTTCGAGTCTCGGATTCAGCCAATATGTGTATGTGAGAAAGCCACCCAATAGCTTCTCGTGGGTCGGTGGTTGCTCCCGGGATTTATCGGGTTCTTCCTCTACCATTAATACTGGCCGCCATGTATAGCCTATCTTGTGGTTTAAAACAATGGCATTAAACCCTAACAAAACAAAAAAACAAACACATTATTATATACAATGCTCGAAGTTTCAATATATTATAATATTTATTTACGGATTCGTCTTGACGTATTATATATATACAGCGTAATTAATTACCATCACATAAACAGATGATGCCGAGAAAACATTTTCATAAAGGATTTAGATTATTTTGCATTTGCATTTGTTTTCAGAATGGAACCTGCTTTATCGATGATGTGTGTTTCAATGATGGCAACCAACATCCATCAGACAGCTGTAAAACATGCCATAGTTCTGTTGATCCCTACTCATGGACGAACGGTACATTAAAGCTATTTTAGTGTTTCAAAATTTGGTTTTTAGAATAATTGCTGGTACATCATTTTAGATAAAGCTCACTTACTCCATCAAAACTGTTCGGTCTATTGTCTCGTACACCTTCTGAGCACATACAGATTCTGTGACTTAATTAGTATTCTGTTGATCTCAGCTTCTTTCAGGTCATTCACGCCGTTAATGACATTACGTGCTAGAGAACTATATTAAATTGTGTCACCCTAAACTAGAGAAACTGAGCAATTGAAGCATGCATAATAATATGTCTCAAACATAGAGAGCTTTTGTAACTTAAATCTTGCATATATAACTATATTGTATGGGCGGTAAAACCGGTAAAAACACAATAGATACACAGTTTATATATCTTCTATATATTTATTTGCTCTTAATTTGATAAAGTTATTTTTATGACAGTAAGGTGTGTAAATTTGTGATACACGGAACTAATATGATGAAGACAAAACAATTCCTAGCCCGTGTTCTGCCTAAGAAACATTTACATTTGAAAGATACCATTTCAAAGTTTGGGCATTTTAACGTAAATAGAATTACTCAGTATCGGTTATTAATAGGTATTAGGTTGTTTATTAATACTTTCTCCCAAGGAAAGCAATGTATGGTTTCGACCGTTCTGGTATCCCTTACCACACATGTTGCTGAAAATAGATTAGATAAAGGAATGAAGGAAAGCAAAAAGTCAAAAGTATAGAGGTTGGCACTTTGCTTATGTAAAATCTGTTGCAATTGAAAAATTATATGTAAACAATGAACTGTCGATAAAAAGATTGGTTGTCTATAATTTTTATTTAAATCTTGAACTATCTTCATAACGTTTGGCTGTAAATATTTTATATTTGAGCGATGAACTATCTATTACGAGATAAACTATCGACATAACGTTTGGCGGTAAACATTTTGTATGTAGGCGATGAACTATCCACATAACGTTTGGCTGTAAATATTTTCTATGTACGCGATAAACTATCGACAAAACGTTTGGCGGTAAACATTTTGTATGTAGGCGATGAACTATCGACATAACGTTTGGCTGTAAATATTTTCTATGTACGCGATACACTATCGACAAAACGTTTGATTGTAAATATTTTCTTCGTAAGCGATGAACTATCGGCTTTACTTTCAACTGTCTATATTTTTCTATGTAAACGAGGAAGTATCGGCATAACTTTTGGCTGTCTATATTTTGTATTCAAAGATAAACTCCTTTTTTTGACTGTTTATGTTTAATTACGTTTACACTTCATTTGTTTTCATATTTCCTTGAACTGTTTACCAAACTTTCTGAGAGTAAATTGATACTTCGAAACTTCATTTTAGTCTCATCCATTCAGACATGATATCTGCTCTTCTAAGTATAGTTATTTCGCGCACCGTGTCAGAGGGTTAAGTGGACGCTTTTGGATGAGAATCTTACAGTTAGGGATCAGTTGCATCTTCCAGTTCGAATTAAATAAAAACCCAAACAACCAAACAATAAAGACTTATATGTTATTTAAATTTTGCGTGAATATCATAAAACGTTAGGCACGCTACATCAGAAGCAGCTAAAGAAATGGTTTAAATAGACATTTCCTTCGAACGCGTTTTCATGAAATGTTACATTATTATTCAGCTTTTTTCTTCATTAAAATCTTGCAAAGAGGCTAATTTATCCACCGAGGGATTGCAATTCTATAAGATTACATTATATCGCGAGTTCCGTTTTGTCAAGGTAGTCAATCTTAGCAATCTTGGCATTGAGATTGTTTGAAAGGTGGACCAAAATCGAAGACCTCAAAAGAAATCGCTCACTATTGCTAATTAAATGTGTTTTTGTGTGTGTGTATGTGTGTGTGTGTGTTTCAATGTATCTTTCAATTAATCTGTCATGTTCTATAATATAAAAGTGATCATTAATGATGAGGCAAGGTGATATATATCCTAGCTATAAACGTTTCATATCCTTTGCAGGAAGTCCCAGCAGCAAAAAGAATCCACCATCTTCACCTGACAACTTGATTATAATCGTAGCTTCCGTTGTCTCTGTGGTAATAGGCTTAGTGATGTTGGTGGTTATTACAGTAGTGATTTTTAAGTACTGCTTTAAGAAGGAAAGAAAGTAAGTAGAAACCTGAATAGAAAAAAAGTATTATTCATGTATTTAAATTTCTGTCTCGATAGCGGTCTACATAGAGATGAAAGACACACATAGACAAATGATTGAACAAAACAATAAGCAATTTGAATATATGTCAATAACATATTATACCAACTCCGTCCTCCACCAACCCCACCTCCAAACGAATTACCGAGCTAGGTAAAGCTAAATACCAACATTGGATGGCTTTACTTCACTAGCAGTTCACCCTTGGAACAAATGGAATTTAATTATATTTACGAAAGTGTTGAATTGTACTCAAACACGTATGTATGAATATTCTTTGCATAATGAAAAATATATGCAAAATTTTTCTGTACATAAATTAAAGTTTTGTATCGTATTTTGATAATAAGCACTGTGTAGTCTCTTCTTTTTCTATATGCAGCACACACACACACACACACACACACACACACATATATATATATATATATATATATATATATATATATATATATATATATATATATATATATATATATATATAATTTTCAGGGTTACCGGAAACTTTGAAATCAACATAGCATCAGCATCTCCTGGCAATACTAAATTTCACGAGAGTGCACTAAACTGTGTTCAGACAAATGTACTAGACGATGAGTCAGAGATAGAAAGAGAGCCCAGTTTCCACAACCATCGACTGTGGGGAGAAAGACCAGGAACTGCGAAAGAAATTTCCGTCGACTTTTAAGAGAAACCACTTCCATAATAGACACTCCTCGTGATCATTGGCATATTTTAACATCGCATGCCCTTCAGTGTGATTATATTGCACACAAGCTGGCAAAACGTTTATAATTATATCACCACTGTGTGTTTTTGCTCTTAATTACTAGTATTGACATTGCTTGAGATATTTTTACTACCTAAAACATGCTGCACTGCAAATTAGTTTCGCCACCATAGATAGAGTTTGTATTGTAATGAATGATCAACCTAGTTTTATGTACATATAAAACATAGTCCGCATTTGATATTTGAAAAGTAAATATTAGCTTGCAATTCGAACTGGTTAATACGGACATTTTGTACCATGATGTACTGCGATATTTCTGAAGATACCGCAATACGTTCACCGCAATTATATTAGGGACCAACCATTTATTGTTCTAGGACAGGCGTTTTGCCACTTTTTTTGAAGAGACACATTCCTTCATACATAAGCTGGGGAAATACCTTATCCTAATGTATAGCGAACTAACACCGAGCAACATACATTATATTATGTAAAGAAAACAAATGAATCGAGGCAAAATAAAATGGAACATATCAGATCAAAACTGAAGAGTAATTTTTCAGTAACTTATTGTAGATAAATTTACTAGGTGAACAATAATTGTTTTATAGGTTGTACTTTAACAATGTTAACGGAAGTGAGATAATGAAGATTACAACTGACACCCTGTGAAAGATAGTTGATATTATATAGTGTGCTGATACAAATGATCTGTTTGACCAAAGATTACAATTTACTAACTATTCGAATATTATGATAAGCAGGGATGCTTTAAGTGATGTGAAGCCCCTGGCAAGATATTTATCAGACCGATACACCACATACTAAAACAGACTGCATATTAAAATACACTGCATATTAAAATACACTGACTTACTAAATGAGAACACATTAATTGGACTTGAGACGGTATTAATATTAAAACCAAAAAACAACCGCCCTTCTAAAAATCTTAAAATGATTTCCAATTTTACAAAACGAATTCATGTTTATAAGATTTTAACATAGTCTTTAACATAATTAAAACTTACATCTATATGTGCTGTTTAGTCAGCAATGTTTCGAACGAATTGGATTTGAATCAAAGATCTTTCACGACGCCCTGTTTAGAATTTGGAAACCAAGTTGGCCTACGTCAAGTCAAATATGTGATTAAATGATCATGCATGTATTTATATTTTCAGTATGTAGTATTGAACAATAATTTGTGATTATTACATCTGTTTTGTTAAAGGAGATTATTAATTGCTGAATTAGTTTGTCATCTAAAGCGAAAGCATGATACGAATAGCAATAAATCGTAGCAAGATCACTGGGGAATTTCAATTTATTCCTTACGGAAGGAAACTATCGAGGTACCTGTACTGTGAATACGTTTCGTGGAACGTTCCTCTGTAAAACAATACCGCGGTTAAACGGAATACCCGTAACACCTCGCACATCCAGCTGGAATTGTTATTTCCTAATATTTGTTTTATTTTTTTATAATTGTTTATAGAAACATTGATTCTGATTGAAGATCTTTTGAAATGAATTGTTAATTATACATGCTCACTGCAACATTTTATTTCCCGATCATTACGTACTTCAGCGGCAGACAAATACATGTATATATTATGGGAAAATCAACAAATTGCACAAAAGAGCAAATATAGTTTCTAGCTTTTCTATGCGTTTCCCACAACTACACTTTGTACGCCGCTAAATTCAACAATATATGTTTTATAACTGTTGTAGCAATATTGGTCATGACTTATTTGTATAAGGTAATTTTAGCACACCCTTGTGAACAAATACTGGCTTTAGTCCTGTGACATATTTTTTAAATTATATTATTATTACTTGCTTAGTGTTTATGTTGTAACTAGACGTAATGTCAATCCTTATGACAGAGGGAACGCGCTCGACAATTCGTGAAATCTTGTGGTCCTGCCATATCTCGTATGTACGTGAAGTGAATGATGTTGCTGAAAGGAAAATGTAATCTCCTCTCATGTTCAAATTAAGCACACACCGCAGAAATATTAAAGGTATTGTTCGCTACAGTTCTTAGCTATAGTAAATATAAGAATCAGCATTTTTAGATGATATACATAGTAAACCGAGTTGAACAAAACAGGCTCTTGTTATCAATGAACTATGTATGACTTATTCGCTTGTTAAGGACATAATTACACAGCCTTCAGATCTTAAGTATATTTCGAATATTTGTATGATTGCATTATTAATATTTTTTATATAAATGATATTTTCTGTTATGCATATATGTGCAATGTTTTAAACAGTTTTCTGACACAAATCAAGAGTCTTTTTGCAAGAAACCAAAGACCGAGGTTTAAGGCCGGCAGGTTGCTGGTAAATGATGTTTAGTATATTGTTCCGGTGTATTAGGAATGTTCTATTTGTTTGCACTTGGTTATTTAACTGTAGCAATGCATATATTATAGAGCCACAGTGTTATACAAACCGTCTCAGGCAGACACTGAGTTGGATTTTCCTTATCCTCCTTCTTTCATTTACAATAACATTGACAGGCGTTTCATTAGGTGTTAAGCTTCACCTGTTCAGTAATGTACTTGGTAAATTCCACTGCCTACCATGAAATCATATCACGAAAAAGATTAAGTTGTCCACACGATGGAGGGTGACGATAAGAGATAATCCTATCCCATTTTTATAAAGATTCTTTATCCTTTCCATCCTTGATCATGCATATGGTATACTGCCGGAGATATCTTACTTAAAACGTGTCTGAGGATTTCATGTTTCGTACTAATTTTGTGTTATTCAGATAAAGTGTAATTATGTTTTTTCTGTATGCGAATTAATTTTGAATCGTTGTTTTGTGACAATTTATTAAATAAATATTGAAATATTTATATTAATTTTTCTCTTTTTATTTATTATATTTTATATTTTTATTGTTTCATGATCATACAATAGTTTCTAATTTATAATATATATCCTTATCAGGACCTATTGTGATAATTCTTGCATTTTGATGTGTATTGTAAATTACAGAATTATTACATATGTATGTGTGTCTTGATAAAAATTTGGGGGTTTAGCTTATTTTCTTGGATTTCAGTGGAAGGAAATAAAAGCTTATATAATGTAAAGCGGAGAGTCATGAGACCTAAGAAATATAAGAATATAAGAAGCATATATTCTCGATCAGCAAACTCTTCATTTTCCTTCGTCTTCTCAGGTTTCTTCCACCTTTCATATTTGCATTCACAAAAGAATGATTGAACCAATGACCTACGATAAATGCATGTGTGTGTGTGTGTGTGTGTGTGTGTGTGTGTGTGTGTGTGTGTGATTAGGATTTTTAACGTAGCTTTAACTATTTTCTAGTCATATCGCTACGATAAATACAGTGAGGCAATTTATAGTGATGTCTACCACTGGGTGGCGCATCATGCCGCAGACATGTAGCATGATGTCCCACCCAGTCACATTATCTGACACCAAGTGGACCATGCCCAACACTAACCCCTTAATGCTGAGCGTGAAGCGTGGCAGCTGTTTGTACCATGTGTGTAAGTATTTGGTAAGACTTGACCAGGGATCGAACCATATCAAAAAGTAGGTAGATACATGCATACACAAAATCGCTCTACTGCAGAACATTTTACAAATTCAAGGCAAAAATGGTTCTCCACACTGTTCATCGAAGACAGATTAATCAATGTTATTTTCAACATATTTGTGATGATAACATGAATGTGGCTTTAACCGTCACTTTCTAGTATCCAAGGTAATGTCAATTTATACATACTGATTTCATCATTTAAGAAGATCTCTAATTTTACTTGAGAGCGAAGTCATGTTTTGTTCATGACGCTATCAATTGGCCCAAAGGCTTGTTTCTTGCCGTGAAAAAAAAACCATACAATATTATCTGCACGGAAATCATGGTATTCAGGTGTAAGAAGCTAACAACTAATTCCCAAAACTTGCATGTTATGAAAATTAAACCAATCTAAGGCAGCCAAAATAATTTCGTGGTGGTAATTACCCAGGTGTAGATATTTATATCGCGTTGGCAAGCTGCTTCTTTTTAACAAGTCTCTCTCCTTTTAGACAGCTTTGTGTTGTCAAACACTGGAAACCTTTATTTTGCAAGCAAATGTCTCATTGGAAAATCCGTCTGATCTCGTTAGTACTAATATCTTCAGAATAATGCCTTGAGGCATTGCGGTGTTTTTGTGTTAATTTGGTTGACATTTATATTCTTTAATAACGGCATCCACTCCAAATCTACCAGTTTTGAGTTATCTTTCTAGTCATGGAGTTTAGGACAAATTTCAAATATACAAACATTTCATGATTTATTTACTTTTTTTCACTTGCATGTATACATTCTTTAACAGTTAATTGGTATACTTTGCTTAATTAAAATTCAAATTGAGTTTTGATGAGTTATTAAGGTATTACTTTATTAATTAGATTCCTTATATTACTTCCTATTTAATTAAATAAAATGCATGTTTAAGTTCATCTACATTTTACTTAATCTTACACACTAACTTGGAGACTTGGAAATAAAGTTGCAATTTAAAAAATTAGTCGTTGCTTGGGTTGAAGAACAGATATTTTGAAAAGTAAATAGCTAATAAATTTGATGGACAATGTGTATCAACGCAAGAGTGTTCAAGGCATAAAACAAGTATTTTAAGCAATATATACGTTCTCTTGTAGACAATTAAATGCTACCAAAATAACATATCAAGGCCATATAGAACATATAGTGTAAATGACTGTTCTAAACAAGATAATCGAAGTAGATAAAGTTTTTGACACGTGACCGTAATAATGTGGGTTTGATATATGCCATCCAACTAGCTGGCGTCAGTTACGTCTCCCATGGTGTATACTTGGGGATGCACTGAACTCTCTCTCTCTCTCTCTCTCTCTCTCTCTCTCTCTCTCTCTCTCTCTCTCTCTCTCTCTCTCTCTCTCTCTCTCTCTCGACATATTCATTCGATTTGCACCAGTAATAGGCAAAGCTGGTCGTAAAATACGAGGAGGATTCAAAACATAAATGGATGATTGGTTTCTTCTCTAATTGAAGGATACCAATATCGCTTTGTGAGATATGTGCACGATTCCTTCCTCCATTATTGTAACCTCACCAACGTGATTACCTTAGTTGTCACAAATTAGATCAACATTTCGTTGCGTGTTATATCAAAGAGCCCAGGTATTTAACTAGAAACAAAAGGCAGGCACAATACAGTATTCAAAACAAAAGGACATAAAAGGCGACGCCGATATAACCATATATATATATATATATATATATATATATATATATATATATATATATATATATATATATATATATATATATATATATATATATATATGTATATAGTTTAAAAATAATACTTCCCTCGTCATAGCCAAAACATGTAGTTATACAATGTCTAGCAGGCATATCAGTTTATTTTACCGAATCATTTAAACAAAAAACAAAGTAGCTGTTCATGTTGTATGATTTGTTTTAAGTTCACAATCCTGCTCTTCTAATACTAAATTTTTAAAACAACTAACTTGATGAACTGCTATGTATACAAAATCTTTCCTTCAACTTTGAACCGCTAATCATTTCCAATTGTGCCATATTTATGTATGCTTGAATAGACCTCTGTTAAAGTTGGTATTACATTTCACACAGCTAAGGTATTTAACTAACGATGCAGGGAACAAATCGACTAAATTACGCAGATAATTGTGGGAAAGTTTCTATTAATATGGCCTACAAATCACGGGTGTATGGGGAATGAGATGTTTAGCAAATATAGTTCTTTAGATCTGCACTTCTTTACACCAATATACAATAATGATACTTCATACAGTGTTTTCACACTAGAACAGAGATAAGACCGTTCTTCTAAGAAAGAGGGGTACCCAACAGCTCTATATTTACATTTCCATATCTATCAGTTAACACCTATCTATGGCATGGTTCCAAGAAATAGAGTTAATGAAACAATGGTAGTCGTTTGGACAATACTTTTGTATCATAAACAAAGACTAAATGTGATCACAATTAAATATCTCGCACATGGTTATTCAGTATTCACATCTACTATAGAGGATGTTGTAAATGCGATATTTTGTTGGCATCAATTCAAAGTATGTATTGTGTAACGGATACAGAATATTGCTGTTAGACCAAATATAGAAAAAGCCCATGCAGGTACACGCAGAAAGGGAGAAGTTTTATATAATCAAGCATTTGTCAAGCAATTTAAAAGTCGAAAAAGAAGATAGAAGTGCCATAGATCATGTAGTCCTAACACCCACATACCCTCTCTCTCTCTCTCTCTCTCTCTCTCTCTCTCTCTCTCTCTCTCTCTCTCTCTCTCTCTCTCTCTCTCCTGTTATAGGCAGGCAATGGTTCAATTAAATATGCTGCTATGCTAATTTACTCATTACACGCTAGGATATCTCAATATGAACAATGATTATAATAGAGAGCATACTATTCAAAGAAAGACAGACAACTCTGTATGTATAACTAAGTTCTTGCGATGTTAATGGCTGCCTTTACCTACGTGTGCCAAAGATCAGCGGATACTCTGAATGACGTATGGGTTAATGTGTACTGCAGTTGGAAAGTAAATGTACTGAGACTTAAAAATATCTCGTTCATGGTAATAACAAAATAAAGTTTCTTGTGCTATCTATTCTATAATGCAATACGTGATACGCGTAGAGACTACGTTAAAGCAATTATAATTAAAAGGATATAAGATACAACTGTTGGATCGAATAATGACTTTGATGGACATGGTTTCTTGACATATGTGAAGGCACCGGGAATAAAAAATATTTTGGCAATCTCTAGATATGCCCTTCTCCACACATTATTGACTAATCGTATTTCGGAAGAATACGTGTTTTGTTACATACCAGAACAGATAACAAGAACTCTTCTTCCACGAAAGTTGGGACAGCAAAGAGCTCTATATTTACACTTTAATACCTGGATGGTAACGCCATCCAATGACAAGGCGCTAGGAAACAGATGTAGTGAAAATAATGGTGGTCCTATGGATCATATTTTGTGCATAGATTGAAATTTGTTTAGAATTAAAATATTGAAACCTGACATGGTTCATCTTTCAAAAGGCGATATTTGTTAAGATAAATTTAAAACAATTAATGTGAAATGGACATAAACATTTGCTGATAGAACAAGATAACAACTTGATGGATAATGATTATCTACAAATATAAAAGTACGGGCTATATGAAAGAAGTGTAAACAATCTAACGTTTCGTTTCAATGCAGCTTAAAAGTGTTAACGAAGATTGCAGTGCCATGGAGAGCATGAAGCTAACTGAGCTCTCTCTCAATCTCTCTCTCTCTCTCTCTCTCTCTCTCTCTCTCTCTCTCTCTCTCTCTCTCTCTCATCGTATCGAAATTCGAACTAAAATGTATGAAATGACGACCTTAGAAGAGGTTTGTTTGCGTCATCCAACGATAGCTCTGCAGTAAATGTTGGTTAAAGTCAATGCAACCAGACCAGAGACAGATTAACAGAGAGACACATATAGACAGCAAGAGTTTATGGTCGCTTGTACTGTTACTAAAGCGGAATAATGACTTAGATCAACTATAAATATATTTTCAAAAAAGTTATTACCTTTCGTTGATTCGTCATTTCGTTTAGTTTATATTCCCCATTAATTTTCACGATCATCTATGTTAATGGTTTAACGTTCATGCGAATGGCATAGCTAGCCAAGTGTTTGTAGTGCTCTACCTTTGTTATCAAAACCATCTTTCATGTTTAAATCATCAGTGTACATTATATTTATTTAATAAGTATGACGACAATTACAAACTAAAAGAGACAACAATCAACTTATCAATATGGAAAGATAATTGTAAATAGTCACAAAAGGTAATGAGCTACATTTTGTAGCCGACAAAATCGGAGATGTGAAGAGCTCATTCTGCAGATCAATGCACATCTTTCTGAAGTAAATCTGAACTCCGTTTAAAAGGGCAGATATATGTATTTGCGTGTGAAATAAATGACGGCCTTGTTTCCTTTTAATAAAAAATTTATTCAATTTGTGGTATTTCATTGATACAGCGTACATAATACACATATACATTATATTTATTCCGCATACAGATAACATGGCATTTGAAATGTTGATATAAAGCAAACTGATATACCAATACTATTGGACGATTAATATCACGTATGAGAGTATTCCTATCACAAATATATAACTTGAATTCACAAGCTCTATTATACTATTAACAGTTAACGATTAGCTTATTTGCATCGAATAATGATATCGTGCTACTGATTCATTCTATCTTATATTTCAATATATAAAAATGTGACCATGTAGAAATGACGTTTATAAATTACTGCGCCTTATATTAACTACACTAAGCAGAGGTCATTTTGATTGGTTACATTATTGTTAAATTTCCATGTTCACAAGTGGAAGACAAACAACAGCAAAAAGGAACAACACCAATAAATTCGCTTCTTAAACATGTACATTGTATCAACTTAATAGACCGCATGCAAGGAGGAAAAATAAGTCGTGTTCAATTAGTGGCAAGTGTATGAGAAAGTATGTCTTATTATAAAATAAAATGATAAAATATATGCTTGTAGTTTTACACCAGTACAGGTGGTACCAAACATAAATGGATAAGAGGGATATATCAAGCATTATTGTTAACGTCACCTTCTTCCAAGCATGCCTGAAGATTGAATATGCTTTAACGCTATTTTATTGAACTACATTGGAACGAAACAACAACACGCATTGTATATATACATTGTAAAATCAGTACTGTGCAACCTTTAATATGACAAAAGTACAACAACATTTTGACACTATCACAGTATTGTCTATCAGTTTTTAAATAAACAACATGTCTAGTAATGATACTGTAAAGGAAAACAACAATAAATATTGGACGTTTAATGCAGTTTATTCATCATAATTTTCCTTTCACCAGCTGAAAGTCTTGCTCTTCACTTCTGTAAGTTATCATTGCCGTTAAAATTATAATTTGTTTGGATAGACCAAGTCAAATTGTAAATCTGTTTTAGATTATGAATCATGCTGTGTTTTTCTGTCCGTAGAACTGAGTATTAAACCGTGCTTATAAATTCTAGTCAACTTTCTTGCGCATAATACAAATAAATAAAAGGTAGACTTCACATACTTTGATGCAGTAACACATATATTAATATTTTGAATGATTACAATTTTGAATTTGACTTTATTGCTGCTGAATATTTTTCATGTGAAATATTGTAAAGAAATCTGCTTCATGTACGCTAATTTCTTTATTTCTAGATTAAATGTACTGTACGCGCAAGTACAAGCGTTAGTGGCATTCTAGGAAATCTCACGGCCAGTGCAGGATACTGGATGGGTATACAGGTACTTTTGTATTCTCTAGTTCTAAAGCGGTGATAATAATGTGGTGATAAAAATACAAAGAAAATAATATGGTAGCACTATATGAAGGCCAAAGCAAGCATCCAACAGCAGGAGCTACCCTTTTGTCACCTGTAACATATTTTTTAAGACAAACATGCTTATGCTACATGTTTAATTTGATGAGGGACCAACTATAGCTTTTCAGATTACATGGTACATAAAAAAATACACTGCTCTACTAGTTTATACATATACATTTGTAAAATTACAAATATGAATATCTGACATCTATATGACATCGTATTTTAACAGTGTGCATTGTTTTTTGGGAGATTACGTAGCACAATAATCAGGTATTCACATAAAGAACACTTTCATGGATTATATCCATAGGTTATCTATCGAAACGTGAACTTGCAGCAAGGAAAGACAGCAATTGTTCAGCTTCGAGCTACATTTCCTTTCGGATGCTACGTGGATTTCAGCAACAGAGATCCTTCTTGCTATGTGTCCGTCCAAATATACGATCCGTACGATACATACAACTGTTCAAGTAGTAGCATATCGGTGAAAGACAGCAGTCGTTGTGGAGTGCAACTTCAAGTCCTCACTTATAAAGAACTATCAGAGGGAAAAGATTACACGAACGTTAAAACAAACATGATCATCACTACCAAAGATATCAATGATTACAATCCAGGACGAAACAGATTTGTACTTAAGCTCGTTACAGAACGAGATAATTTGGTAAACGATATAATTGGAGGAAACTACTTGACCGATGTCAATGTAAGTATTTGAACAATACTGCTTTGATGTGGCGAAGTAGAATACTGGATTGAAATACTGGTAAAAATATCAATATCAGGATATGACGTTTGATGTAAAGTCTAGTGTGAAGCATTACATTATTAAATCAATTGACCGCAAGTAGTTAGAAATCAGTCTTTCGTAATATGCTCACACGTAACTGTAATGCAAATAATGCCTTGCACAAATAAGTTTAGAATTCGCAAGAACACATCTTAATTGTAAGAAAGTTGGACAAATAAACTTGAGTTGTTTTCTTCCCAATAGGTGTTCATGCCGCTTGGAACTACTGTCCATATCAACATCTGGTCTGATATGTACCTAAATACAGACATTTACCCGTCCATAAAAGACGTCAAGGAAACACTTGGTCTGTGTGGTGTGCTAAACAACAATCCAGGAGACGACTTTCAGTTGCCATCAGGACTTCAAGAATCTGACAATAATGTATTCTCAGTATCGTGGAGGTATGCTATAGAAAATAAAATATCGTAGAACTTTTTTCTTACTTTAATGAAGTATATCTAATATGAAAACCGGATAAATCACAAGTCCAAACGTAAGTACATTCCATTTGGATTTCTAAAAGATATGGAGGAAAGTGAAATACTGACATATCGATTTGATGTCCACATCCACACAAAATTAAGTCCGCAGTTTAGATCAAAGGAATATTTTGTTTCCTCTATATTATGTCGGCGGTCTTCATTTTGGTCATGGGAGAAATGATAAATAAAAGCAACATTCATATTTAAAAATAAGACATTTCCATGTAATCTAAATTAGTGTTATTCAAGAATTTCGTCACTATGCAGTAACTTGCTCGTAACATTCCAATCCCACAAGACAACATACTGCAATCTGAAATCATCTCAACGGCATATTTGGAAGCAGTTTTTTATTTTCTTGTATATCCAAGATTTAGTAGCATTTGCTATTTTAAATAATGCTAGTACCTTCGTAGCAATAAATGATCTTTCATTATTAAGGCGAATGAAATTTTCAAATATATATTACTGTTTTAATAAATGCCAAATATAAATATCAATCAAAATTAATTTCCCGCACTGATTTTGATTCAACATTTGTATTTTTTTTTCATGCATGTACAACTTAATTCGATTATTTGTCACCGATAAAGTGTAGGGACAGCAGAAAGAAAAATTGAAATTTTGTTATGCACACTGCACACCTTGGTCCTTCAATACATCAAAACACAATAAAGTGTGGCATTTATTGGAGTGGTACAGTTGTGCGATTTTGGGAATAGTCAACCTTTTCATTTTGAATATACTACTTATATTGAAGATGAAAGTAACAAAACTGGTTTCCACTTTGTTGTCTTTTTCATTGCCATCGTAGTAATAGTATACACTCCCTAAATGTATTATTATTATTATTATTATTATTATTATTATTATTATTATTATTATTATTAAGTTTTGTTTCTGTTGTTGCAGAATACCATCCGCAAACTCATTCTTTCACCCATTGAACTTCAAGCCTACATCATGGGAGGAAGCTTCTTACCTTTGAGTATGCCCGGCTGCTTTGAATACAACCACACCTCATACCACTGCCTCTGGAGACAGGTTAACTCCACTCTGCTCCTCTAGTTTATATTTGTCATGCACAAAGAAAGTAATAGATCAGGCAACGCCTGGTTCCTGTGAGGTGAGAACACAAAGATCCGAAATGTCGAGAACTAAAGAGTTGGAACGGATATTCAGCAAACAGAGCAAGGAGGCTGATCCAGTTTTGGATATTCATATATTAAAAAAGGTGATATTATTTTCTACAATGACTTTGTTGTAGGTTGTTAATCGATTAATACCGTATTGAACAATTTGGACTTTTTAACAAAGATGATGGTACATAAAATTGAGAAGAAAATACAAAATCACAATTAACACGAATGCTTAATATGTATTAATTTAGCGTCATATACAGCTTGTTTTTTAATTAAAACTATATTGGAAATCCTTTTAATATTGTTTTCAACAGAGACAAACATGGAATTATACCTATGAAGAGGCATTTTCCTTATGCACAAGCATATTTGATGCAAATTGCACTACAACTGCCTTTGAAGGAAGCCTTCCAGAAAATAGCAACATGTTCAAAAATGGCTCACTTTCAAACTGTGCCCTGGATATTATGGTGAGTATATATTATATGTACGATATGCAAATATTCTGATTTTGACAAATGAAGATTACCCTGACATATGCTTGTACCTTTTGTATTAGACTAAATGCCAAATGATAGACATAGAAATATATGTATCGATGGCGCAGCCCTGTAAAAATTACAGAACAAAGCTTCAAAACTTTGTATTTTCTCATAGAAGCAAACTATTGATCATTTCTCCAATAAATAATATGCGCCAGGAGGCTGACGGGGGGGGGGGGGCTACTTTTAACATTTACATTTTTAAATGAGTAATAACATATCTTTTTTTTAAATGAGTAATAACATAACTGGCTGATATACATGACCCTGTAAACTATTGTACAATCCTCAATTGCAAATATGTTTCGTTTTTGCTCATGTTATTCTTTCCAACATCGATCATTCCAGTATCTTGGAGATTCTTCGCTGGCTAATGTCCATTGTGAATCCTACCGATCATACGTCGATGAAGAAATAAGCAAAAACAGTACATACAGAGAGGCGAATCTTGGTGTAGTAAACTCATTTCGCCCTACGGCATGCATTAGAAGTTGCAACTTTCACGGCGACTGTATCAATGGTAAGAACGTTTAACATTACAATATGTTTTGTAACGTTAATAAATATCTTGTTTTTCTATTGTTTAGTTTATCTTCTGTACGTACAAGTATATGTTTAATGAGGCATCAAAAATTGTATTAATGTCTTCTCAAATTATCCAATGAGTTTGTGTCGATTTGTATCTAATTAATGCGTGGATTTAATACCGCTTTTACTGTTGTTGATAAATGCGACCTTTTCATAATTTCCAGCCCTGATTTATCCTTAAAACATCTCTAGATATATGCGTACATATTAATATTACATACATTTTAATTACGACCTTTTAATGCATTTTCGACAAGAAATATATTGGTTAGGGTCGATCGGAATATAAATCAGTAAAAGATAAAACAATAGTTAAAATTGACATGAAAGAAGTATTTACCATATCTCAACGTGACTATTGATTTAAACATCATTTTTAAATTTAAACACCTATTTGTTGCTTCACAATTATTACCATATAATGTTGGATTGTTAACTTCTGCATGCCTTTAATAGTTTGCAAATGTCCTATATAAATCGGAAATATTGTGACATATTTTAAAAGAGACATTATTTATAATCTAATGAAAAATCGCGGATCTTATATTTCAATTTTCAGGAAAATGCTTTTGTCACGAGTCCTACATTGAAGAAGATTGCTCGGTCTCTCTAAATGTCTACCCAGACGTAGATGACACATTCAATGGGGGCCTATGTAAGAGAGACAACGAGGACTGCTGCGGCGACAAACCAATATACGGAATACATCTTATGGAAGGAATAACCAAGCAAAAATCTCAACGCTTCCAGGTACAAATTACAGTAACATAAAACCTTATAATTTCAAAGTTACTAGATAAATGTGCATACAGATCATGGTCTAAATTTATATGGTAAAATACATGAAAATTTTCAAAAATTTCACATTTCAGGTTGATTTATATTTCGCTTCTTGTATAAAGAAAAATATCAGTTTTGAATTTAAGATTTATATAAGCTAATTGCATCAATAAACGCACAAAAACTGTTTTGATATTAATCAGTACAGAGTTCATTTTTCTTTAGCTGCATTACTAGTACGAATTTCATTGCACATTGTAATCAAAACAGTCTATTTGTTCATAATATTTTTTTTTCTGCAGCGGTATGCTGATGGGACAGAGGCACTAATGGAGACGATCAGCAGTAACATTCCCGTTAAGAATAAATACGAGAGTACAATGAACGTACCATTTTATACAAGAAAACAACTTTCAACCGATTCTAGAAATATTATCCAGACGTTCGTAGAAGGATTTCGCGTATACTTGACGAATGATGGAAAGAATTATGGTTCCCCGCAGACCTACTTTATCTATGACTCCAGATGCCAGGGTGTTGTCAATCCATCAAACGATTACACGTTCTATCTTATAGTAAGTATGCTTCATGGATAAGTGAGGTACTTGAATATATCAGGCGCCAGCATGTATGAAAGCATGTACAATAAATATAAATATCTTGACGTTTCCAAAGCATTACTTTTTAAGTCAGGTAGGTTGATGACTATTTTTTATCTATATTATCTTATGCTTACAAATACATTATAGGTGCCCTGAGTGGCCGATTGCGCTAATGCGCTGTCCGTTACTGATCACTGCCATCTCACCTCTGTCTGCCTGGGTTCGAGTCTCGGATTCAGCCAATATGTGTATGTGAGAAAGCCACCCAATAGCTTTTCGTGGGACGGTGGTTATTTTCGGGATTTATCGGGTTCTTCCTCCACCATTAATTCTGTCCGCCATGTATAGCCTATCTTGTGCTTTAAAACAATGGCGTTAAACCCTAACAAAACAAAAAACAAACACATTATTATATACAATGCTCGAAGTTTCAATATATTATAATATTTATTTACGGATTCGTCTTGACGTATTATATATAGATACAGCGTAACTAATTACCATCACATAAACAGAGGATGCTGAGAAAAAAATTTCATGAAGGATTTAGATTATTTTGCACTTGCATTTTTCTTTTCAGAATGGAACCTGCTTTATCGATGATGTGTGTTTCAATGATGGCAACCAACATCCATCAGACAGCTGTAAAACATGCCAGAGTTCTGTTGATCCCTACACATGGACGAACGGTACATTAAAGCTATTTTAGTGTTTCAAAATTTGATTTTTAGAATAATTGCTGGTACATCATTTTAGATAAAGCTCACTTACTCCATCAAAACTGTTCGGTCTATTGTCTCGTACACCTTCTGAGCACATACAGATTATGTGACTTAATTAGTATTCAGTTGATCTCAGCTTCTTTCAGGTCATTCACGCCGTTAATGACATTACGTGCTAGAGAACTATATTAAATTGTGTCACCCTAAACTAGAGAAACTGAGCAATTGAAGCATGCATAATAACATGTCTCAAACATAGAGAGCTTTTGTAACTTAAATCTTGCATATATAACTATATTGTATGGGCGGTAAAACCGGTAAAAACACAATAGATACACAGTTTATATATCTTCTATATATTTATTTGCTCTTAATTTGATAAAGTTATTTTTATGACAGTAAGTTGTGTAAATTTGTGATACACGGAACTAATATGATGAAGACAAAAACAATACCTAGCCCGTGTTCTGCCAAGAAATATTTACATTTGAAAGATACCCTTTCAACGTTTGGGCATTTTAACTTTAATAGAATTACTCATTATCGGTTATTAATAGGTTGTTTATTAATATTTTCTCCCAAGGACAACAATGTATGGTTTCGACCGTTCTGGTATCCCTTACCACACATGTTGCTGAAAATAGATTAGATAAAGGAATGAACAAAATCGAAAAGTCAAAAGTATAGCAGTTTGCACTTTGCTTATGTAAAATATGTTGTATTTGAAACATTGTATGTAAGCAATGAACTGTCAATAAAAAGATTGGCTGTCTATCATTTCTATTTAAATGATGAACTATCTACATACAGTTTGTCTGTAAATATTTTGTATGTAAGCGATGAACTGTTGACATCACGTTTGGCAGTAAATATTTTCTATGTAAGCGAATAACTATCGACATATCGTTTGGCTATAAATATTTTATATGTAAGCGATGAACTATCGACATAACGTTTGGCTGTAAATATTTCATATGTAAGCGATGAACTATCGACATAACGTTTGGCTGTAAATATTTTCTATGTTATCGATGAACTATCCGCTTTAATTTCAAATGTCTATATTTTTCGATGTATATTTTATATTCAAAAGATAAACTAGATGCATTTTTTGATTGTTTATATTTTATTGTATTTACACTAGCTTTGTTTTCATATTTCTTTGAACTGTTTACTAAACTTTCACAGGGTAAATTGATATTACCAAACTTCATTGTAGTCTCGTCCATTCAGGCGTGATACCTGCTCTTCTAAGTATGGTTATTTCGCGCACTGTTGCAGAGGATTAAGTGGACGCCTTAGGATGGGAATCTTACAGTTAGGGATCAGTTGCAACTCCCAATTCGAAATTAAAAAATCCCTAAACAACACAGACAATGAAGACTCAAATGGTATTTAAAGTTTGCGTGAATATAACAAACCCTAGCACGCTACATCAGACGCAGTTAAAGAAATGGTTAAAATAGACAATTCCTTCGAACTCGTTTTCATGAAATGTTAACTTAATAATCCACTTGTATCTTCATTAAAATCTTGCAAAGAGGCTACTTTATCCACAGAGGCATTGCAATTCTGTAAGATTAAATCATATCGCGATTTCAGTTTTGTCAGTGTAGTCATTCTTAGCAATCTTGGCATTGAGCAATAGTGTGAGGCTGTCTGAAAGGTGGACCAAAATCGGAGACCTCATAAAGAATCGCTCACTATTGCTAATTAAATCTGTGTGTGTGTGTGTGTGTATGTGTGTGTGTGTGTGTGTGTGTGTGTTTCAGTTTATATTTCAATTAATCTGTCATGTTCTATCATATATAAGTGTTCATTTATGATGAGGCAAGGTGATATGTTTGTCCTAGCTATAAACGTTTGATATGTTTTGCAGGATGTCCCAGCCGTAAACAGAATCCATCATTTTTATCTGACAACTTGATTCTAATCGTAGCTTCCGTTGTCTCTGTGGTAATAGGCGTAGTGATGTTGGTGGTTATTACAGTTGTGATTTTTAATTGCTGCTTTAAAAAGGAAAGAAAGTAAGTGGAAACCTGAATAGATATAAGTGTTATTCATGTATTTATATTTCTGTATCGATTTCGGTCTACATAGAGATGAAAGACGCATATAGAAAAATGATTGCACCCGCAACCAATAGCTAATTTGAATATATGTCAATATTATACCCACTCCGTCTTCCACCAACGCCAAATCCAAACGAAGTAACAAACTATTGTGCAAGGTAAAGCTAAATATCAACATCGGATGGTTTTACTTAACTAGCAGTTCACACTTGGAACAAATGGCATTTAATTATATTTTCGAAAGTGTTGAACTGTACCCAAACACGTATGTATACCATTCCATGACAAATGAAAAATATTAGCATTCTCTTTCTGTACATAAATTATTTTTGTCTACTTCGTATTTTGAAAACACACTCTGTCTAGTCCCTTCTTTGTCTATAAGGAGCACATTCTTTTATCGTTATACCTATCTATCTATCTATCTACTTTTCACGTTTGCCGGAAACCGTCAAAGCAGCATAACATCACCAACTCCTGGCAATACTAAATTACACGGGATTGCACTAAACTCTGTTCAGAAAAAGTACCAGACGATGAGCCAGAGATAGAAAGAGACCACAGTTTCCACAATCATCGACTGTGGGGAGAAAGACCAGGAACTCCGAAAGAAATTTCCGTCGACGTTTAAGAGACACCACTTCCATAATAGACACTCCTCGTATGATCATTGGCATATTTTAACATCGCTTGCCCTTCACTGTGATTTTATTGCACACAAGCTGGCAAAACGTCTATAATTATATCACCACTGTGTGTTCTATTTGTTCTTAATAACTAGTATTGACATTTCTTGAGATATTTTTACTACCTAAAACATGCTGCACTGCAAGTTAGTTTCGCCACCATAGAACGAGTGTACGTTGTAATGTATGATCAACCTAGTTTCATGTACATATAAAATATAGTCTGCATTTGATATTTTAAAAGTAAATATGTAGTTGCAATTCTAACTGAATAATACGGAAATTTTGTACCATGATGTACCGCGATATTTCTGAAGATACCGCGATACCTTCACCGCAATTGTATCAGCGACCAACAATTTATTGTTCTAGGACAGGCGCGTGCCACTTTTTCAAGACACATTACTTCATACATCAGCTTGGAAAATAACTTGTCCTAATTTATAGCAAACAAACACCGGGCAATATACATTATATTATGTGAAGAAAAAAAGTTTGAGGCAAAATAAAATGGAACATATCAGGCCAAAATAAAATGTTACCCTCCCCCAACTGAAGAGTAATTTTTCAGTAACTTATTGTAGATACATTTACTAGGTGTATGATAATTGTTTTATAGGTTGTATTTTAACAATGTTAACGGAAGTGAGATAATGAAGCTTACAACTGTCACCCTGTGAAAGATAGTTGATGTTATAGTGTGCAGATACAAATGATCTGTTTGACCGAAGATTTATATTTACTAACTATTCGAATATTATAATAAGCAAGTATGCTTTATGTGATGTGAAGCCCCTGGCAAGATATTTATCAGACTGATACACCACATATTAAAACACACTGCATATTAAAACACACTAAATTACCAAATGAGAACATATTTACAAGTATTGGACTTGAGACAGTACGTAATATTAAAACCAAACACAACCGCCCTCCTAAAAATCATAAATCTTATTCCAATTTATCAAAACAAATTCATGTTCATAAGATAAAAACATAGTCTTTAACATAATTAAAACTTACATCTATTTGTGCTCTTTAGTTATCAATCTTTCCAACGATTTATATTTGAATCAAATATCTTTCACGACGTCCTATGTGGAGTTTGAAACCCACGTCGGCTTACGTCAAGTCAAATATGTGATTAAATGATCATTCTTGTAATTATCTTTGTAGTATGTTGTATTAAACATTAATTTGTGACTATTAAATATTTTTTTTAAAGGAAATTATTAATTATTGAAATACTTTCTCATGTAAAGCGAAATCGTCATACGAATAGCAATAAATCGTAGCAAGATTACTGGGGAATTTACGTGTATTCTTTACGGAAGAAAACTATAGAGGTACCTCTACTGTGAATAAGTGCCGTGGAACGTTCCTCCGAAAAACAATACCGCGGTTAAACGGAATACCCGTAACACCTCGCAGATCCAGCTGGAATTGTTATTTTCTAATACACGTTTTATTTTCTCATTATTGTTTATATAAATATTGATTCTGATTCAAGATCTTTTGAAATGAATTGTTAATTTTACATGCTCACTGCAACATTTTATTTTCCTCACATTAGGTAGTTCAGCGGCAGACAAAATACATGTATAGTATGGGAAAATCCACAAAAAATTGCACAAAAGAGCAAATATAATTTTTAGCTTTTCTTTGCTTTTCCCAAGAAATGCTGTTCATGACAATTATATAAGGTAATTGTAGCATACCCTTGTGAACAAATATTTGCTTTGCTTTAGTCATGTGACGTATTTTTATGTTCTATTATTATTACTTATTTTATGTTGTAATTACACGTAATGTCAATCCTTATGACAGAGGGAACGCACTCGACAATCCGTGAAAACTAGTGGTCCTGCTATATCTCATATGTATGTGAAGTGAATGTTTTTGCCGAAAGGACAATCATTGAAACAGTTTTAAACATGTAATCTCTTCTCATGTTCAAATTAAGCACATTAAAGAGATATTAAAGATACTGTTCGCTACAGTTCTTAGCTATACTAAATATAAGAATCAACATTTTTAGATGATATAAATAGTCAACCGAGTTGACCAAAACATGCTCTTGTTATCAATGAACTATTTATGACTTGTTCGCTTATTAAGGACATAATTACACAGCCTTCTAATCTTACGTATAAATCGGAATTTTGTATGATTGTATTATTAATATTATTTATATAAATGATATTTTCTTTTATGCATATATATTCAATGTTTTAAACAGTTTTCTGACACAAATCAAGAGTCTTTTTGCAAGAAATCAAAGACCGAGGTTTTAGACCGGCAGGTTGCTGGTAAATGATGCTTAGTATATTGTACCGGTATACTAGGAATGTTTTGTTTTGTTGCACTTGGGTATTTAACTGTAGCAATGCATGTATTATAGAGAAACAGTGTTATAAAACAGTCTCAGTCAGTCAAGTTGGATTTTCTTTCTCCTCCTTTCATTTACAATAACATTCACATTTGGTTTTAAGCTTCACCTGTTCAGTAATGTGCTCCGTAGATTACACTGCCAACCATGAAATCATATCACGAAAAGGATTAAGTTGTCTCCGCGATGCAGGGTGACGAGAAGAGATAACCCTATCCCATTTTTATAAAGCTGCTTTATCCTTTCCATCCTTGATTATGCATATGGTATCCTGATAGAGAGATCTTTTACTTACAACGTGTCTGAGGATTTCATGTTTCTTTTTAACTTTGTATTATTTTGTATTACTATTTTGTGACAATTTATTAAATAAATATTGAAATATTTTAGTTTTTCTCTTAATTTATTTATTATCTTTTTTTATTGTTTCATGATCATACAACAATTTATAATTTATAATATATTTCTTTATCAGAAAATATTGTGATATCCTTGCATTTTTATATGTATTGTAAGTTACAGAATTATTACATATGTCTGTGTATCTTGATAATAATTTGGGGTTATTGCTAATTTTCTTGGATTCCAGTGCCAGGAAAAGAAAGCTTATATAATGTAAAGCGTAGAGTGATGAGACCTAAGAAATATATATATATATATTTGTGTGTGTGTGTGTGTGTGTGTGTGTGTGTGTGCGATTAGGATTTTTAACGCAACTTTAACAATAATTTTCCAGTCATTTCGCCACCATGTCTGCATAAGGCAAGTTATAGTGATGTCTACCACTGGGGCATCATGCCCCAAACATGTAGCATGATGTCCCACCCAATCAAATTATCTGACACCATGCCGACCAGGCCTAACATTAACCTCTTAATGCTGAGCACAAAGCGAGGCAGCTGTTAGTACCATTTATTGAAGTATTTAGGAAAATCGAACCTACGATTTCCCGCTTCTGCGACGGACACTCTAACCACTAGGCCACGGAGCGGTTGATAAGCGTTTAAATCCTGTACATACTAAGCCAGTAGTAAAGGGTTTTAACAGACCGAAACTGTTTCACATAAAGGAATATATAACAGTTTCGGTTTCATACGAGGTGTTTTGTTTGTCAAACAGAGAGCATGTGAACATAAAAGGTTTGAAGACAAAAATAAAGCCTCTGTTATGCGCTAAATCAGAACAAAACTAATTCAGACAAATTAATATATAACAGTTTTGGTTTCATACGAGGTTTCTAGTTGTCAAACCAGGACTGTTGCGTCAAAAACAGTAGTATTTGTTGTCGCGGTTTTGTTAGTTGTTATGAATTTCAATATCTTTAATCTAGTTAAATTCGATATCGTGTTTGAGGATCTTCTAAATGTATCGTTATAAATCCATGTCGAATAGTCCAAGTGGAGTTAACAAAGGTTTTGAATTCATTATAGTCCATATCACCGCTACACCAAGACCGGTGAATATTTTGTATAGTATGTATATTAACTCCGTTAAATACTGAAATAATATTACAGTTGTCCTTGACCATACTAGGTATTCTAGTATCTTGTTGAGAAATACAAATTATATCAATTTATTTATGTCTTCCGATTGAAGATATCCTAGCGGGGTTTGTTTGATTGTACATGACCACATCGTCGTATTTAGTCATATTGTTGATGTTCTCGTCGATATCCTCGACACAAGGGCTTCTTCGATATCGTCGACACATTCAATTATATCTTCACCGGTTTGTGATTTTGCTCTCTCGTTAAAATCTTTTAACACTTCGTAGCAATATTGATATTTTGCTACGGGGCTATCAAATATACTTTATCCCTTTACATCCATTTCATTATTCAATTAAGAAACAGTTGTGTTTTACCACTTGCAGACGGTCCAATGATAAACATTCGCATTATATTAGTCAACATTTTATGATGTTTATGTGGTGGTTGTCTTCTTAACGCAGAAAAGTCTGTAATATCTAGTAGATATAACATATATAAAGTATCGATTTAAATTATGTGAAATGTAGAGCTCGTACATCAACGAGTGATCTGACTCTTGTTGTAACAAAAAATAACAGAGATGCAATTAGTGGCAAATGTGTACGTTGTGGTACAACAAAATTTAGATTTGTTTCTATGAAATCGGGTAACGACTTCTTTTTAAAACCGAGGAGGTGATATTACAGCCAAATTAGTTAAACTTTCCGGGACTCCATGGGCCCAATACCCAGAAGAAAAACATCTTCCAGGATATAATTGCTGTGGTCCTGGACCCAGACTATATATCCGACTTGATATGCAAACCCCGAACCCGCGAATATCCAATAAACGCTATTGATAAGGCGTGTCATGCTCATGATGTTGCTTATAAAAGTAGCAATCTGCAACATGGACATATCGCAGATGTAAAATTGATTCAAGCGTTGAATTCTTTTAAGAATAAATCATTCAAGAAATCAATAGCTAACTGGTTAGAAAGATCTGCGATGAAAGGTAAACTAGTATTAGGTGTTGGCAATTAATATTAATATAGAATCAATTTATTATTCCCCAAGAGGATCATAGAGTGTAAAATCAGCAATTAATCAACTCGCCAGTGCCGCAAAAGTAAGAAAAGTTACTGCGGCAGGTCCCCATCAACGTCATTGAAATTTCAATGGAGTCCTAAAGGGTCTCTATAATATTCATTCTAGAGTTGCGTTGCGTTCAAATAAGGCCTAATTATCAATTTTATTTCAAGGTGGTAACTCTTGAGAGAAAAGATTAGTGCCCAGAAGAATCTCTATTAAATTCATTTATGAAGATTTGCTTTGTCCAAAAAGGCACTATTAATGAGATTTGTGTCCACAAGAGGCCTTTTCACTTACCGATTATTATTTAATTTGTTTCCAATAGGGTCCCTATCAACGTCAGTCATACTTGGAATTTAATTTGTTTCCTATATGGTACCTAATCAAATTTATTTGATAGTTGCAATATGTCATATGGGATATAAAGGTCCCAAATCAAATCATCAAGATATCGATCATGTCCAAATTGGGACAAATCGATCCAATCAGAGACCAAATTGGTCACAAACTTTGAAATTCATATTTATGTTCAAACAGGTCACTATTGAATTCATTCAGATAAATTTAATTTTCCCAAAAGGGCCTTAACTATGAGGATTGTGTCCAAAAGAGATTCTATAACTTATGGTCATTGAATTTGTTTATAAAACGGCTCCTATTAATGTCATTGAGATTTAATCTGTTCATTTGTGTTCCAGAGCGACCCAATCAAATTCATTCAGGATTTAAATAGTGTCCAAATGGGGCCCAATCTTCCTGATTAGTCACAAATAGTTCCTGTAAAAGACAGTTAATGTGAAATGATTCTAGTCCAAAAGAGGTCCTAGCACTGATTGGGATTCAAAGCTCGTATTAATGTATTTATCAAATCTTGATTTGTGTCCAAAGAGGTGCATACCAAACTATTCATAGAATTTATATCTCCTCAAAATGGACCTATGAATGAAATTTTTGTCCTTAGAGTCTGAAATGGTCCCTATCAATGACAATAATAGATATTTAATTTTGTCCCCAAGGGTGTGTATCACATTTATTCATTTAGGTTTTTCCAAAAGAGCCATATCAATGAGATTTGTGTCCAAAATGGGAAATGTCAAATATTGATTAGCATTTAATCGGTTTCCAGAAAGGGTCCTTATTGTGATTGAATTTGTTTTCAAAATGGCCGCTAATAAATTATTTTGATATTTGCTTTGTGTCCAAATGGGGATAAATACATGTGAATCGAGTCCGAAATGGTCCCTATCAATCATGATAATTTAGATCTTATTTTTGTTTGAATAGGTCCCTGTCAAATTTGTGTAAATTTGATTTGTCCAAATCAATGTGATTAGAGTCTAAAATGGTCCCTATCAATGACAATAATCGATATTTAATTTTGTCCCCGAAGGTGTCTATCATATTTATTCATGTACATTTGCTTTTTTGCAAAAGAGACTTATCAATGAGATTTGTGTCCAAAATGGGCCCTGTCAAGTATTGATTAGTAATTAATCGGTTTCCAAACGGGTTCCTATGAATGTCATTAAAATTTCATAGGTGACCTAAAGGGTCTCCTATAATATTCATTCCAGAGCTGCATTGCATCCAAATGGGGCCAAATCATCAATTTCATTTCAAACTTGTAACTGTAAAGTACATTCGTTGAGAAACGATTTGTGCACAAAAGAGTACCTATTAATTCATTTATGAAATATGGTTTGTCCAATGTCCGAATGGGCCCTATTAATGCGAATCGTGTCTATAAGTGGCACTCTCACTTACTTATTAGTATTTAATTTGTTTCCTATAGGAAGGAATCTCAATAATATTCATTCTAGAGTTGCATTGCGTCCAAATGGCGCCCAATCATCAATTTTGTTTCAAAGTGATAACTGTAAATGACATTCTTGAGAGAAAAGATTTGTGCCCAAAAGAGTCTCTACTAAATTCATTTATAAAGATTTGCTTTGTCTAAAAGGGCCCTATTAATGAGATTTGTGTCGACAAGAGGCCTTATTACTTACCGATTAATATTTATATTGTTTCCAATAGGGTCCCTATCAATGTCATACATACTTGGAATTTAATTTGTTTCCTATATGGTACCTAATCAAATTCATTTGATAGTTGCAATATGTCATATGGGATATAAAGGTCCCCAATCAAATCATCAAGATTTCCTTCATGTCCAAATGGGGCCCAATCAATCCAGTCAGAGTCCAAAATGGTCTCAAACTATGACATTTATATGTCCAAAATAGTCACTATCATATTCATTCAGGTAAATTTGATTTGCCCAAAAGGGTCTTGGCTATGAGGTTTGTGTCCAAAAGAGGTCCTATAACTTATGGTCATTGAATTTGTTTCCAAAACGGCTCCTATTAATGTCATTGAGATTTCATTTCTGTTCCAGAAGGATCCATTCAAATTAATTCAGGATTTAAAAGTGTCCAAATGGGGATTAATTTTTCTGATTAGTCCAAAATGGTTCCAGTAAAAGTCATTTAGTGTGAAATGATTTTGTCCAAAAGAGGTACTAGCACTGATTTGGAATCATTTTGTTTCTGAAAGGGACCCGATCAGAGTGATTTATTGGGATTAGATTCCCAAAAGAGATCCTATTAATGTCATTTATTGAATTTTAATTTGTGTCCAAAAAGGACCATACCAAATTATTTCATAGAACTTGTTTTTCCATAAAATGGACCTATCAATGAAATTTCTGTCCAAAAGAGGTCCTATTACTTATTATGATTGAATTTGTTTCCAAAATGGCCTCCTAATAAATTCATTTGATATTTGTTTAGTGTCCAAATGGGAAGCAATACATGCAGTTAGAGTCCAAAGTGCTACTTATCAATCATGATAATTTACCTTGTGTTCCGAAATGCTTTTATCAAATTTGTGTAAATTTGATTTATTCAAATTAATTTGATTAGAGTCTGAAATGGTCCCTATCAATGACAATAATATATATTTCATTTTGTCCCCAAGAGTGTGTATCACATTTATTCATGTACATTTGGTTTTTCCAAAAGGGCCTTATCAATGAGATTTGTGTCCAAAATGGGCTACGTCAAGTTTTGATTAAAATTTAATCGGTTCCCAAAAAGGGTCCTTATTGTGACTGAATTTGTTTTCAAAATGGCCCCCTAATAAATTCATTTGATATTTGCCTTGTGTCCAAATGGGGCCCAACACATGCAAATCGAGTACAAAATGGTCCCTATCAATCATGATAATTTAGATCTTATTTTTATTCAAAAAGGTACCTATCAAATTTGTGTAAATTTGATTTGTCCAAATCAATGTGATTAGAGTCTAAAATGGTCCATATCAATGACAATAACTGATATTTAATTTTGTCCTCAAAGGTGTCTATCAGATTTATTCATGTTCATTTGGGGTTTTTTTTGCAAAAGAGCCTTATCAATGAGATTTGTGTCCAAAATGGGCCCTGTCAAGTATTGATTAGTAATTAATCGGTTTCCAAACGGGTTCCTATGAATGTCATTAAAATTTCATAGGTGACCTAAAGGGCCTCCTATAATATTCATTCCAGAGCTGCATTGCATCCAAATGGGGCCAAATCATCAATTTTATTTCAAACTTGTAACTGTAAAGTACATTCGTTGAGAAACGATTTGTGCACAAAAGAGTACCTATTAATTCATTTATGAAAATTGGGTTTGTCCAATGTCCGAATGGGCCCTATTAATGCGAATCGTGTCTATAAGTGGCACTCTCACTTACTTATTAGTATTTAATTTGTTTCCTATAGGAAGGAATCTCAATAATATTCATTCTAGAGTTGCATTGCGTCCAAATGGCGCCCAATCATCAATTTTGTTTCAAAGTGATAACTGTAAATGACATTCTTGAGAGAAAAGATTTGTGACCAAAAGAGTCTCTACTAAATTCATTTATAAAGATTTGCTTTGTCTAAAAGGGCCCTATTAATGAGATTTGTGTCGACAAGAGGCCTTATTACTTACCGATTAATATTTATATTGTTTCCAATAGGGTCCCTATCAATGTCATACATACTTGGAATTTAATTTGTTTCCTATATGGTACCTAATCAAATTCATTTGATAGTTGCAATATGTCATATGGGATATAAAGGTCCCCAATCAAATCATCAAGATTTCCTTCATGTCCAAATGGGGCCCAATCAATCCAGTCAGAGTCCAAAATGGTCTCAAACTATGACATTTATATGTCCAAAATAGTCACTATCAAATTCATTCAGGTAAATTTGATTTGCCCAAAAGGGTCTTAACTATGAGGTTTGTGTCCAAAAGAGGTCCTATAAATTATGGTCATTGAATTTGTTTCCAAAACGGCTCCTATTAATGTCATTGAGATTTCATTTCTGTTCCAGAAGGATCCATTCAAATTCATTCAGGATTTAAAAGTGTCCAAATGGGGATTAATTTTTCTGATTAGTCCAAAATGGTTCCAGTAAAAGTCATTTAGTGTGAAATGATTTTGTCCAAAAGAGGTACTAGCACTGATTTGGAATCATTTTGTTTCTGAAAGGGACCCGATCAGAGTGATATATTGGGATTAGATTCCCAAAAGAGATCCTATTAATGTCATTTATTGAATTTTAATTTGTGTCCAAAAAGGACCATACCAAATTATTTCATAGAACTTGTTTTTCCATAAAATGGACCTATCAATGAAATTTCTGTCCAAAAGAGGTCCTATTACTTATTATGATTGAATTTGTTTCCAAAATGGCCTCCTAATAAATTCATTTGATATTTGTTTAGTGTCCAAATGGGAAGCAATACATGCAGTTAGAGTCCAAAGTGCTACTTATCAATCATGATAATTTACCTTGTGTTCCGAAATGCTCCTATCAAATTTGTGTAAATTTGATTTATTCAAATTAATTTGATTAGAGTCTGAAATGGTCCCTATCAATGACAATAATATATATTTCATTTTGTCCCCAAGAGTGTGTATCACATTTATTCATGTACATTTGGTTTTTCCAAAAGGGCCTTATCAATGAGATTTGTGTCCAAAATGGGCTACGTCAAGTTTTGATTAAAATTTAATCGGTTCCCAAAAAGGGTCCTTATTGTGACTGAATTTGTTTTCAAAATGGCCCCCTAATAAATTCATTTGATATTTGCCTTGTGTCCAAATGGGGCCCAACACATGCAAATCGAGTACAAAATGGTCCCTATCAATCATGATAATTTAGATCTTATTTTTATTCAAAAAGGTAACTATCAAATTTGTGTAAATTTGATTTGTCCAAATCAATGTGATTAGAGTCTAAAATGGTCCATATCAATGACAATAACTGATATTTAATTTTGTCCTCAAAGGTGTCTATCAGATTTATTCATGTTCATTTGGTTTTTTTTGCAAAAGAGCCTTATCAATGAGATTTGTGTCCAAAATGGGCCCTGTCAAGTATTGATTAGTAATTAATCGGTTTCAAAAAGGGTCCCTATCAATGTCATTAAAATTTCCTAGGTGACCTAAAGGGTCTCCTATAATATTCATACCAGAGTTGCATTGCGTCCAAAATGGGGCCAAATCATTAATTTTATTTCAAAATGGTAACTGTAAAGAACATTAATTGAGAAACGATTTCTGCCCAAAAGAGTACCTATAAATTCATTTATGAAGATTGGTTTTGTCCAATGTCCAAATAGGCCCTATAAATGAGATTTGTGTTCATAAGAGGCCTTCTCACTTACTTATTAGTATTTAATTTGTTTCCTATAGGGTCCCTATCAATGTCATTCATACTTGGATATTTCATTTGTGCCCCATATGGTACCTAGTCTAATTCATTTGATAGTTCCTATATCTGACATGGGACATAAAGGTGCCCAATCAAATCATCAAGATTTTCCCCATGTCCAAATGGGGCCCAGTCAAACCAATTAGAGTCCAAAATGGTCTCAAACAATGACATTCATTTTGTTGTAAATAAAGGTCACTATCCAGTTCATACAGAAAAATTTGATTTCCCAAAAAGGGCCTTAATTATGAGGTTTGTGTCTAAAAGAGGTCATATTTTTTAAGAGTTCTTATTAATGTCATTAAGATTTTATTTGTTTTCCATAGGGACCCTATCAAATTCCTTTAGGATTTACATTGTGTCCAAATGGGACCCAATCTTTCTGATTAGTCCAAAACGGTTCCCGTAAATGACATTCAATGTGAAATGATTTTTTTCCAAAAGAGGTACTAGCACTGATTGGGATTCATTTTGATTATGGAAGGGTAATAATCATATTGATAAATTGGGATTGGATTCCCAAAGAGCTAGTATTAAAATGGCATGTATTAAATTTTGATTTGTGCCCAAAAAGGTCCATACCAAATTATTTCATAGCACTTGTTTTTCGACAAAATGGACCTATCAATGAAATTTCAGTCATAAATAGATCATATAACTTATTGTGATTGAATTTATTTCCAAAATGCCCGCCTCCCCAATACATTCATCTGATATTTGCTTTGTGTCCAAATGGGGCCCAAAACATGCGATTAAAGTCCAAAATTACCCCTATCAATGATGATAATTTAGATTTCATATGTGTCCAAATAGGTCCATATCAAATGTATATGAATTTGATTTGTCAAAATCAATGTGATTTGACTCTAAAATGGTCCCCATCAATGACAATAATAGATATTTCATTTTGTCCCCAAAGGTTACTATCAAATTTAATCATGCAAATTTGTTTCGTACAAAAGATCCTTATCAACGAGATTTGTGTCCGAAAGTGACCATGTCATATATTGATTAGTATTTAATCAGTTTCCAAAAGGGTCCCTATCAATATCATTGAAATTTGACTGAAGTCCAAAAAGAGTCTCAATAATATTCATTCAAGATTGCATTGCGTCCAAATGGCGCCCAATCATCAATTTTGTTTCAAAGTGATAACTGTAAATGACATTCTTAAGAGAAAAGATTTGTGACCAAAAGAGTCTCTACTAAATTCATTTATAAAGATTTGCTTTGTCTAAAAGGGCCCTATTAATGAGATTTGTGTCGACAAGAGGCCTTATTACTTACCGATTAATATTTATATTGTTTCCAATAGGGTCCCTATCAATGTCATACATACTTGGAATTTAATTTGTTTCCTATATGGTACCTAATCAAATTCATTTGATAGTTGCAATATGTCATATGGGATATAAAGGTCCCCAATCAAATCATCAAGATTTCCTTCATGTCCAAATGGGGCCCAATCAATCCAGTCAGAGTCCAAAATTGTCTCAAACTATGACATTTATATGTCCAAAATAGTCACTATCAAATTCATTCAGGTAAATTTGATTTGCCCAAAAGGGTCTTAGCTATGAGGTTTGTGTCCAAAAGAGGTCCTATAACTTATGGTCATTGAATTTGTTTCCAAAACGGCTCCTATTAATGTCATTGAGATTTCATTTCTGTTCCAGAAGGATCCATTCAAATTCATTCAGGATTTAAAAGTGTCCAAATAGGGATTAATTTTTCTGATTAGTCCAAAATGGTTCCAGTAAAAGTCATTTAGTGTGAAATGATTTTGTCCAAAAGAGGTACTAGCACTGATTTGGAATCATTTTGTTTCTGAAAGGGACCCGATCAGAGTGATTTATTGGGATTAGATTCCCAAAAGAGATCCTATTAATGTCATTTATTGAATTTTAATTTGTGTCCAAAAAGGACCATACCAAATTATTTCATAGAACTTGTTTTTCCATAAAATGGACCTATCAATGAAATTTCTGTCCAAAAGAGGTCCTATTACTTATTATGATTGAATTTGTTTCCAAAATGGCCTCCTAATAAATTCATTTGATATTTGTTTAGTGTCCAAATGGGAAGCAATACATGCAGTTAGAGTCCAAAGTGCTACTTATCAATCATGATAATTTACCTTGTGTTCCGAAATGCTTTTATCAAATTTGTGTAAATTTGATTTATTCAAATTAATTTGATTAGAGTCTGAAATGGTCCCTATCAATGACAATAATATATATTTCATTTTGTCCCCAAGAGTGTGTATCACATTTATTCATGTACATTTGGTTTTTCCAAAAGGGCCTTATCAATGAGATTTGTGTCCAAAATGGGCTACGTCAAGTTTTGATTAAAATTTAATCGGTTCCCAAAAAGGGTCCTTATTGTGACTGAATTTGTTTTCAAAATGGCCCCCTAATAAATTCATTTGATATTTGCCTTGTGTCCAAATGGGGCCCAACACATGCAAATCGAATACAAAATGGTCCCTATCAATCATGATAATTTAGATCTTATTTTTATTCAAAAAGGTAACTATCAAATTTGTGTAAATTTGATTTGTCCAAATCAATGTGATTAGAGTCTAAAATGGTCCATATCAATGACAATAACTGATATTTAATTTTGTCCTCAAAGGTGTCTATCAGATTTATTCATGTTCATTTGGTTTTTTTTTGCAAAAGAGCCTTATCAATGAGATTTGTGTCCAAAATGGGCCCTGTCAAGTATTGATTAGTAATTAATCGGTTTCCAAACGGGTTCCTATGAATGTCATTAAAATTTCATAGGTGACCTAAAGGGTCTCCTATAATATTCATTCCAGAGCTGCATTGCATCCAAATGGGGCCAAATCATCAATTTTATTTCAAACTTGTAACTGTAAAGTACATTCATTGAGAAACGATTTGTGCACAAAAGAGTACCTATTAATTCATTTATGAAAATTGGGTTTGTCCAATGTCCGAATGGGCCCTATTAATGCGAATCGTGTCTATAAGTGGCACTCTCACTTACTTATTAGTATTTAATTTGTTTCCTATAGGAAGGAATCTCAATAATATTCATTCTAGAGTTGCATTGCGTCCAAATGGCGCCCAATCATCAATTTTGTTTCAAAGTGATAACTGTAAATGACATTCTTGAGAGAAAAGATTTGTGCCCAAAAGAGTCTCTACTAAATTCATTTATAAAGATTTGCTTTGTCTAAAAGGGCCCTATTAATGAGATTTGTGTCGACAAGAGGCCTTATTACTTACCGATTAATATTTATATTGTTTCCAATAGGGTCCCTATCAATGTCATACATACTTGGAATTTAATTTGTTTCCTATATGGTACCTAATCAAATTCATTTGATAGTTGCAATATGTCATATGGGATATAAAGGTCCCCAATCAAATCATCAAGATTTCCTTCATGTCCAAATGGGGCCCAATCAATCCAGTCAGAGTCCAAAATGGTCTCAAACTATGACATTTATATGTCCAAAATAGTCACTATCAAATTCATTCAGGTAAATTTGATTTGCCCAAAAGGGTCTTAACTATGAGGTTTGTGTCCAAAAGAGGTCCTATAACTTATGGTCATTGAATTTGTTTCCAAAACGGCTCCTATTAATGTCATTGAGATTTCATTTCTGTTCCAGAAGGATCCATTCAAATTCATTCAGGATTTAAAAGTGTCCAAATGGGGATTAATTTTTCTGATTAGTCCAAAATGGTTCCAGTAAAAGTCATTTAGTGTGAAATGATTTTGTCCAAAAGAGGTACTAGCACTGATTTGGAATCATTTTGTTTCTGAAAGGGACCCGATCAGAGTGATATATTGGGATTAGATTCCCAAAAGAGATCCTATTAATGTCATTTATTGAATTTTAATTTGTGTCCAAAAAGGACCATACCAAATTATTTCATAGAACTTGTTTTTCCATAAAATGGACCTATCAATGAAATTTCTGTCCAAAAGAGGTCCTATTACTTATTATGATTGAATTTGTTTCCAAAATGGCCTCCTAATAAATTCATTTGATATTTGTTTAGTGTCCAAATGGGAAGCAATACATGCAGTTAGAGTCCAAAGTGCTACTTATCAATCATGATAATTTACCTTGTGTTCCGAAATGCTCCTATCAAATTTGTGTAAATTTGATTTATTCAAATTAATTTGATTAGAGTCTGAAATGGTCCCTATCAATGACAATAATATATATTTCATTTTGTCCCCAAGAGTGTGTATCACATTTATTCATGTACATTTGGTTTTTCCAAAAGGGCCTTATCAATGAGATTTGTGTCCAAAATGGGCTACGTCAAGTTTTGATTAAAATTTAATCGGTTCCCAAAAAGGGTCCTTATTGTGACTGAATTTGTTTTCAAAATGGCCCCCTAATAAATTCATTTGATATTTGCCTTGTGTCCAAATGGGGCCCAACACATGCAAATCGAGTACAAAATGGTCCCTATCAATCATGATAATTTAGATCTTATTTTTATTCAAAAAGGTACCTATCAAATTTGTGTAAATTTGATTTGTCCAAATCAATGTGATTAGAGTCTAAAATGGTCCATATCAATGACAATAACTGATATTTAATTTTGTCCTCAAAGGTGTCTATCAGATTTATTCATGTTCATTTGGTTTTTTTTGCAAAAGAGCCTTATCAATGAGATTTGTGTCCAAAATGGGCCCTGTCAAGTATTGATTAGTAATTAATCGGTTTCAAAAGGGTCCCTATCAATGTCATTAAAATTTCCTAGGTGACCTAAAGGGTCTCCTATAATATTCATACCAGAGTTGCATTGCGTCCGAAATGGGGCCAAATCATTAATTTTATTTCAAAATGGTAACTGTAAAGAACATTAATTGAGAAACGATTTCTGCCCAAAAGAGTACCTATAAATTCATTTATGAAGATTGGTTTTGTCCAATGTCCAAATAGGCCCTATAAATGAGATTTGTGTTCATAAGAGGCCTTCTCACTTACTTATTAGTATTTAATTTGTTTCCTATAGGGTCCCTATCAATGTCATTCATACTTGGATATTTCATTTGTGCCCCATATGGTACCTAGTCTAATTCATTTGATAGTTCCTATATCTGACATGGGACATAAAGGTGCCCAATCAAATCATCAAGATTTTCCCCATGTCCAAATGGGGCCCAGTCAAACCAATTAGAGTCCAAAATGGTCTCAAACAATGACATTCATTTTGTTGTAAATAAAGGTCACTATCCAGTTCATACAGAAAAATTTGATTTCCCAAAAAGGGCCTTAATTATGAGGTTTGTGTCTAAAAGAGGTCATATTTTTTAAGAGTTCTTATTAATGTCATTAAGATTTTATTTGTTTTCCATAGGGACCCTATCAAATTCCTTTAGGATTTACATTGTGTCCAAATGGGACCCAATCTTTCTGATTAGTCCAAAACGGTTCCCGTAAATGACATTCAATGTGAAATGATTTTTTTCCAAAAGAGGTACTAGCACTGATTGGGATTCATTTTGATTATGGAAGGGTAATAATCATATTGATAAATTGGGATTGGATTCCCAAAGAGCTAGTATTAAAATGGCATGTATTAAATTTTGATTTGTGCCCAAAAAGGTCCATACCAAATTATTTCATAGCACTTGTTTTTCGACAAAATGGACCTATCAATGAAATTTCAGTCATAAATAGATCATATAACTTATTGTGATTGAATTTATTTCCAAAATGCCCGCCTCCCCAATACATTCATCTGATATTTGCTTTGTGTCCAAATGGGGCCCAAAACATGCGATTAAAGTCCAAAATTACCCCTATCAATGATGATAATTTAGATTTCATATGTGTCCAAATAGGTCCATATCAAATGTATATGAATTTGATTTGTCAAAATCAATGTGATTTGACTCTAAAATGGTCCCCATCAATGACAATAATAGATATTTCATTTTGTCCCCAAAGGTTACTATCAAATTTAATCATGCAAATTTGTTTTGTACAAAAGATCCTTATCAACGAGATTTGTGTCCGAAAGTGACCATGTCATATATTGATTAGTATTTAATCAGTTTCCAAAAGGGTCCCTATCAATATCATTGAAATTTGACTGAAGTCCAAAAAGAGTCTCAATAATATTCATTCAAGATTGCATTGCGTCCAAATGGCGCCCAATCATCAATTTTGTTTCAAAGTGATAACTGTAAATGACATTCTTAAGAGAAAAGATTTGTGACCAAAAGAGTCTCTACTAAATTCATTTATAAAGATTTGCTTTGTCTAAAAGGGCCCTATTAATGAGATTTGTGTCGACAAGAGGCCTTATTACTTACCGATTAATATTTATATTGTTTCCAATAGGGTCCCTATCAATGTCATACATACTTGGAATTTAATTTGTTTCCAATATTGTACCTAATCAAATTCACTTGAAAGTTGCAATATGTCATATGGGATATAAAGGTCCCCAATCAAATCATCAAGATTTCCTTCATGTTCAAACGGGGCCCAATCAATCCAGTCAGAGTCCAAAATTGTCTCAAACTATGACATTTATATGTCCAAAATAGTCACTATCAAAGTCATTCAGGTAAATTTGATTTGCCCAAAATGGTCTTGACTATGAGGTTTGTGTCCAAAAGAGGTCCTATAACTTATGTTCATTGAATTTGTTTCCAAAACGGCTCCTATTAATGTCATTGAGATTTCATTTCTGTTCCAGAAGGATCCATTCAAATTCATTCAGGATTTAAATAGTGTTAAAATTGGGCTGAATCTTTCTGATTAGTCCAAAATGGTTCCAGTAAAAAACATTTAGTGCGAAATGAATTTGTCCAAAAGAGGTACTAGCACTGATTGGAAATCATTTTGTTTCTGAAAGGGACCCGATCAGAGTGATATATTGGGATGAGATTCCCAAAAGAGCTCCTATTAATGTCATTTATTGAATTTTAATTTGTGTCCAAAAAGGACCATACCAAATTATTTCATAGAACTTGTTTTTCCATTAAATGGACCTATCTATGAAATTTCTGTCCGAAAGAGGTCCTATTACTTATTATGATTGAATTTGTTTCCTAAATGGCCCCCTAATAAATTCATTTGATATTTGTTTTGTGTCCAAATGGGACGCAATGCATGCAATTAGAGTCCAAAATGCTCCTTATCAATCATTATAATTTAGATCTATATTATGTTCAGAAAGGCTCCTATCAAATTTGTGTAAATTTGATTTGTGCAACTTAATGTGATTAGAGTCTGAAATGGTCCCTATCAATGACAATAATAGATATTTGATTTTGTCCTCCAGGGTGTGTATCACATTTATTCATGTACATTTGGTTTTTTTAAAAGGGCCTTATCAATGGGATTTGTTTCCAAAATGGGTCATGTCAAGTTTTGATTAGCATTTAATCGGTTTCCAAAAAGGGTCCTTATTGTGACTGAATTTGTTTTCAAAATGGCCCCTTAATAAATTCATTTGATATTTGCTTTGTGTCCAAATGGGGCCCAATACATGTGATTCGAGTCATAGATCATTAGACTTGCATTCAAAAGATCAGGGGTTCATTACCCATCCCAGGCAGCCAGGGTCAGCTACCCAACTATGTACTTGGGAAAAGCATTTCTCGTCAATTTTCTCACATGATATTGCCAATAATGTGTTAACATAGGTTTAAAATCAAAATATTTTCCAGTCATAATTTCCCAGCAAATGTTTTTGCATCTTTAATGTCACCATTATCAACTTTTTAATCAGCTCATTCTGGTTAGATGCCATATTTCTATCAACCCTCACATTCCAGAAATCAAATTGGAGGGGCTTTGACAGCTAGAAAAACTTCAAGATAGGGGGTGGGGTGGGATGATAAGAGTAAAATATGCATTTTTTTGTGTTTCTGCTCTAAGTAGGAGAATCAAATACATCTTTTCTAATTAAATTTGATATCCATGTGCTTCTTTTCACATCATGTCACTCACATGTTTCTTCCTTGACTTTGATGCATGTGAATTTATACTGAACAGTTTCGTATTTAAAAGTTTGAAAAGAACATGATCTCTATGACCATCTGCCTTCAGATAACAACATTGGTCTTTCATTGATAATAAAACTAACATTTTGCTAGAACAGTTATCTCCAACTCTTGGCATGAGGTCCTGCAGCCAACAGTCAGACCAAGAATTTGTAAAAAAAATAGTGCAGATATTTTTCTTCATAGCCAGTCAATTTCGATAAAATTTAAAATGTAACAATGTTTACTTCTTGTTTTCAACATTTGAAGTACTTATTTATTCGAGCTGCGCTCACTATGAAAAGGTTTCAGTGATGCATCCCTTGGGCTAGTGTATCAGTCCTGATGTGGCCCATATCTTTATTTTAGCTTGATACAACTGAGCTAAAACTTTTGTTATGTATTTGTGGTGACAATTTCACCATATATCTAAAACTTTCTTCCACAATGAGATTTTTAAATATCCTTTTAGTGTATGGTTACCTTAGTAACCATGATTTTTAAATGAATAATCAGTATGTATAAAGAACAGTATTTCCTTAAAAGAGTCTTCCCATAAATGAGAAAATATTTTGTTGAAAGTTTCGTCAGATTGGAGGAGTTTCTATAATAATGACTTTATTGAAAGAGGGTGACACAATTAGTTGCATGGAACTAATCCTCCTTGTGGCCCTTTATTATATGCATATTTACATACAGAGTACATGTGCATAATAATAATAATAATAATAATAATAATAATAATAATAATAATAATAATAATATAGCATTTATAATAAGCTACATGTATATATGAACATAATAAACAGAAAGTTTTGTAAAACATGATCAAGCTAGGTACATTGTGTATATACAGTATAAAAATTGTGAGATGACAAAATGGAAGGTTTGAGAATATTATTCTTTAAGTTGTAATGTATTTGTCAAATCAAACTGGTTTGATCCATTGAATTAGATGATAATTAAATGTATTTATATTTGTACTTTCTCCAATTTCTCTGGGATTCGATTCCTAATTAGTGACCCTGAATATTTAAAACTATTGTTAAAGAGTTCTTTATTTGGTTTTGGGATGCAGAGGTGGTTAGCTGAAGTTGATCTTAAATTGGGAGTGTTGCCTTGTTTTCTTGCATGAAATAATTCTTTGAGATATGATGGGGCCATATTGTTTGAAACTTTGTGCATAAGTCTAGCTTTTCTCAAAAATATTCGTTCACTACTGTTAACATTTTAATATTATTCATTGCATTTGTGATGTTTTCAGCATTATCTTGGATGAGTTTGCAAGCTCTTTTTTGCAAGCGGAATAATTTGCAAATATTCTTGTCGGAAGTGTTTTCCCAGATAAAATTACAGTAGTCTAGGTGTGATTGTATATAGCTTTTGTAATATATTAACCTATGTTTAGTTGATATGACCTAATCTTGCTTAATAACCAAAGACATGAAGTGATTTTATGACATATGACTTGAATATGTTCATTTCATTGCAAATTGTTTTCAACCATTACCCCAAGGATTTTGTCATGGGTTACCATTTGTAGACCAATTTCATTCAACTTGAGATTCAAATTGTTATTTCCAATTTTGCTCTTTTTTGTTGGATAGTAATCATTAATACTTTAGTCTTGTCCGTGTTTACTTTCATGCCATTTTCCTTACACCAGGAATCTATTCTAAGTAAGGCTGTTTGAAGGGAGACGTCTAGGTCTGATTTTAGTTGTTTGAAATCTGATAGAGTGGTGTCATCTGCATATGTCGGTGGATGAAATACAGTTGCCTATTTTCAGTGGTAGATCATTTATAAAAATGAGAAAGAGGAGTGGGCCAAGGATTGATCCTTGTGGTACTCCACATGTAATTGGTTCTTCTTTAGAAAAACCGCTATTTATTTTGACACACTGTTTTCTCATTGTTAAATATGATGTAAACCAATCAATTGTTGAATTGTTACATTGATAAATGCTTAATTTATTGCTAAGAATATCATGATCAACAAGGTCAAAAGCCTTTCTTAGATCAACCAGTACAGATCCAAATAATTTTCCCTGATCCAAGGCAGTAATCCATCTATCTGTCATGGAGACCAAAGCTAAGCTAAGCTCTCAGAAGTAGAAAGATTTCCATATCTGAAACTTTAAGATGGAAACATGTTTTTGCATCCTTTCCACTGTCTCTCCTGTTGAAGAAAATATTGATATCAAAAGTATCAAAACATGATAATGGGGAGAACGTTTGAAAATTTGTAGTGAAACTGGATAGATACTTAATACTTAAAACTTTGGTAAAAACTGGAACACATTGGCAGCCATTGCAAAAAACTGGAACACATTGGCAGCCATTGCATGAAGACTAATGGCCAAATTTACTTGCAAGGTAGTTATTGTGACTGAAACAAATTCAATGAAAGTATTATCACATATAGGATGCAAACTCGTATATCAATACTTGATGAATACATTGTAATTATTATCCAAGTCTCTTGCATGGACATCTGCTTTCGTTTGCCAGTAAGTTAAAAATAGGTCTTAAATCGCCCTGTAGGTTCATTCCACAAATCAATTCAGTCCAGGTCTGTCTAGACCTATAATTAAGCATTCAGTCCAGTCTGAGCCTGTCATGACTCTTAATGAAGAGTTCAATCCAGTTTGGGTCTGTCTAAATTATTAATGAAGGAGATAGAAAAGAAATTATCATTGAAAAATATACATGACTACATGTAACAGAGTGTATTAAATCAAATGTTTATAATTTGTTTAATTTTTTCTCAGAAAAGGTGATGAGATGTGCAGCAAAATTATTACATTGCTCGATTTAGTCAGAGTACTACGAAATCGCCCCAGGGCAATCAAAATCCCTATTGATTACAGAAGAAAATAATAAATAAAAATTCTGAAACTCTAAGAACAAGGTCATTTTGACTTGTACAAGAATGGTTTCTGCTCAGTATCTTGCATTCTCCATTTTACTTTGTAGTTTGCTTGCATTTTGTAAACAGAAGAAGGAACTCTTGATTTTGGAATCATAAGGTTAAAAGGTAAGGTTAAGGTTTACAATTTGCTGAATAATACCAAATAGTTATAAATGGTAAGGTTAAGGTTTAAAATTTGCTGATTAATACCAAATAGTTATAAAAGCAGTACTTTCAGCTGCCTCGCTTGGTGCACATCACAAAGAGGTTAGGACTGGTTGGCATGGTGTCAAGATAATTTGACTGGGTGAGATATCATATTATATGTCTGCAGCATGATGTCCCAGTGCTAGACATCACTATAAACCGCCACATTAAAGACATTGTAGCGATATGACTGAATTTGTTTTCAAACTACGTTAAAAATCCTAATCAAACAAACAATCAAACATTCTTTACAATGAAATTGTTAGATTTTATGTGATGAAGGTCATCAGGGACCCTTTATTTGTAAGATATAAATGTAGGATTAGGATTTCATATGAAATTAGACATTTCTTAAGCAAATTAGACATTTCATGTATCAGTGAAGCAATAATTCATTTATAAGTGAAATGTGAGCCATTCATTTACTACAGTTGAATGTCATTTATAATGTCATTTATAAGTGAAATGTAAGCCACGTGCTACACTTGAAGGTCATTTATAATGTCATTTATAGGTGAAATGTGAACCATTCACTTAATACACTTGAAGGTCATTTATAAGTGACATGTAGAGAAACTGAGCATTTCACTTGCAAATGAAGTATATATACATCACTTAGATTTAATTTTTAAGTTTTTCACTTATGTAATAGTCACCAGTTCATGAGATAAATGCAAATTCTGGTTAAATTGGATGAATTGGGGCTTTTTATGCTGTCCGTCACAACCAACAAAACACTGTAGTCAGTTTTCTTGAATGTTTACATGCAAATGGCTACTTACAGGTTCAGACAGTTTAAAAATCACATACATTTCCACTTAAATGACAATTTGTGAAATGATTTCAGACACAGTGGCTTGCTTTTTGAACATCCATATTTATTCAGTAGCAAAATGTTAGCTGAAATAACACAGGCATATGATAACTGAAATAACACAGATGAATTAGATGTGAATAAAACATGTTAGATAACTGATATAACACCAACAGATGAAAACTGAAATAACACAGATGATAACTGTAAAGATTATTTATTCATCTAGTAATAAATAAAGCTTTAAACTTTCTTTTAAACTTGCATTTTGATCAAATTCATCATCTTCATGTAATCCCCTTCAACTGAATTCACAAGCAGGTTTTAGAGAATCTGATGGACATCTTACTTAAAGGGATAAATGAAGGCATCCCAAACTTTGTCAGCATGTGAACCCCACCCCAACCATAGGAAACAAGTCAGCATTATATAATTCCATCAATGCAGACAACCAATGGCTTAAATTCTGCATAAACAGAAAACTTGGCAAAGTCTTAAATATAATAGTATTGGCTGTGCAAAATCTTTTGAATTCTTACTGTCTTTTGCATTGTTATACTGTCTTTTGGATTGTTTCTGTCGTTTGGATTGTTAGTGTTCAAACATCTTTTTGATGTCATTTTTGACACAAAAGTTTCTTTTTTACTGAGTCTGACCCACAGTTTTGACACCAAGGAGATTTTTGACTCAGTCTTGCATCCCTATGGAATACACTGGAATAGACACATTTGAATGTTTGGTGCCAAATAATAGTGTAGTAAATGAAATTATAGAAATTAATATATTGTTGGATGTTGAAAATGTTTGCAAGCTGCATGTAAAATGTGTGGTTGTACATGCTCTTAAGTCCCCATTTTTCAATTGATAAATACATTGTATATTGTGTCCCCATTTTTCACACATACAGTCTCACTTGTATCATTTTCAATTTATACATATACTCACATGTCCCCATTTGTGTATCATTTATGTCCCATTTTTCAGCCGACACACAGTCTATACTTATAGAACTGTCCTCATTATTGGCCCCATTTTAAATTTTAGTACACATTTTACTTTATTTGAGCATTGATATTAAGATCCGTCAAAATTATAGGTTTTATTTCAATGTAAATTTTTCATTTTTGAAAAGAAAAAAATCCCATTAAAATCTAATGCATGTTAATGATCAATACAATTGCTAGATCTTTTAAGGAAGTGAAGAATTTCGTGGAAACATATCATAGTAGTACCTTTGTTAAACTTTTGCATTAAAACTTTGACTTTAGACAGTTTTGTAGTTAACTATTAATCAGAAAATTATGTGTATTATTTTTGTGAATTAGATTTTTAACATAGCTGTAACAATTTTTCAATCATATCACTGCAATGTCTGCAGTGTGGGATTTTGTCTAGCACTGTGGCATCATGATGCATACATGTAGTATGATGTCCCACGCAGTCACATTATCCTGACACCAGGCCGACCAGTCCTAATATTAACCTCTTAATGCTAAGCATCTGTTATCATGGTACTAATTGTTTTTCCATAGACCTCAATGCTAATGTTTTGTGAAATAAATATACATTCTATCCTACTTCAGCATGCAGGTCAAACACTGTCATAGAGAACAATGTTATATTGTCAATTTGACAATAACAGAACCAGGTATTCTATTGCATTTAAGAGAGATAACTCTGCTGGAACTAAACAAGGGTATGAATTATCTAGTCATAACATACTTATTTTCAGTCATGTGTATCACATTTTCAAAAAATAAAAAAATACAAAATATGATCTATATAGAAATTAGCATCGTTTGCATGCTCTTTTGTTGTGTGGAAAAGAAGGCTTAGCTGCTGAAATCTCACGTGTATATTAACCAATCATATCATGTTTTTTTTTCACAATCATCCAGTCAGGATAATCGTTGTTTACATATTTCGATTTTTACGGCAATTTGGTAACCAGTGATTAAGTTAGTAGAATATTCAGACAATAATGGACAAAAACATTAGAACAAAGTCATTAAAATATTTTATAGCAAATACATTTTATTCATATTAGCCAGAAAATATCATCCCATATTAATCCAGAACTACTCTTGTTACGGTAAGTACACAATTATTGAAGAAAAAAGATCTTTATGAACATTTTACAGTATCATATCTAAAAAAAGAAAAATATTCACCTTTATTTATATTTCACTAATATTGTGAGAAGTTATGATGAATTTTCATGAACATTTTATGAATATAATGATTATAGAAATTTCATTACATTTTAAATAATATCTTGGTGGTGCATCAGAGTACTTGAATTGCTCATAAACCAATTTCATGACATTTCAGGAACATCAAAGATATTATAATAGGTCATAAAAGTTCATCAGTGTGTTAATGAACTTCAAGAACATGATAAATCAAAATTCTTAAAGTGTTCATGAACTTGGTTGATGAACTTTCATGAATATTTCTTCATGAACATGTATGATGAACTAATCATGAACATTTAAAAAACATTCATGAACAGTTCATGATTGTTCATGAAGTCATGAATTTGTTTTTTTTTTAGGGGATTTGTTTCATTTGAAAATTCACATAACCCATATTTAGTAGACTTTCTCTTTAATGTCCTTTTGACCTTAAATACATAATCAGCTGATGTCATAGATAAGATTAACATGAAATCATTCAGAATGGATAATGAAGGACAGATAAAGAAGCCAAAGCTACTCTGCAGTCACCTATTTCTAATAGGAAGATTTCAAAGATTGATTTATAATATTATTATATGCAGGGTTGCTGCAGGTTCTAGAAGTCTTGAAAAGTTATGGACTTTAAAAAAGAATACAAGGACAATTTGGAAAGTAATGGAATTTTTCATAACCTTGCATAGTTATAGAAAAGTCTAGGAATTTCTGACAATGGAGTTCAAAACAGAGCACAGAAAGAAATTAAAGAACTTTTTTTGAATATGACAGTTAATTTATTTGACAATGCTAGACACTGGGGTCATCAAGTTTTGTGAATTGACTCAGCAAAAGTCATGGAATTTGCTGTTCTTAAGTCTGTATGAACTCTTTATATAACTCAGCATTTTCTTTCACTTTGCAAAAAATGTGGAATGAAAGCTGTATGAACATGCTTTCGAAAATTGGATCTAACAGTGAGTGGCACTCCACATAGAACAAATCAGTGAAGTGGTGTTGTGCCTAATGCATTTAGAACCAACATCCTGATTTGTACCTACCTCCTGATGTGTGAACCTATTTTAGAGTGCATACCTTTCCACTAACAATAAGAGTGGAACATGTTCTTTTTTGAGTGTAGTATTGACTCCCACCCAATGATACTGAAGCTGATTGATGTGAACTCACTTGATAAACTGTCGTGGAAGTGGGCGGTCGTGGGCGCAATCCCCAGCCGAGTCATACCAAAGAATTACAAAAATGGTACTAACAGCTGCCTTGCTTGGTGCTCAGCATTAAGAGGTTAGAACTGGTCTGCCTGGTATCAGGATAATGTGACTGAGCAGGACATAATGCTACATGTTTATTGCATGATGCCGCGGTGCTGGACATCACTATAAACTGCCTCACTGTCGACATCATAGCGATATGACTGACAAATTGTTAAAGCTAAGTTAATAATCCTAATCAAACAAAAACAAGACCTCACATGTTCATCACAAGGTCTAGCTGGTCCTAAAAGAAATAGGTGCCAGTTAAATATGGCTACCATGAAAGTTATCCAAAATGGATAATCATATTGATCATGAGGTTATCACAGAAAAGGCTTAGAGTCTGCATGGTTTTAAGTGAAGATGGTGCCAGTCTGACATCCAGTTTGTCCATGGAAGCAGCTAGTTTTAAAGTCTGTTTCACAGAACAATGTCAGAAATGGTTTCAACAATTTGTTGTTTTAAGGAAGAAATTTTCATATTTTGAATTCCAGGACATTCATTTTTGTCCAGAAGAGCTTCAGTCCCTTTAATGGACTCCTGATTTTCAAAAGTTATCAGTGTTTTTTTATATTTTTTACTTCACCTACATTTAAATTTGCTGCAGATTAAAGTGGCTTCAAGAATCAAAATATGTTCATTAAATACACCTTAAATCATTACCACATGTCATTAACATATATCTGGGTTATATACAGTGACCATTCTTTTTACCAAGCCCCTAAAACTAAGCCTGAGACATTCCCATCTACAATATAGAAGGTCAGCAAGGATGAAAATTGCCAAGTACATCCTACAATTTAGCACTGGTAAACCTTGGCTAATAATGTTTTAAAAATTATCCTGAGTTAAGTATTTGTATGAAATATTGAATGGTAGGTTAAAATGTGTTGGGAGCTGTTACCAAATTATGGTCTTTTATATAAATGATAATGCTAATTTTGCTTAGAAGCCACATCATGACCAGTGTTCCTTTGATATGGTGCAAATTGCCCCACTGCATTCAAGCTTACTAGAACTCATTTCATGCTTGAACTCAATCCATCTTAATCAAACTGATATTTCACACACTTGCATAACTGCATATTTTTCAACAGTTGGTATGGGGCTCTATGCTGTTTCCTCTCAAATGTAAAGTTCAGTTAACTATTGTCTGCCTCCATTAGCTGCAGCCATTCTCCTCAAGCATTATTACTTATGTTGCAATGGTAACAATTTTTTTATATTTTTGTTCACTCAACAGAGGCTGTTGAAAATGATCAGTTTGGGTTTCAAGTATGTGATGGCAGCAGCTGCCAACAGAAAAATTGCAAGTTAGTTTGCCAAGTTATAAAAACTGGAGGTGCTCATTAGTAGTGTAAAATACTCTATTGGCCACAAGTGGGTAACTTATTTTCCATAAAACAGTCAGAATCAGGCCATTTATCAACCGTATTGCTTCTAAAATTCAGAATAATTTTGATAATTATAATCATACACTGATATCAAACGTAGTTGTTGCTTATGATGATACTATAAACACAGATATGTCCCATACATGTTAAATGTCATGTGTGAATATATGACATCTAGTGCTAGATCTATTTGCAGCAACTTCTGACCTTATAAATGTCATGGTGTGAATTTACAACAAATGACATTGTTAACATTATTAATGTAACTCACATGTTAGGTTCTAATGTTCATGGACCATCCACTGCTCTTAAACTGCTATAAGGATTGCCATAAAACATTTAGTCCATGGTCTGTTTGGTCTTAACTACAAATGGGGCCACTTGGATGCCCAATATGACCACCAGAGCAGGTATTGTCACCACATCTTCTTTAGTATGAATGGTAATACCCACATGTTATTTTGACTACAAGATTTGTGATGTCTGGTTGGTCTTATATGAAAATGAGCCATTTTGAAAATCTAGTTATTTCAATTTCTCTAGAAGGGATGGTCTTATAAATAAGGTGGGTTTTTAGTAAAAGACTTCTTTTGTTGTCCAGATAACCATAATTGAGAATTGTCCTAATCTGTTCAGTGTGACTGCAACACCAGCCATCTTGGAGGTTTTGCCACTCCTCCTGAGTGAATAGTCTAATGTTTTATGATGTCTGTTTCATTCTAAATGAAAATGGTACTGCACACATGTCCAGTGACTACTACAGTGATACATTTCTACAAGTCTTTTGGCCATTCTTCCATTTTTTGCTCAGATGGCTTTATGTTCAGGTGATATTGTGGTTTTGCTTGTGGTGGTCAAGGGCAGCAGTAAGTCGTGTGTAGCAATCATGTTGGAAGCATATTTTCAACTGGTTTCGTTTTTTACAAAACAGCCTAGTGGTTGGAGCATTCGTTTTAGATGTGGGAGGTTGCGGATTTGATCCCTGGTTAAGTCATAATACCAAAGACTTATAATAAAATGGTACTTACAGCTGCCTCACTGTCATTCAGCTTTTAAGTGTTTTGTATTAGGACTGGTCATCACAGGTGTCAGGATTATGTCACTAGATGTGACATCATGCTATATGCCTCAGGCATGATGCCCCATTGGTAGACGTCACAATAAACTGTCACACTGCAGACATCATAGAGATATGACTGAAAAATTGTTAAAGCTACGTTAAAAATTCAAATTATACACACCAAATGGCTAAATCAGTTTTGATAATTGTGTCACATGTGACTTTTTAATAGTAAAAGGGTTGCATAGCAAACAAATGGAAAACCTTTTTGATGTCTCCAGGACAGATCCAGTATTGATTAAATTTGTTGGATAAGTTTTTTTTTACAACATGCCTTGCTAGATTCCATGACAGCTTTTCTTGTGTCTTTACAATGTCAAGCCAGTTTTGATGAAACACTGCAAGAATATTTCACAGGACTTGCCTTTCCAGAATTTAATTTGGGATTGGCTTTCCATTGCAGCCTATGAAGAAAAAAATTTCAATTTATTCTCCACTTCATTTGAGCAAGTTTTGATGAAACGTGATTTTACCTGACTGGCTATGCCATAATTTTGTTTTGGGATTGGTTCTCCATTGCAGTAAATAATAAGTACTTTATTCTCCATTTAATTTGTGCTAGTTTTGATCAGACTTGCCTGGGTTATGCTTTGTTAAGTTCGAGTGCAACGTGGCTCTCCTAACATTGATGTAGTTTCTATAGCAGTGATGTTGAAAACCGATATTCAGTTTCATCAGATTGACGGAGATAATTTTGATCAAGCATGGTAGGAATGAATCTTATAACAGGTTAAGTTAGAATTGCATCCAGGGTGGCTTCCCGAGCAATGGTTTTGCATCATACATGACAAGTTTTATGGGGCCAAATCCAGGAGATCACTGTTGATAATCTGGGGTATTTCATCCAGATTAAGGATATCAGTGTTCACAGCCAGTGAGATTCTGTCCATATCAGAGAGATTAAAGTAATGACCTTTATTTATGTCAAAAACTTGAGCTAGAAAGCACAAATCAAACTGAAACTAAGTAAACTAACTACAGTAATTAATAGTTACTCAACTTTATTAATTTTTTTATACAGTTGTCTTTATCTCACTAAACATAAATGTATGAACCTTCTCAAGAATCAGTAGTTGCTTTAACATCTTTTGACACACTGTACCTCAAATACCCAAGCTTATGTTTTGTTTTTAACAACCAGCACTGTCATTGACTCTTCTTGAAGAGCTCATTTTGCAGCAATACACAAATCATTTCAAGGTCTGAGTTCAAAATAGTAATACTCCTGTTACACAATATTATTGATAAATTTTTTCCCACTTACATTTCCGTGGTGGTCTGTTTGAATCTTCTTCAACATATTTAAACAACGCCCAGGATTTGCAATCTCATGATTCACGTAACCAATGGCCTTCAGAGTCTGGTCATGAAATAGACACCTAGCTATCATCTTTGCTGTAATTTCCTTGTAGAAGACATCACACTCTTGAAGAAGCAGCTCATCTGTGTGGATGCAGGAGGTCACAGGTTTTGAACCCTGGCCAAGTCATACCAACGAGTTTTAAAAATGGTACTCACAGCTGCCTCACTTAAGGCACTCATGTAGATGTTAGTGTTAGGAGTGGTCGGCCTGGTGTCAGAATATTGAGTGGGTGGGATATCATGTTGTATGTCTGTGGCATGATTCCCTAGTGCATGACATCATTGCCACACTGCAGACATTGTAGCGATATGACTGAAAAATCGTTAAAGCTATGTCAAAAAGATCCAAATCCAGCTCGTGTGTTGGAGATATGTCAAATGGGTTACAAGTGTGTTGGAGATATGTCAAACGGGTTGCTATCATTCATATCACTTTAGGCATATGATCTGATGATTTCTCATTTGCAATGTGTTGAATACTTTCCAAGATCATAATTCACCCACCCACCCCCGAAACATTCCAGTGTGTGCAGTACACAAAGCTGTCTCAGTTTTTACAATGTTTCATGTATTTACATTCATCTGACCAAGTACTGTTGAACTTCAAACATTTATTTTTCCAATGGCACATTTTCCTTCGTGTCTGTCATCATACGTGTCAGTATGGTACCGAAACTATTATATAATATTTACAAGTAGATTAAGAACCATTTTATGTTTCTTAGGTTGCCTGCAAACTGTTATACATTACTCAATACTGAAATATTGATGAGTGAAACAACTTACATGTCTACAATAAATGAATCAGCACGTGTTCCGAGCTGCAATTTTAGTGGTTGTTAGGTCAATAACCACTTGATTAATGGATTATGATAGTTGTAATAGTCAGCTGGAAATACCTGGCAGGTGTTTGATTTCTGGGCTCATCAATAGATTTAAGATGAGGTCTAAATTAAAAGACTACCGGACAATGCGGGGGTCTTGTTGTATGATTTATAGCAACCAGGTAGAAAATCTGTTTTCAGCATCTTCTCCAGAATGGCTTAGCCTGTTTTGATCAATTGTTTGTGGTGACTCTCCAAAAAATTGTATGACTTGTTTAATATCCTAATCATTATATACTCATCATCCATCAAGAATGGATATTGTAATTAATACTATTTTTAAAAAAACCCATAAAAAATGCAGGTCTCATGTTCAAGCCTATATTTTACGTAAATTCTTATAAAATCCCTGTAATTCTATGCAAGAAGCAAGTGACTGGAAATTTTCAATACAACTGAACAAAGTAGTAACAGGAATTCAGTTTACTTCCTATCCAGTTTCTTTCATTACAAGGTGAGTGTATTGGAGCCATTAGTTCTTCACACAGCTTTCCATAGTACTCACATTAACTTGAGAGTTTCTTTTATTACTGTATGATTGTATAGGAACCATTAGGTCTTGGTTTCAATTAGTAACAGAGTACTTGGGTGACTGAGTTGCCTGAAGTCTTTGCCTTTACTGTTCATCTCACCTCTGTTCATGTGGGTTCAAGTCTTGAACTCCGCCAGTATATGTATGTGAGAAAGCATGCCTCTGTAGATGCCCACGGGATGGTGGATTTTACTGGAATAGGTTCTTCTCCACCAGTAATACTGGCCATCTTGTATAGCCTGTCTTGTGAAAAATGGCCGTAAACCTACAACATCAACACTCAGTAATATTTTGTGTGACACTATTAACTCTTGTTCTTTGCACAAACAGGAGCCAGTAGATCTTATTTACACTTGGCAACACTTTGACACTTGAATTCTCTTTTGTTTATTTCATTACCAGGTACATGTAATGATATAATCAAACCTTCATAGTTTAGTTGCACTGAGGAACACTGCAAAACACTCAAATTCACTCCTATTCCTTTTCTTTCAGTTGACCTATATAGCCATCCAGCAATAGTGTCCCACTCAAATTCACTCCAATTCCTTTCATCACCAGGTGACTGTATTAAAACCATTAGATCATGGTTGCACTCAGCAAAACTGTGTGACACTTTAGTTCAGTTCAGTTTCATTCATTTCAAGGTGCTCGTAGAACAACCTAATGATAGTTGCACTCAGCAATGTTGTGTGGTACTCAAAAAACACTCTAGTGCATTTCACTGTTTAGTTGTACTCGTCATTACTGTGTGATACTCCAGTTCTTACCTGATGACTGTATTGAAGTCATTAGATCCGGGTCAGTTTCACAGATTTTGAATTCCTAGTTATGAACATTAATCGTTTAACAGCGATGTAGTGCACTAAGAATCACCGTGTAACACTCTAATCGGCACATGCCCTTTCCTTTCAGATATCAGATGACATTGTCAGAGCCAAGCCTTGTGAGTCAGGCTCAGAATAACCAGGAAGTGAAGGTCTCTTTGATACTAGACCCTAAAATGAGAAGACTAAAGGATAAATTGTCCTCCGTCAATCTGGTAAGCTAAAAATGCTGATGTTGATATACGGGTATTTTATTTGGACAATTTAAATGCAAAATATCACAAAGTTGTTGTAGTTTGGATGTTTAATTTGCTGATGACCTTGATAGTTGACAAATCTCCAGACAGAGTTAGCTGCACATAGAGTATATAATCGCATACAACTTGGATCCAACTGCAAACCACATAAACCCAACTTGTAAGCAGGTTTGTATGCAGTTCATCTGTATATCATTTTCTCTCAAACCAATTTTTTTTATGTTAAAATCTGATTACTTTACTAGAGACAGTGTTGAGCAGTAATGGGGATTTCACACAGGTGAAAAAGAAGGACGTTTTTGGTAATTTAATTGTTCCATTAAACATTGTTAATTGAATTGATGCAGTATGTATTGTAAATTGAATTAATACATTACATATTGCAAATTAAATTGATGCATTATGTATTGCAAATTAAATTGATGCAATATGTATTGCAAATTAAATTGATACATTAGTTATTACAGATTGAATTGATATATTACATATTGCAAATTAAATTGATGCATTATGTATTGCAAATTGAATTGATACATTACATATTGCAAATTAAATTGATGTATTATGTATTACATTTTGAATTAATGCATTAGTTATTGAAAATTGAATTGATGCATTATGTATTGCAAATTGAATTGATAGCATGATATATTACTTTGGGAAAGTAAAATTGATGCATAATGTAGTGTGAATTGAATTGTTAAAGTATGTAGTACAGATTGAATTTATAAAGTATAATGTGCAAATTGAAGTACATGTAGTGCTAAGTGAATTGATGCATTAGGCAGTGAAAATAGAATTGATAACATTACTTAGGGAAAATAGAATTGATGCAATCCACAGTGCAAATTGAATTGATACATTATTTACGGAAAATAGATTATATACATTATATTGTAGAATTTGAATCGATTCATGACTTAAATAAAAAAGAATTGATGCACTATTTAATGCTAATTGAATTAATTCATTACTGTAGTGCTAATTGAATTGATACATTACTTAGGGGACATATAATTGATGCATTATGTACTGCTAATTGAATTGATACATTGCTTAGGGGACATATAATTTATGCATTATGTAGTGCTAATTGAATTGATACATTACTTAGGTAAAAAAGAATCGATGCATTATGTAGTGCTAATTGAATTGATACATTATGATATATTACTTCACCGTCTCCAGCATGTATTTGGCAATCAGAATATAGAGTTACAGTGGTTAAAGTCTTACTTAGTCAACAGGACACAAATAATATCTGCAAATGGAATACACTCCAGCCCAGTTGACGTATGTTGTGGTGTTCCACAGGGATCTGTTTTTGGTCCTGTTCTCTTCATTCTGTACACTTAGCCGCTCTCAAGTGTCATATATTATCACCCAGTGTTGCACCAATTGTATGCTGATGACACCCAAATATACAAGTCTAGCCACCGAACTGACGTTGATGCTACCATCCATGGAGTAGAGAAGTGCATTTCTGATGTGAAATCATGGATGACATGTAACAAGCTGCAGATGAATGATGATAAAACTGAGGCTATTCTGATCACAACACAAAGATTTTCTCATTCACATCCTTTACCTCAGACAATAAATATAAATAAACGATAAATTCTCACAGTCAGTACGGAACCAAGGCGTTATTCTAGACAGTACTCTTACATTGCACCAACATGTCATGAACATCTGCAGGGCGGCATATCTTGAATTGAGACGCATCAGTTCCATTCGTAAATATCTTTCAGTTGATGCCACAAAAACACTTGTGTGTTCATTAGTACTTTCAAGACTGGACTATTGTAACTCAATTTTGTCTGGTTCATCACAATATTTACTCCAGAAACTTCAAAAAGTTCAAAACACAGCTGCACGGATCATCTTTAGAGTACCTCTATCAAAGCACACCTCACTGATGCTCTGTACCCTACACTGGCTATTGATTCGATACAGAATCGAACACAAAATTTGTGCTCTGTGCTATATTTCAATGACAGACTCCAGTCCAACATACCTATCCAGCATCACCCATGTGTATACACCAGCTAGATACTTGCGCTCTTCGTCTAATAATCGTATACTCATTGTTCCCAAGGTGAAGTCAAAGTCATATGGACAACATTCGTTTGCACACCAGGGCTTGGCGACGTGGAACAAATTGCCCATTGAAATTAGACACAAAGACACAGTGGTCCCTTTTAAGAGTGTCTCAAGACTCACCTGTTTCAACTGCTGTGACAAACTTAGCAACCTAATCATGTATTGTATCTTATATGTTTTCAGCATGTTTTTATGTTTTCCAATTTCATTGTTTTTGTCATTTGTTATTCTCTAGTGTAGTCATAGCATTATTGATGGTGTAAAGCGCTTAGAGCTTCGAAAGATTAGGCGCTGTAAAAAGTCCTCAGTATTATTATTATTATTATTACTTAGGGGACATCTAATTGATGCATTACATGGTGCAAACTGTTTTGACATCTAGCCATTAGGACAACACATCATTTTTGTCAAATAATGTGACAGCTAATGTTATGCACTGGTTTGGACATGATTGGGTAGCAGACCATTGGAATGGTGAATGACATGATTGGTCAACAGTCCATGGGGATTTTTTGAACAGCATGATTTGCTGACAGTCCGAAGACATTTTGAGCAACATGATTGGCTAACAGATTATGAAAATTTTGAACAGCATGATTTGATTGCAAGCAATCCATGGAAATTTTGAAGAATAATTTATGGACAACTGGTATTAGATGTGTAAAGCTGGTGGTTTTGACAATGAAGCTTTGAAATGACAAGTATAAATATCTAGCTGTTTTGAGTTTTCTTTCAGTTTAAACTGTCATTTGCATATATTAGGCAAATTTTAATTGGTAGATTATTTGATATTGTTAAATGTAATGTGGACAAACTGTAATAGAGGAAATTTATTAAAGCTTAAATAGCCAGTAATTTGATTCTACAGTAGAAGACAGATACTAAAGGCTGAGGCAAGAAACTGTTTCTGGTTGGCTGACTGTCCTGGTCTTTTACTGTAGAGCGTATAACTTTTTTATGCCTTGTTATAAACAAAATTAAACCAATTGCATTTAATGTTTTTTTCTATAAACAAAACAGAATGGAACAAGAAAAAAAATACAAACAACCTGTCTACCCAAATTTTATAAAAACTGCAATAAAGAACATATATATCTTGTTTTTTTCCTGCTGCCAAAGTAAATTAAAGAAAAACATATTACCCTAATGAAAATGTAAATAATCATTATTAAAAAAATTACATGCAGTACTTTCTGAAGCATTTAGAATGATGTAACTTTACAGAAAGGCTTTTATTTATAGAATGTTGTAGAAATACAGAAAGTCTATGTATAGATTACTGTAGAGATACAGAAAGTATTTTTAGAATACTATACAAACAGAAAAACGCTTTATTTATAGAATACTGTAGAAAAACAGAGGCATTAGTTTTAGAATACTGTAACAATACTGAAAGGCATTATTTATAGAATACTGTAACAATACTGAAAGGCATTAGTTTTAGAATACTGTAACAATACTGAAAGGCATTATTTATAGAATACTGTAACATGACTGAAAGGCATTAGTTTTAGAATACTGTAACAATACTGAAAGGCATTATTTATAGAATACTGTAACATGACTGAAAGGCATTATTTATAGAATACTGTAACATGACTGAAAGGCATTAGTTTTAGAATACTGTAACAATACTGAAAGGTATTATATTTAGAACACTGTAACAATACTGAAAGGCATTATTTATAGAATACTGTAACAATACTGAAAGGCATTATTTATAGAATACTGTAACAATACTGAAAGGCATTAGTTTTAGAATACTGTAACATGACTGAAAGGCATTAGTTTTAGAATACTGTAACAATACTGAAAGGTATTATATTTAGAACACTGTAACAATACTGAAAGGCATTATTTATAGAATACTGTAATAATACTGAAAGGCATTATTTATAGAATACTGTAACAATACAGAAAGGCATTATTTATAGAATACTGTACCATTACTGAAAGGCATTATTTATAGAATACTGTAACAATACTGAAAGGCATTATTTATAGAATACTGTAACATGACTGAAAGGCATTATTTATAGAATACTGTAACATGACTGAAAGGCATTATTTATAGAATACTGTAACATGACTGAAAGGCATTATTTATAGAATACTGTAACATGACTGAAAGGCATTATTTATAGAATACTGTAACAATACTGAAAGGCATTATTTATAGAATACTGTAACAAAACATTAAGTCTTGATGGCAGGTAAAGGACTATAATATACATACACAGTTGAATGAAAATTCAGTTCAAGAAATAGAGACTAAATTTATACAGTAAAATAGCTCCATTGTTCAATATCTTTCCTTGTATAGAAAGAATTAAAGATATAAATGCCAATTTTGAATTTATTTTCAGCTGACTTTACCATATACTTTGCAGACTGCTTTATAATTCACTCAATCACTCAAGTTGTGTTGAACAAACTCTCTCTCTCTCTCTCTCTCTCTCTCTCTCTCTCTCTCTCTCTCTCTCTCTCTCTCTCTCTCTCTCTCTCTCTCTCTCTCTCTCATATGCAAGGGATGTAACTCTTACACACTTAATGGTTTTCCAGTGATCTTATAATACATTGGTTACTTTCTCCTCAAGTGCTGGTATTAATTAATCTTTCTAAGAAGTAGAAGAACTGTATTTAAGTAAGCATAGCACTTTTGTATGCACTGGATGCTGGTACAAATGAAACTTTAGCTCACTTCCTGAAAGCATGGAATTATTCTAGGCATATAATGCTCAATATGTTATAAAGAAGGGTCTTATTTTGTGGGAGTGCTGTACATTGGTCTGTCAGTCTTATAAGCACATTAGAAATGAAAGTATTTATGAGAAAAGTCTAAATTTAGGAGAGAAATTAAATATTATGGATACTGGTGACTGGAAGGATTGGAGAATAAAGAATATACAACTGGATAAACATATATTGTAAGATATTTATAATCATGTTCAATTTTGTATGATGATACCAAACCAGTAGCTATAAATACCAAACAAGTAACTATCTCTACATACCATTATACCATACAGTAATAAACTGTAACAATGTTTAATTTTGACCCAAGATCAAGTAATCACCTTGTCTGTCTGTCGGTCCATTCGTACTTATTCACTAGAAATGTGCATTTTTTACACCGGTTGTTATTAATACCATTTGGAATTGCCCATGAGTCACATCCATGAATCTTTAATGTGTTTGTCTTTCCAGTTTCAGACTGTTTTATTTTAGTTATCATCCACTTAATTTACATTTAATATTGCTTCTACAAAATAATGTCATTACAGGCATTGCCTAGAAATCATTCAGAATATTTAGATGTGATTTGGTGAAGCCTTGTTAGATATGTAGAGATGGTTACTTGTTAAATATGTAGAGTTGGTAACTTCTTAGATATGTAGAGATAGTTACTTATTAGATATGTAGAGATAGTTACCTATTAGATATGTAGAGATGGTTACTTGTTAGATACATGTATGTTGAGATAGTTACTTTTTAGATATGTAGATTGGGTTACTTGTTTGATAGTTACTTATTAGATATGTAGAGATGGTTACTTCTTTGATATGTAGAGATGGTTACTTGTTTGATATGTAGAGATGGTTATTTGTTAGATATGTAGAGATAATTTTTTGTTTGATATGTAGAGATGGTTACTTATTAGATATGTAGAGATGGTTACTTATTAGATATGTAGAGATAATTACTTTTTAAATATGTAAAGATGATTACTTGTTAGATATGTAGAGATGGTTACTTGTTAGATATGTAGAGATGGTTACTTTTCAGATACATGTATGTAGAGATGGTTACTTGCTTGTTTGATAGTTACATATTAGATATGTAGAAATAGTTACTTGTTAGATAATTTATGTAGATATAGTTACTTATTAGATTTGTAGAGATGGTTATTTATTAGATATGTTAAGATAGTTACTAATTAGAGATGTAGAGATGGTTACATGTTAGATATGTTGAGATAGTTACTTTTCAGATATTTAGATTGGTTACTTGTTTGATAGTTACTTATTAGATATGTAGAGATAGTTACTTGCTAGATATGTAGAGATAGTTACTTGTTAGATATGTAAAGATTGTTATTTGTTAGACAAGTAGAAATGGTTACTTATTAGATATGTAGAGATGGTTACTTTTTAGATATGTAGAGATGGTTAATTGTTAGATATGTAGAGATGGTTACTTTTCAGATACATGTATGTAGAGATGGTTACTTGCTTGTTTGATAGTTACATATTAGATATGTAGAGATAGTTACTTGTTAGATAATTTATGTAGATATAGTTACTTGTTAGATATATAGAGATGGTTACTTGTTTGATATGTAGAGATGGTTATTTGTTAGATATGTAGAGATAATTATTTGTTAGATATGTAGAGATGGTTACTTATTATTTATGTAGAGATGGTTACTTATTAGATATGTATAGAAATTTACTTGTTAGATATGTAGAGATATTTACTTGTTAGATATGTGGAGATATTTACTTGTTAGATATGTAGAGATATTTATTTCTTAGATATGTAGAGATAGTTACTTATTAGATATGTAGAGATAGTTACTTAATAGATATGTAGAGATAGTTACTTTTTATATATGTGCAGATAGTTACTTCTAATATATGTAGAGATGGTTACTTATTAGATATGTAGAGATATTTACATTTTAGATATGTAGAGATGGTTACTTGTTAGATATGTAGAGATGGTTACTTGTTTGATATGTAGAGATGGTTACTTGTTAGATATGTAGAGATGGTTACTTGTTTGATATGTAGAGATGGTTACTTGTTAGATATGTAGAGATGCTTACTTGTTAGATATGTTAAGATGGTTACTTATTTGATATGAAGAGATGTTTACTTATTAGATATGTAGAGATAGTTACTTGTTAGATATGTAGAGATAGTTACTTGTTAGATATGTAGAGATAGTTACCTGTTAGATATATAGAGATGGTTACTTGTAAGATATGTAGAGATAGTTACTTATTAGATATGTAGAGATGGTTACTTATTAGATATGTAGAGATGGTTACTTGTTAGATATGAAGAGATGGTTACTTATTAGATATGTAGTAATGGTTACTTATTAGATATGTAGAGATGGTTACTTATTAGATATGTAGAGATGGTTACTTATTAGATATGTAGAGATGGTTACTTATTAGATATGTAGAGATAGTTACTTGTTAGATATGTAGAGATGTTTACTTATTAGATATGTAGAGATGGTTACTTATTAAATATGTAGAGATGGTTACTTATTAGATATGTAGAGATGGTTACTTATTAGATATGTAGAGATGGTTACTTATTAGATATGTAGAGATGGTTTCTTATTAGATATGTATAGATGGTTACTTATTAGATATGTAGAGATGGTTACTTGTTAGATATGTAGAGATGGTTACTTATTAGATATGTAGAGATAGTTACTTATTAGATATGTAGAGATAGTTACTTATTAGATATGTAGAGATAGTTACTTTTTAGATATGTAGAGATGGTTACTTATTAGATATGTAGAGATGGTTTCTTATTAGATATATATAGAGATGGTTTCTTATTAGATATGTAGAGATGGTTACTTATTAGATATGTGGAGATGGTTACTTGTTAGATATGTAGAGATGGTTACTTGTTTGATATGTAGAGATGTTTACTTGTTAGATATGTAGAGATGGTTACTTATTAGATATGTAGAGATGGTTACTTATTAGATATGTAGAGATGGTTACTTGTTAGATATGTAGAGATGGTTACTTATTAGATATGTAGAGATAGTTACTTATTAGATATGTAGAGATAGTTACTTATTAGATATGTAGAGATAGTTACTTTTTAGATATGTAGAGATGGTTTCTTATTAGATATGTAGAGATGGTTACTTATTAGATATGTAGAGATAGTTACATGTTAGATATGTAGAGATAGTTACTTGTTAGATATGTAGAGATAGTTACCTGTTAGATATATAGAGATAGTTACTTGTAAGATATGTAGAGATAGTTACTTATTAGATATGTAGAGATGGTTACTTATTGGATATGTAGACATGGTTACTTGTTAGATATGTAGAGATAGTTACTTATTAGATATGTAGAGATAGTTACTTGTTAGATATGTAGAGATAGTTACTTGTTAGGTATGTAGAGATAGTTACCTGTTAGATATATAGAGATAGTTACTTGTAAGATATGTAGAGATAGTTACTTATTAGATATGTAGAGATGGTTACTTATTGGATATGTAGAGATGGTTACTTGTTAGATATGTAGAGATAGTTACTTATTAGATATGTAGAGATAGTTACTTGTTAGATATGTAGAGATGGTTACTTATTAGATATGTAGAGATGGTTACTTATTGGATATGTAGAGATGGTTACTTGTTAGATATGTAGAGATAGCTACTTATTAGATATGTAGAGATAGTTACTTATTAGATATGTAGAGATGGTTACTTATAGGATATGTAGAGATGGTTACTTATTAGATATGTAGAGATGGTTACTTATTAGATATGTAGAGATGGTTACTTATTAGTTATGTAGAGATGGTTACTTTTTAGGTATGTAGAGATTGTTATTTGTTAGATATGCAGAGATAGTTACTTATTAGATATGTAGAGATGGTTACTTATTGGATATGTAGAGATGGTTACTTTTTAGACATGTAGAGATGGTTACTTATTAGATATGTAGAGATGGTAACTTATTAGATATGTAGAGATGGTTACTTGTTAGATATGTAGAGATGGTTACTTATTAGATATGTAGAGATAGTTACTTATAAGATATGTAGAGATAGTTACTTATTAGATATGTAGAGATAGTTACTTTTTAGATATGTAGAGATGGTTACTTATTAGATATGTAGAGATGGTTTCTTATTAGATATGTAGAGATGGTTACTTATTGGATATGTAGAGATGGTTACTTGTTAGATATGTAGAGATGGTTACTTATTAGATATGTAGAGATGGTTACTTATTAGATATGTAGAGATAGTTACTTATTAGATATTTAGATATGGTTACATGTTTGATAGTTACTTATTAGATATGTAGAGATGGTTACTTGTTAGATATGTAGAGATGGTTACTTGTTAGATATGTAGAGATTGTTAATTATTAGATATGTAGAGATGGTTACTTGTTAGATATGTAGAGATGGTTACTTGTTAGATATATAGAGATAGTTACTTATTAGATATGTAGAGATGGTTACTTATTAGATATGTAGAGATGGTTACTTATTAGATATGTAGAGATGGTTACTTATTAGATCTGTAGAGATGGTTACTTGCTAGATATGTAGAGATGGTTACTTATTGGATATGTAGAGATGGTTAATTGTTAGATATGTAGAGATGGTTACTTGTTAGATATATAGAGATAGTTACTTATTAGATATGTAGAGATGGTTACTTATTAGATATGTAGAGATGGTTACTTATTAGATATGTAGAGATGGTTACTTATTAGATATGTAGAGATGGTTACTTGTTAGATATGTAGAGATGGTTACTTATTAGATATGTAGAGATGGTTACTTATTAGATATGTAGAGATGGTTACTTATTAGATATGTAGAGATGGTTACTTGTTTGATATGTAGAGATAGTTACTTCTTAGATATGTAGAGATGGTTACTTATAAGATATGTAGAGACAGTTACTTGTTAGATATGCAGAGATGGTAACTTATTATATATGTGGAGATGGTTACTTGTTAGATATGTAGAGATAATTACTTGTTAGATATGTAGAGATGGTTACTTGTTTGATATGTAGAGATGCTTACTTGTTAGATATGTAGAGATAGTCACTTGTTTGATATGTAGAGATGGTTACTTATTAGATATGTAGAGATGGTTACTTATTAAATATGTAGAGATAGTTACTTATTAGATATGTAGAGATGGTTACTTGATAGATATGTAGATAATGGTAACTTATTATATATGTGGAGATGGTTACTTATTAGATATGTAGAGATAATTACTTGTTAGATATGTAGAGATGGTTACTTATTAGATATGTAGAGAAGGTTACTTGTTTGATATGTAGAGATGGTTACTTGTTAGATATGTGGAGATAGTTACTTATTAGATATGTAGAGATGGTTACTTATTTGATATGTAGAGATGGTTACTTGTTAGATATGTAGAGATGGTTACTTGTTAGATATGTAGAGAAAGTTACATATAAGAAATGTAAAGATGGTTACTTGTTAGATATATAGAGAAGGTTATTTGTTACATATGTAAAGATAGTTACTTATTAGATATTTAGATATGGTTACTTGTTTGATAGTTACTTATTAGATATGTAGAGATGGTTACTTGTTTGATATGTAGAGATGGTTACTTGTTAGATATGTAGAGATGGTTACTTGTTAGATATGTAGAGATGGTTACTTATTAGATATGCAGAGATGGTTACGTATTAAATATGTAGAGATGTTTACTTGTTAGATATGTAGAGATAGTTACTTATTAGATATGTAGAGATGGTTACTTATTAGATATGTAGAGATGGTCACTTGTTAGATAAGTTGAGATAGTTACTTTTTAGATATGTAGATTTGGTTACTTGTTTGATAGTTATTTATTAGATATGTTGAGATAGTTACTTATTAGATATGTAGAGATGGTTACTTGTTAGATATGTAGAGATCGTTACTTGTTAGATATGTAGAGAGGGTTACTTGTTAGATATGTAGAGATGGTTACTTGTTAGATATGTAGAGATGGTTACTTATTAGATATGTAGAGATGGTTACTAATTAGATTTGTAGAGATAGTTAGTTATTAGATATGTTGAGATAGCTACTTATTAGATATGTAGAGATGTTTACTTGTTTGATATGTAGAGTTTGTTACATGTTTGATAGTTACTTATTAGATATGTAGAGATGGTTACTTATTAAATATGTAGAGATAATTACTTATTAGATATGTAAAGAAAGTTACTTATTAGATATGTAGAGATGGTTACTTGTTAGATATGTAGAGATAATTACTTGTTAGATATGTAGAGATGGTTACTTGTTAGATGTGTAGAGATGGTTACTTATAAGATATGTAGATATGGTTACTTGTTAGATATGTAGAGATGGTTAATTGTTAGATATGTAGAGATATTTACTTGTTAGATATATAGAGATGGTTACTTATTGGATATGTAGAGATGGTTACTTATTAGATATGTAGAGATAGTTACTTATTAGATATTTAGATATGGTTACATGTTTGATAGTTACTTATTAGATATGTAGAGACGGTTACTTGTTAGATATGTAGAGATGGTTACTTGTTAGATATATAGAGATAGTTACTTATTAGATATGTAGAGATGGTTACTTATTAGATATGTAGAGATGGTTACGTATTAGATATGTAGAGATGGTTACTTATTAGATCTGTAGAGATGGTTACTTGCTAGATATGTAGAGATGGTTACTTATTGGATATGTAGAGATGGTTAATTGTTAGATATGTAGAGATGGTTACTTGTTAGATATATAGAGATAGTTACTTATTAGATATGTAGAGATGGTTACTTATTAGATATGTAGAGATGGTTACTTATTAGATATGTAGAGATGGTTACTTATTAGATATGTAGAGATGGTTACTTGTTAGATATGTAGAGATGGTTACTTATTAGATATGTAGAGATGGTTACTTATTAGATATGTAGAGATGGTTACTTATTAGATATGTAGAGATGGTTACTTGTTTGATATGAAGAGATAGTTACTTGTTAGATATGTACAGATGGATGCTTATAAGATATGTAGAGACAGTTACTTGTTAGATATGCAGAGATGGTAACTTATTATATATGTGGAGATGGTTACTTGTTAGATATGTAGAGATAATTACTTGTTAGATATGTAGAGATGGTTACTTGTTTGATATGTAGAGATGCTTACTTGTTAGATATGTAGAGATAGTAACTTGTTTGATATGTAGAGATGGTTACTTATTAGATATGTAGAGATGGTTACTTATTAAATATGTAGAGATAGTTACTTATTAGATATGTAGAGATGGTTACTTGATAGATATGTAGATAATGGTAACTTATTATATATGTGGAGATGGTTACTTATTAGATATGTAGAGATAATTACTTGTTAGATATGTAGAGATGGTTACTTACTAGATATGTAGAGAAGGCTACTTGTTTGATATGTAGAGATGGTTACTTGTTAGATATGTGGAGATAGTTACTTATTAGATATGTAGAGATGGTTACTTGTTAGATATGTAGAGATGGTTACTTGTTAGATATGTAGAGAAAGTTACATATAAGAAATGTAAAGATGGTTACTTGTTAGATATATAGAGAAGGTTATTTGTTACATATGTAAAGATAGTTACTTATTAGATATTTAGATATGGTTACTTGTTTGATAGTTACTTATTAGATATGTAGAGATGGTTACTTGTTTGATATGTAGAGATGGTTACTTGTTAGATATGTAGAGATGGTTACTTGTTAGATATGTAGAGATGGTTACTTATTAGATATGCAGAGATGGTTACGTATTAAATATGTAGAGATGTTTACTTGTTAGATATGTAGAGATAGTTACTTATTAGATATGTAGAGATGGTTACTTATTAGATATGTAGAGATGGTCACTTGTTAGATAAGTTGAGATAGTTACTTTTTAGATATGTAGATTTGGTTACTTGTTTGATAGTTATTTATTAGATATGTTGAGATAGTTACTTATTAGATATGTAGAGATGGTTACTTGTTAGATATGTAGAGATCGTTACTTGTTAGATGTGTAGAGAGGGTTACTTGTTAGATATGTAGAGATGGCTGCTTGTTAGATATGTAGAGATGGTTACTTATTAGATATGTAGAGATGGTTACTTATTAGATTTGTAGAGATAGTTAGTTAATAGATATGTTGAGATAGCTACTTATTAGATATGTAGAGATGTTTACTTGTTTGATATGTAGAGTTTGTTACATGTTTGATAGTTACTTATTAGATATGTAGAGATGGTTACTTATTAAATATGTAGAGATAATTACTTATTAGATATGTAAAGATAGTTACTTATTAGATATGTAGAGATGGTTACTTGTTAGATATGTAGAGATAATTACTTGTTAGATATGTAGAGATGGTTACTTGTTAGATGTGTAGAGATGGTTACTTATAAGATATGTAGATATGGTTACTTGTTAGATATGTAGAGATGGTTAATTGTTAGATATGTAGAGATATTTACTTGTTAGATATATAGAGATGGTTACTTATTAGATATGTAGAGATGGTTACTTTTTTGATATGTAGAGATGGTTACTTATTAGATATGTAGAGATATTTACTTATTAGATATGTAGAGATGGTTACTTTTTTGATATGTAGAGATGGTTACTTATTGGATATGTATAGATGGTTACTTATTAGATATGTAGAGATGGTTACTTGTTAGATATGTAGAGATATTTACTTGTTAGATATGTAGAGATATTTACTTGTTAGATATGTATAGATGGTTACTTATTAGATATGTAGAGATGGTTACTTGTTTGATATGTAGCGATAGTTACTTGTTAGATATGTATAGATGGTTACTTATTAGATATGTAGAGATGGTTACTTGTTAGATATGTAGAGATATTTACTTGTTAGATATGCAGAGATGGTTACTTGTTAGATATGTAGAGATGGTTACTTTTTAGATATGTTGAAATGGTTACTTGTTAGATATGTAGAGATAATTTCTTGTTAGATACGTAGAGATGGTTACTTGTTTGATATGTAGAGATGGTTACTTATAAGATATGTAGATATGGTTACTTGTTAGATATGTAGAGATGGATAATTGTTAGATATGAAGAGATATTTTCTTGTTAGATACGTAGAGATGGTTACTTGTTAGATACGTAGAGATGGTTACTTACTAGATATGTAGAGATGGTTACTTATTAGATATGTAGAGATGGTTACTTGTTAGATATGTAGAGATGGTTACTTGTTAGATATGTATAGATGGTTACTTATTAGATATGTAGAGATGGTTACTTGTTTGATATGTAGAGATAGTTACTTGTTAGATATGTATAGATGGTTACTTATTAGATATGTAGAGATGGTTACTTGTTAGATATGTAGAGATATTTACTTGTTAGATATGCAGAGATGGTTACTTGTTTGATATGTAGAGATAGTTACTTATTAGATATTTAGATATGGTTACTTGTTTGATAGTTACTTGTTAGTAGGGAATAACCGACTTTTGATCAGGAAATCGGATTCCACCGGATAATATGAACTTCCGATTAATCGGAGTCGGACAAGGCAGGAACGACCGATTCGGATAATAAAAATAATAAAGTTGAATTTCTATAGCACCGTGTCTAACACTGCGTGTCCTTCGATAGTGCGTTAATAAAGTGAAATAAGAAGTCGGAAATGTCCAATATGGTCAACACAACCACGCAGTGAGACAATCTATTTGAACTAGTGGGTGAAAACCGGAAATGAAGTCGGATATGGTAAAGTACTAAGTAACATGCTAGACACCGCAAAACCAGATACGAGAAACCCGGAAACGGAAGATGACATTTATTAGAAAAAATACGGATTTAGCATTTCCGATTAATTGAATCGTATCCGGAATCGGGAAAATTTCATGCCCAAAATCTGGAATCGGAAATCGGTAGAAAGATGCTAATCGGTTCTGCCCTACTTATTAGATATTTAGAGACGGTTACTTGTTAGATATGTAGAGATGGTTACTTGATAGATATATAGAGATAGTTGCTTGTTAGATATGCACAGATGGTTACTTGTTAAATATGTAGAGCTGGTTACTTCTTAGATATGTAGAGATAGTTACTTATTAGATATGTAGATACGGATACTTGTTAGATATGTAGAGATGGTTACTTGTTAGATATGTAGAGATTGTTACTTATTAGATATGTAGAGAGAGTTACTTGTTAGATATGTAGAGATTGTTACTTATTAGATATGTAGAGATTGTTACTTATTAGATATGTAGAGATTGTTACTTATTAGATATGTAGAGATTGCTACTTATTAGATATGTAGAGATAGTTACTTGTTAGATATGCACATATGGTTACTTGTTAAATATGTAGAGATAGTTACTTATTTAATATGTAGAGATGGTTACTTGTTAAATATGTAGATATGTTTACTTCTTAGATATGTAGAGATGGTTAATTGTTAGATATGTAGAGATATTTACTTGTTAGATATGTAGAGATGGTTACATGTTAGATATGTAGAGATGGTTACTTATTAGATATGTAGAGATGGTTACTTGTTACTTATGTAGAGATGGTTAATTGTTAGATATGAATAGATGGTTAATTGTAAGATATGTAGAGATGGTTAATAGTTAGATATGTAGAGATGGTTATTTGTTAGATATGTAGAGATAGTTACTTATTAGATATGTTGAGATGGTGACTTGTTAGATATGCATAGATGGTTACTTATTAAATATGTAGAGATGGTTACTTGTTTGATATGTATAGATGGTTACTTATATGATATGTAGAGATCATTACTTATTAGATATGTAGAGACGGTGACTTCTTTGATATGTAGAGATGGTAACATGTTAGATATGTTGAGATGGTTACTTTTTAGATATGTAGAGATGGTTACTTGTTTGATATGTATAGATGGTTACTTATATGATATGTAGAGATCATTACTTATTAGATATGTAGAGACGGTGACTTCTTTGATATGTAGAGATGGTAACATGTTAGATATGTTGAGATGGTTACTTTTTAGATATGTAGAGATGGTTACTTGTTAGATATGCACAGATGGTTACTTGTTAAATATGTGGAGCTGGTTAATTCTTAGATATGTAGAGATAGTTACTTATTAGATATGTAGAGACGGTTACTTGCTAGATATGTACAGATGGTTACTTGTTAGATTTGTAATGATAGTTACTTATTAGATATGTAGAGATGGTTACTTATTAGATATGTAGAGATAGTTACTTATTAGATATTTAGATATGGTTACTTGTTTGATAGTTACTTATTAGATATGTACAGATGGTTACTTGTTAGATATGTAGAGATGGTTAATTGTTAGATATGCAAAGATGGTTACTTGTTACATATGTAGAGATAGTTACTTATTAGATATGTAGAGATGGTTACTTGTTAAATATGTAGATATGGTTACTTGTTAGATATGTAGAGATGGTTAATTGTTAGATATGTAGAGATATTTACTTGTTAGATATGTAGAGATGGTTACTTGTTAGATATGTAGAGATGGTTACTTATTCGATATGTAGAGATGGTTACTTGTTAGATATTTAGAGATTGTTAATTGTTAAATATGTAGAAATATTAACTTGTTAGATATGTAGAGATGGTTACATGTTAGATATGTAAAGATGGTTACTTATTAGATATGTAGAGATGGTTACTTGCTACTTATGTAGAGATGGTTAATTGTTAGATATGTAGAGATGGTTAATTGTAAGATATGTAGAGATGGTTAATTGTTTGATATGTAGAGATGGTTATTTGTTAGATATGTAGAGATACTTACTTATTAGATATGTTTAGATGGTTACTTGTTAGATATGTAGAGATGGTTAATTGTTAGATATGTAGAGATATTTACTTGTTAGATATGTAGAGATGGTTACTTGTTAGATATGTATGGATGGTTACTTATTAAATATGTAGAGATGGTTACTTGTTTGATATGTATAGATGGTTACTTATTAGATATGTAGAGATCATTACTTATTAGATATGTAGAGACGGTTACTTGTTTGATATGTAGAGACGGTTACTTGTTGGATATGTAGAGATGGTTACTTATTAGATATGGTTACTTGTTAGATATGTAGAGATGGTTACTTGTTAGATATGTAGAGATGGTTACTTGTTAGATATGTAGAGATGGTTACTTGTTAGATATGTAGAGATGGTTACTTGTTAGATATGTAGAGATGGTAACATGTTAGATATGTAGAGATGGTTACTTATTAGATATGTAGAGATGGTTACTTGTTAGATATGCACAGATGGTTACTTGTTAAATATGTGGAGCTGGTTACTTCTTAGATATGTAGAGATAGCTACTTATTAGATATGTAGAGACGGTTACTTGCTAGAGATGTAGATATGGTTACTTGTTAGATATGTAATGACAGTTACTTATTAGATATGTAGAGATGGTTACTTATTAGATATGTAGAGATAGTTACTTATTAGATATTTAGATATGGTTACTTGTTTGATAGTTACTTGTTAGATATGTACAGATGGTTACTTGTTAGATATGTAGAGATGGTTAATTGTTAGATATGTAGAGATATTTACTTGTTAGATATGTAGAGATGGTTACTTGTTAGATATGTAGAGATGGTTACTTATTAGATATGTAGAGATGGTTACTTGTTAGATATGTAGAGATTGTTAATTGTTAAATATGTAGAGATATTTACTTGTTAGATATGTAGAGATGGTAACATGTTAGATATGTAGAGATGGTTACTTATTAGAAATGTAGAGATGGTTACTTGTTTGATATGTATAGATGGTTACTTGTTAGATATGTAGAGATGGTTATTTATTAGATATGTAGAGATAGTTACTTATTAGATATGTAGAGATGGTTACTTGTTAGATATGTAGAGATGGTTAATTGTTAGATATGTAGAGATATTTACTTATTAGATATGTAGAGATGGTTACTTGTTAGATATGTAGAGATGGTTACTTATTAGATATGTAGAGATGGTTACTTGTTTGATATGTAGAGATGGTTACTTGTTAGATATGAAGAGATGGTTATTTGTTAGATATGTAGTGATATTTACTTGTTAGTTATGTAGAGATGGTTACTTGCTAGATATGTAGAGATGGTGTCCCGGAATGTTGTAGTTTTTATTTAGGAAAGACATGTACTCGGGTTTTGTTTATCGTGTGCAACGATACCCGAGGGTGATTTTATTTATTTATATATATATATTTTTATATATATATATATATATATATATATATATATATATATATATATATGGGCAGTTGTACTTCGGAATCGTGAGTACAATTCGCTATATGCCGCTCGTGCAAAGTGTTTTTGATACGGAGCACGAATCCGTATAAATACTTTGCTATATGTAAATGGTCTTTACATTACTACGGGTTTTGTCAACAAGCGGCTGGTTTCAAGGACTGTAGCTATAGGGTTAAAGATCCGAGGGAGGGAGGATTGCACAACTTTAGCTGTAGGGGTAAGTACATTTTTGATACTGAGTGATAGCTTTTTGTATCACTATATTTACCTTTGCATGTTTGTTATATAGTTTTACACAGCATAATACTCGTGTTCGCGAGGCATTTAAATTGGTAAAGTAAAGCTATATTTTGTTAAAATATAATTGTTTACTATTCAGCATTATCAAACAGGGAAGGTGTACTATAGAACCTGTCATTTTGTATTTATGATAATAATAGTCTTGATAATTTACCGTGTATAACGTCATTACGTTATGTCTGTATCAAGGTTAGTACACGGTGTCGGGTATCTTTTCAGCTATTTGTACGAGGGTGTTAAACGTCCGGGGTGCCCGAAGCTGTCAAACGTCGGGAGCTGTGATTAAATGCACTGGTGTGTCCAGAGCTGTTTAATGTGCCGGAGTGTCTAATGTCTAGCGTCCGGAGTGTCTAATGTCAAGGGTGACAAGGGTGACTCGGCTGTGGAGCTGTCTAAATGACCAGAGTGTCTGGAGGGTCTAATGTTTCGCAGTATTCCGAGGGTCCGGAGTCTGTAGAAACTGTGAAGTTCTATTGTACCAGCTGTGGAGCTGTATACTAATAGTTGATTATATATATTTATTCGTAAATTGTTAGCCGTGGGCTAATGTGGGTTTGCGGAACCCAGTATATGGTTTGAGACTGGATAGATAAGTTATCTGTCCTGTTATTATTTTTCAAATATAGTTCCGCTACTTGAGCGTATACATTTTTACTATATGAGTAATCCTGCATTGTTTACTACGTGAGTAAACTGTATTCATGTTTTTTTTTGTATAATTTTTTCCCTGCGGTTTTGTATCAGTTTTTGTATCATTGTATCATTGATTCGTATCATTGTTTTGTACCATTGTATCATTTATTTGTATCATTATATGAGTCGTTTGCATCTTCTAGTCTGTGCGTAATTATGTATAATTAAATCCAATATTTGGATTACAATACGCACGCATTTCATTGTTTTGTTTATATACATGTATCGCCACATTAAATCATAATTTTTATATCTGTATCATCAAAGCGTGTTTGGTTGTTAATCCGAAGTGGTCCGTCCCGGTTATCTTGTTACAAATGGTGTCAGAAGTGGGATCATTTCGGATTTAACAGAGCACTGAAATTGGTTTGTAGGTTTTTGTCTTTCAGACTCGCTTGATAAAGTATAGAGGGGTTAGGTAGGTATCTAATGTTATTTTATTTCTTTGTATTTATTTAATAATTGTGTTGCAATTCTGAGAAGGGAAATACGGTTTACTGGTAATTGCGTGTTTTGTTAAGCCTGGACTTTAAGGTTGGTCACTGCCAAACTTCTGAAATGTCTTCTATGAAAGAACTGGTAGAATTGGGGAAACAGTTTGGTTATGATGGGGAGTCCCTTAGAAATTTCGTTCGTGAGGAACAGGCTAGGGAGAGGGACCAAAGATTAAAGGAGAGGGAATTAGAAAGGGAAACCGAGAGGGAAATGCTAGAATTAGAGAAAGGGAAGATAGAATTAGAAAAACAAGCAGAAGAAAGGAGAATGGCTTTTGAAAAAGAAAAGATAGAACTAGAAAAACAAGCAGAAAAGGAAAGGATAGAACTAGAGAAAGGGAAGATAGAATTAGAAAAACAGGCAGAAAAGGAAAGGATAGAATGGGAAAGGGATGCAGAGAGGGAGAAGATAGAAAGGGAAAAACAGGTAAGGTTAGAAACTTTGGAGATAGAAGATAGGAATAGGCAGAGGGAGCATCAAAGGAATTCTGAGTTATTGCAAGCTTAAAAAGAGGGGGAACATGATGTTAAACTGAGGGGTCCAAAATTGCCCCCATTTGAAGACGATAAAGATAATATGGATGGTTATCTAAATAGGTTCGAGAGGTATGCTACGGTACAAAAATGGAAGAAAGACGATTGGCCGCTTCACCTTAGCATGTTACTGAAAGGTAAAGCGTTAGACGTGTATTCGCTCAATTACCCCGTGTTGAAAGAGGCACTTCTCAAGAAATATAAACTAACTGAGCAAGGGTTTCGCAAGAAATTTAAATATAGCAAACCCGAGAGAGGCGAAACATTCACCCAGTTCGTCAGTAGGACTTATAATTACTTGCAGCGATGGGTGGAATGTGGAAAAGTCGTCAAGACATTTGAGGGTCTTGTTGATTTCTTGCTTCGTGACCAATTATTAACAACATGTGGTAAGGAGCTATATTTATTTTTGAAGGAAAGGTCCTTCACAAATATACATGAGATGGCCACACAGGCGGATTTGTTCGCTGAAGCCCGGGGAGGTTCGCAGAATGTCGTCACGCGAGATATCCAAGGGGGGAATTAGGGCAAAGACAGAAAACCCAGGGAACCTGATAAATCGGGTGGGCGTAACCAGGGGAAGCAGAGTGATGCGAAATGTTTCATTTGCAAGGAAGTGGGTCATATCTCCCATTATTGTCCTAAGCGGAAGGGACCAGTCCAGAAAGTCGCGGTAGCCATTAGAGGCAGAAGGTCGGTAAACAGAAAATTAGATGTTTCCCAGCAAGCTAAGCGGGAAGCAGTACGCGAACCGGTGACGCGTTTAGAGACCAATTTCGATGCAATCCAATCAATCGGTACATGTATTTTTCCAGAGGCACGGGTGCCGATCGCAAACGGCATTGTCAACGGACAAGAGGTCACAGTTTTACGAGACACTGGATGCACTACTGTGGTCGTGAAACGGAGCTTAGTCCGCGATGATCAATTGCTTGGGTTTAAATCACCTTGCATGTTACTTGACCAGACAATCGGCCATGTTCCAGTCGCCAGGATAATGGTAGAAACACCTTTTTTGACAGGGACCGTGGAAGCTTTGTGCATAGCCAACCCGATATATGAACTTACTATTGGCAATGTACCGGGTTCGAGACTTCCAGCCATAGAAGATTTCAGTTTTCCTATCATCCAAGCGGTACAAACTAGAGCTCAAATTAAGGAGCAAAATAAACCATTACGTAAATTGAAAGTACCAGAAGCCATTACTGATATCTCCCGCGAAGAATTTCGAAATGAGCAAAAACGTGACTAGTCTTTACGTGCAATTTCAGAGAAAACATTAACGGGTACAGTGAAAAAGTGTAAGAACGAGGGTTCCTCTAAATTCCTTACTCGAAAGGGTTTAATGTACAGGGAATATTCTACATCAGACAGGAAGTTCCTGCAACTAGTGGTTCCCCAGAATTTGAGGTCACATGTACTCAAGGTCGCGCACGAGTCGAGTATGGCGGGTCATTTAGGAGTAAAGAAAACAACGGATAGGGTATTAAGAGAATTTTATTGGCCTGGTGTCAACAGCGATGTAGCGCGGTTCTGTCGCTAGTGCGACATTTGCCAGAAGACTACCCCTAAAGGTAGGGTAACTAGAGTACCGTTGGGTCAGATGCCGTTGATAGATACTCCGTTCAAAAGAGTAGACATCGACATTGTAGGACCAATATTTCCACATACAGATCGGAAAAACCGATACATTTTGACGCTGGTAGATTACGCTACCAGATATTCCGAAGCCACAGCTCTGCCATCAATTGAAACCGAACGTGTAGCTGAAGCGCTCTTAGACATGTTCAGCAGGGTCGGAGTGCCCGAGGAAGTTCTTACAGATTGTGGAGTACAATTTACCTCAGATCTCATGGCAGAAATGAGTAGGTTGCTATCCCTTAAACAATTACGTACAACACCCTACCATCCTATGTGCAACGGGTTGGTCGAGAAATTCGACGGGACACTGAAGCAAATGTTGCGGAGGATGTGTGCGGAAAGACCGAAGGATTGGGATAGATATCTGAATGCCCTTCTGTTCGCATATCGTGAGGTTCCTCAGGAAAGCTTAGGTTTCTCCCCGTTTGAACTATTGTACGGTAGGACAGTCCGTGGTCCTATGCGTATACTTCGCGAACTGTGGTCGGACGAGGTCGTGGACGAAGAGGTTAAGACAACTTACCAATATGTGGTTGATTTGCGCGAAAGATTAGAAAGTACATGTCGGATGGCTCAAGAAGAACTCATGAAATCAAGTCGTAGATACGCAAAGTATTACAACCGAGGAACGCGGAGGAAAAAGTTCGACGTAGGAAATCAAGTGTGGGTGCTTCTTCCAACGAATAACAACAAGCTGCTAGTTCAATGGAAGGGGCCATATGAAGTCAAACAGGTAAAGGGCGAAATGGATTATATCGTTGAAGTAGAGGGAAAATCGAAAACGTTTCATGCCAATATGCTTAAACTCTACATAGCGAGACCTGTACAAACAATTGATAAAGGGATCTTGAATGTAGTATGCGTAGCGGTGATAGAAGATGGGTCTAATGATGAAGGGGAATTAGTCTCCAGTAAAGGATTGCCATTTGAATACCCTATTGACGTAGGCAAAGAAAGTATTGACCAGATAAATATATGCCCTGATTTATCGGAAGGTCGGCGTACACAGATCATGGAGGTTTTTTCTACATACCCAGAGGTGTTTACGGACAGACCAGGCCGTACGAATCTAATTCGACACGAGATAAAATTGAATACATCTGAGCCTATCAGGATTAAAGGATATAAGATACCCTTTAATGCACGAGAGACTATCAACGAAGAAGTGACCAAAATGTTAGATCAGGATGTGATCGAACCGTCAAATTCCCCATACTCGTCCCCTTTGGTCTTAGTCAAAAAGAAAGATGGGACCAACCGGTTTTGCATCGATTTTCGACAATTAAACAAGATCACCGTATTTGACGCAGAACCAATGCCTGATATGGAAGATGTACTTTCGAAATTGGCAGGCCACAAATACATTTCCAAATTGGATTTAAGCAAAGGATATTGGCAGATACCAATCTCTGATAATGCCCGCAGATTAACGGCATTCACGACTCCAAAGGGACTTTTCCAATTTAAAGTCATGCCGTTTGGTTTAGTAAATGCCGGAGCGTCGTGCGTCCGTCTTATGCGTAAACTGTTAAACGGAATGGAAAGCGTCGACAGCTTTGTTGACGACATTTTTGTTTACACACATACATGGGATGAACATGTTAGGGTATTGCGGGATTTGGTCATTAAACTTCACACTGCAAATCTTTCAGTTAGGCCTACTAAATGTAGCATAGGATATTCAAGTCTAGAATGTTTGGGATATCTGGTAAGTGGAGTAGGCCAGTTGCAACCTCAGCCAGATAAAATAGGAGCAATTAGGGATTCACGTAGACCAGAGACAAAAAAACAAGTGAGATCATTCCTAGGTCTAGTGGGGTTTTATAGGAAATTCGTCCCCAACTTTTCAGCTATTGCAAGTCCATTAACAGATTTGACTAAAAAGGGGGAACCGAATAAAGTTTCATGGGGTACATGCCAGGAAAAAGCCTTTAACGCTTTTAAACATAAACTGGTAAGTGCACCAATTTTAAAGTTGCCAGACTTTGATAAACCTTTTGTACTGAGGACTGATGCGTCCGATACGGGTCTTGGGGCTGTTTTGCTACAGGAGCAAGGGGGTGTGAAATTGCCCAATGCTTATGCAAGTAGGAAATTACTCCCTAGAGAGAAAAATTACTCCGTGATTGAAAAGGAGAGCTTAGGCTTAGTATGGGGAATAGGAAAATTCCACACGTACCTTTTTGGTGAGGGAGTTTACTTTGCAAACGGACCATCAGCCACTCTTATATTTGAATAAAGCGAAGGTTGCCAACGCAAGATTGATGCGTTGGGCGTTATCTTTGCAGCCGTATTGTTTCCGAATCGAGGCGATTCGAGGTTCAGAAAATGTAGGGGCTGATTTTTTAAGTAGGGTGCAGTGGGCAGATCATTTCGTTCAGCCTACAAATTTTGGAGGATTTTTATAATGGTTCATACCTCACATTCCGTGATTGTTCTAAAAGTGATACCACTTTTTTTTAGGGGGGAGGTATTGTCACGGAATGTTGTAGTTTTTATTTAGGAAAGACATGTACTCGGGTTTTGTTTATCGTGTGCAACGATACCCGAGGGTGATTTTATTTATTTATATATATATGGGCAGTTGTACTTCGGAATCGTGAGTACAATTCGCTATATGCCGCTCGTGCAAAGTGTTTTTGATACGGAGCACGAATCCGTATAAATACTTTGCTATATGTAAATGGTCTTTACATTACTACGGGTTTTGTCAACAAGCGGCTGGTTTCAAGGACTGTAGCTATAGGGTTATAGATCCGAGGGAGGGAGGATTGCACAACTTTAGCTGTAGGGGTAAGTACATTTTTGATACTGAGTGATAGCTTTTTGTATCACTATATTTACCTTTGCATGTTTGTTATATAGTTTTACACAGCATAATACTCGTGTTCGCGAGGCATTTAAATTGGTAAAGTAAAGCTATATTTTGTTAAAATATAATTGTTTACTATTCAGCATTATCAAACAGGGAAGGTGTACTATAGAACCTGTCATTTTGTATTTATGATAATAATAGTCTTGATAATTTACCGTGTATAACGTCATTACGTTATGTCTGTATCAAGGTTAGTACACGGTGTCGGGTATCTTTTCAGCTATTTGTACGAGGGTGTTAAACGTCCGGGGTGCCCGGAGCTGTCAAACGTCGGGAGCTGTGATTAAATGCACTGGTGTGTCCAGAGCTGTTTAATGTGCCGGAGTGTCTAATGTCTAGCGTCCGGAGTGTCTAATGTCAAGGGTGACAAGGGTGACTCGGCTGTGGAGCTGTCTAAATGACCAGAGTGTCTGGAGGGTCTAATGTTTCGCAGTATTCCGAGGGTCCGGAGTCTGTAGAAACTGTGAAGTTCTATTGTACCAGCTGTGGAGCTGTATACTAATAGTTGATTATATATATTTATTCGTAAATTGTTAGCCGTGGGCTAATGTGGGTTTGCGAAACCCAGTATATGGTTTGAGACTGGAAAGATAAGTTATCTGTCCTGTTATTATTTTTCAAATATAGTTCCGCTACTTGAGCGTATACATTTTTACTATATGAGTAATCCTGCCTTGTTTACTACGTGAGTAAACTGTATTCATGTTTTTTTTTGTATAATTTTTTCCCTGCGGTTTTGTATCAGTTTTTGTATCATTGTATCATTGATTCGTATCATTGTTTTGTACCATTGTATCATTTATTTGTATCATTATATGAGTCGTTTGCATCTTCTAGTCTGTGCGTAATTATGTATAATTAAATCCAATATTTGGATTACAATACGCACGCATTTCATTGTTTTGTTTATATACATTTATCGCCACATTAAATCATAATTTTTATATCTGTATCATCAAAGCGTGTTTGGTTGTTAATCCGAAGTGGTCCGTCCCGGTAATCTTGTTACAGATGGTTACTTATTAGATATGTAGAGATAGTTACTAATTAGATATGTAGAGATGGTTACTTGTTAGATATGTTGAGATAGTTACTTTTTAGATATGTGGATTTGGTTACTTGTTTGATAGTTACTTGCTAGATATGTAGAGACAGTTACTTGTTAGATATGTAAAGATTGTTATTTGTTAGGTATGTAGAGATGGTTACTTATTAGATATGTAGAGATCGTTTCTTATTTGATATGTAGAGATGGTTACTTGTTAGATATCTAGAGATAGTTACTTGTTACATATGTAAAGATTGTTATTTGTTAGATATGTAGAGATGGTTACTTGTTTGATATGTAGAGATGGCTACTTGTTTGATATGCAGAGATGGTTACTTGTTTGATATGCGGAGATGGTTACTTGTTTAATATGTAGAGATAGTTACTTGTTTGATATGTAGAGATGGTTACTTGTTAGATATGTAGAGATTGTTACTCGTTAGATATGTAGAGATGGTTACTTGTTAGATATGTAGAGATGGTTACTTGTTAGATATGTAGAGATGGTTACTTGTTCGATATGTAGAGATGGTTACTTGTTTGATATGTAGAGATGGTTACTTGTTTGATAGTTACCTATTAGATATGTAGAGATGGTTAGTTATTAGATATGTAGAGATAGTTACTTATTAGATATGTAGAGATGGTTACGTCTTAGATATGTAGAGATAGTTACTTTTTAGATAAGTATAGATGGTTACTTGTTTGACATGTAGAGATAGTTACTTGTTAGATATGTAGAGATGGTTACTTGTTAGATATGTAGAGATGGTTACTTATAAGATATGTAGATATGGTTACTTGTTAGATATGTAGAGATGGATAATTGTTAGACACGAAGAGATATTTTCTTGTTAGATACGTAGAGATGGTTACTTGTTTGATACGTGGAGATGGTTACTTACTAGATATGTAGAGATGGTTACTTATTAGATATGTAGAGATGGTTACTTGTTAGATATGTAGAGATATTTACTTGTTAGATATGCACAGATGGTTACTTGTTAAATATGTAGAGCTGGTTACTTCTTAGATATGTAGAGATAGTTACTTATTGGATATGTAGAGATAGTTACTTATTGGATATGTAGAGATAGTTATTTGTTAAATATGTGGAGATAGTTACTTATTAGATATGTAGAGATAGTTACTTATTAGATATGTAGAGATAGTTACTTATTAGATATGTAGAGATGGTTACTTGCTAGATATGTAGAGATGGTTATTTGTTAGATATGTAATAATAGTTACTTTTTAGATATGTAGAGATGGTTACTTATTAGATATGTAGAGATAGTTACTTATTAGATATTTAGATATGATTACATGTTTGATAGTTACTTATTAGATATGTAGAGACGGTTACTTGTTAGATATGTAGAGATGGTTAATTGTAAGATATGTAGAGATGGTTAATTGTAAGATATGAAGTGATGGTTAATTGTAAGATATGTAGAGATGGTTAATTGTAAGATATGTAGATATGGTTAATTGTAAGATATGAAGTGATGGTTAATTGTAAGATATGTAGAGATGGTTAATTGTAAGATATGTAGAGATGGTTAATTGTAAGATATGAAGTGATGGTTAATTGTAAGATATGTAGAGATGGTTACTTGTTAGATATGTAGAGATGGTTACTTGTTAGATATGTAGAGATGGTTACTTGTTAGATATGTAGAGATGGTTAATTGTTAGATATGTAGAGATGGTTAATTGTTAGATATGTAGAGAGGGTTACTTGTTAGATATGTAGAGATGGTTACTTGTTAGATATGCACAGATAGTTACTTGTTAAATATGTGAAGGTGGTTACTTCTTAGATATGTAGAGATAGTTACTTATTAGATAAGTTTAGATGGTTACTTGTTAGATATGTAGAGATCGTTAATTGTTAGATATGTAGAGAAATTTACTTGTTAGATATGTAGAGATGGTTACTTGTTAATATGTATAAATGGTTACTTATTAAATAACTAGAGATGGTTACTTGTTTGATATGTATAGATGGTTACTTATTAGATATGTAGAGATCATTACTTATTAGATATGTAGAGACGGTTACTTGTTTGATATGTAGAGATGGTTAATTGTTAGAGATGTAGAGATGGTTAATTGTTAGAGATGTAGAGATGGTTACTTGTTAGATATGTAGAGATGATTACTTGTTAGATATGTAGAGAGGGTTACTTGTTAGATATGTAGAGATGGTTAATTGTTAGATGTGTAGAGATGGTTAATTGTTAGATATGTAGAGAGGGTTACTTGTTAGATATGTAGAGATGGTTACTTGTTAGATATGCACAGATAGTTACTTGTTAAATATGTGAAGGTGGTTACTTCTTAGATATGTAGAGATGGTTACTTATTAGATATGTAGAGACGGTTACTTGTGAGATATGTAGAGATGGTTACTTGTTAGATATGTAATGATAGTTACTTATTAGATATGTAGAGATGGTTACTTATTAGATATGTAGAGATAGTTACTTATTAGATATTTAGATATGGTTACTTGTTTGATAGTTACTTATTAGATATGTACAGATGGTTACTTGTTAGATATGTAGAGATGGTTAATTGTTAGATATGTAGAGATGGTTACTTGTTAAATATGTAGAGATAGTTACTTATTAGATATGTAGAGATGGTTACTTGTTAAATATGTTGATATGGTTACTTGTTAGATATGTAGAGATGGTTACTTGTTAGATATGTAGAGATATTTACTTGTTAGATATGTAGAGATGGTTACTTGTTAGATATGTATAGATGGTTACTTTTTAAATATGTAGAGATGGTTACTAGTTTGATATGTATAGATGGTTACTTATTAGATATGTAGAGATCATTACTTATTAGATATGTAGAGACAGCTACTTGTTTGATATGTAGAGACGGTTATTTGTTGGATTTGTAGAGATGGTTACTTGTTACTTATGTAGAGATGGTTAATTGTTAGATATGTAGAGACGGTTAATTGTTAGATATGTAGAGATGGTTAATTGTAAGATATGTAGAGATGGTTAATTGTAAGATATGTAGAGCTGGTTATTTGTTAGATATGTAGAGACAGTTACTTAGTAGATATGTTTAGATGGTTACTTGTTAGATATGTAGAGATGATTAATTGTTAGATATGTAGAGATATTTACTTGTTAGATATGTAGAGATGGTTACTTGTTAGATATGTATAGATGGTTACGTTTTAAATATGTAGAGATGGTTACTAGTTTGATATGTATAGATGGTTACTTATTAGATATGTAGAGATCATTACTTATTAGATATGTAGAGACAGCTACTTGTTTGATATGTAGAGACGGTTACTTGTTGGATTTGTAGAGATGGTTACTTATTAGATATGTAGAGATGGTTACTTGTTAGATATGTAGAGATGGTTACTTGTTAGATATGTAGAGATGGTTTCTTGTTAGATATGTAGAGATGGTTACTTGTTAGATATGTAGAGATAGTTACTTGTTAGATATGTAGAGATGGTTACTTGTTAGATATGTAGAGAGGGTTACTTGTTAGATATGTAGAGATGGTTACTTGTTAGATATGTAGAGATGGTTACTTGTTAGATGTGCACAGATGGGTACTTGTTAACTATGTGGAGCTGGTTACTTCTTAGATATGTAGAGATAGTTACTTATTAGATATGTAGAGACGGTTACTTGCTAGAGATGTAGAGATGGTTACTTGTTAGATGTGTAATGATAGTTACTTATTAGATATGTAGAGATGGTTACTTATTAGATATGTAGAGATAGTTACTTATTAGATATTTAGATATGGTTACATGTTTGATAGTTACTTATTAGATATGTACAGATGGTTACTTGTTAGATATGTAGAGATGGTTAATTGTTAGATATGTAGAGATATTTACTTGTTAGATATGTAGAGATATTTACTTGTTAGATATGTAGAGATGGTTACTTATTAGATATGTAGAGATGGTTACTTATTAGATATGTACAGATGGTTAATTGTTAGATATGTAGAGATATTAACTTGTTAGATATGTAGAGATGGTTACATGTTACATATGTAGAGATGGTTACTTATTAGATATGTAGAGATGGTTACTTGTTAGATATGTAGAGATGGTTACTTATAAGATATGTAGATATGGTTACTTGTTAGATATGTAGAGATGGATAATTGTTAGATATGAAGAGATATTTTCTTGTTAGATACGTAGAGATGGTTACTTGTTAGATACGTAGAGATGGTTACTTACTAGATATGTTGAGATGGTTACTTATTAGATATGTTGAGATGGCTACTTATTAGATATGTAGAGATGGTTACTTATTAGATATGTAGAGATGGTTACTTATTAGATATATAGAGATGGTTACTTGTTAGATATGTAGAGATTGTTACTTGTTAGATATGTATAGATGGTTACTTATTAGATATGTAGAGATGGTCACTATTTGATATGTAGAGATAGTTACTTGTTAGATATGTATAGATGGTTACTTATTAGATATGTAGAGATGGTTACTTGTTAGATATGTAGAGATATTTACTTGTTAGATATGCAGAGATGGTTACTTGTTTGATATGTAGAGATAGTTACTTATTAGATATTTAGATATGGTTACTTGTTTGATAGTTACTTGTTAGTAGGGCATAACCGACTTTTGATCCGGAAATCGGATTCCACCGGATAATATGAACTTCCGATTAATCTGAGTCGGACAAGGCAGGAACGACCGATTCGGATAATAAAAATAATAAAGTTGAATTTCTATAGCACCGTGTCTAACACTGCGTGTCCTTCGATAACGCGTTAATAAAGTGAAATAAGAAGTCGGAAAAGTCCAATATGGTCAACACAACCACGCAGTGAGACAATCTATTTGAACTAGTGGGTGAAAACCGGAAATGATGTCGGATATGGTAAAATACTAAGTAAAATGTTAAACACGGCAAAACCAGATACGAGAAACCCGGAAACGGATGATGAAATTTATTAGAAAAAATACGGATTTAGCATTTCCGATTAATTGAATCGTATCCGGAATCGGGAAAATTTCATGCCCAAAATCTGGAATTGGAAATCGGTAGAAAAATGCTAATCGGTTGTGCCCTACTTATTAGATATTTAGAGACGTTTAGTTGTTAGATATGTAGAGATGGTTACTTGATAGATATGTAGAGATAGTTGCTTGTTAGATATGCACAGATGGTTACTTGTTAACTATGTAGAGCTGGTTACTTCTTAGATATGTAGAGATAGTTACTTATTGGATATGTAGAGATAGTTATTTGTTAAATATGTGGAGATAGTTACTTATTAGATATGTAGAGATAGTTACTTATTAGATATGTAGAGATAGTTACTTATTAGATATGGAGAGATGGTTACTTGCTAGATATGTAGAGATGGTAACTTGCTAGATATGTAGAGATGGTTATTTGTTAGATATGTAATGATAGTTACTTTTTAGATATGTAGAGATGGTTACTTATTAGATATGTAGAGATAGTTACTTATTAGATATTTAGATATGGTTACATGTTTGATAGTTACTTATTAGATATGTAGAGACGGTTACTTGTTAGATATGTAGAGATTGTTACTTATTAGATATGTAGAGATGGTTACTTGTTAGATATGTAGAGATGGTTAATTGTTAGATATGAATAGATATTTACTTGTTAGATATGTAGAGATGGTTACATGTTAGATATGTGGAGATGGTTACTTATTAGATATGTAGAGATGGTTACTTGTTACTTATGTAGAGATGGTTAATTGTAAGATTTGTAGAGATGGTTAATAGTTAGATATGTAGAGATGGTTAATTGTTAGATATGTAGAGATGGTTAATTGTAAGATATGTAGAGATGGTTACTTGTTAGATATGTAGAGCTGGTTATTTGTTAGATATGTAGAGATAGTTACTTATTAGATAAGTTTACATGGTTACTTGTTAGATATGTAGAGATCGTTAATTGTTAGATATGTTGAGATATTTACTTGTTAGATATGTAGAGATGGTTACTTGTTAATATGTATAAATGGTTACTTATTAAATATGTAGAGATGGTAACTTGTTTGATATGTATAGATGGTTACTTATTAGATATGTAGAGATCATTACTTATTAGATATGTAGAGATGGTTACATGTTTGATATGTAGAGATGGTTAATTGTTAGATATGTAGAGATGGTTACTTATTAGATATGTAGAGATGGTTACTTGTTAGAGATGTAGAGATGGTTACTTGTTAGATATGTAGAGATGGTTACTTGTTAGATATGTAGAGATGGTTACTTGTTAGATATGTAGAGATGGTTACTTGTTAGATATGTAGAGAGGGTTACTGGTTAGATATGTAGAGATGGTTACTTGTTAGATATGTAGAGATGGTTACTTGTTAGATATGCACAGATAGCTACTTGTTAAATATGTGGAGGTGGTTACTTCTTAGATATGTAGATATAGTTACTTATTAGATATGTAGAGACGGTTACTTGTGAGATATGTAGAGATGGTTACTTGTTAGATATGTAATGATAGTTACTTATTAGATATGTAGAGATGGTTACTTATTAGATATGTAGAGATAGTTACTTATTAGATATTTAGATATGGTTACTTGTTTGATAGTTACTTATTAGATATGTACAGATGGTTACTTGTTAGATATGTAGAGATGGTTAATTGTTAGATATGTAGAGATGGTTACTTGTTAAATATGTAGAGATAGTTACTTATTAGATATGTAGAGATGGTTACTTGTTAAATATGTAGATATGGTTACTTGTTAGATATGTAGAGATGGCTAATTGTTAGATATGTAGAGATATTTACTTGTTAGATATGTAGAGATGGTTACATGTTAGATATGTAGAGATGGTTACTTATTAGATATGTAGAGATGGTTACTTGTTACTTATGTAGAGATGGTTAATTGTTAGATATGTAGAGATGGTTAATTGTTAGATATGTAGAGCTGGTTAATTGTTAGATATGTAGAGATGGTTAATTGTTAGATATGTAGAGATGGTTAATTGTTAGATATGTAGAGATGGTTAATTGTGAGATATGTAGAGATGGTTAATTGTGAGATATGTAGAGATGGTTAATTGTTAGATATGTAGAGATGGTTAATTGTAAGATATGTAGAGATGGTTACTTGTTAGATATGTAGAGATGGTTATTTGTTAGATATGTAGAGACAGTTACTTATTAGATATGTTTAGATGGTTACTTGTTAGATATGTAGAGATATTTACTTGTTAGATATGTTGAGATATTTACTTGTTAGATATGTTGAGATGGTTACTTGTTAGATATGTATAGATGGTTACTTTTTAAATATGTAGAGATGGTTACTAGTTTGATATGTAGAGATGGTTACTTATTAGATATGTAGAGATCATTACTTATTAGATATGTAGAGACAGTTACTTGTTTGATATGTAGAGACGGTTACTTGTTGGATATGTAGAGATGGTTACTTATTAGATATGTAGAGATGGTTACTTGTTAGATATGTAGAGATGGTTACTTGTTAGATATGTAGAGATGGTTTCTTGTTAGATATGTAGAGATGGTTACTTGTTAGATATGTAGAGATGGTTACTTGTTAGATATGTAGAGATGGTTACTTGTTAGATATGTAGAGATGGTTACTTGTTAGATATGCACAGATGGTTACTTGTTAACTATGTGGAGCTGGTTACTTCTTAGATATGTAGAGATAGTTACTTATTAGATGTGTAGAGACGGTTACTTGCTAGAGATGTAGAGATGGTTACTTGTTAGATATGTAATGATAGTTACTTATTAGATATGTAGAGATGGTTACTTATTAGATATGTAGAGATAGTTACTTATTAGATATTTAGATATGGTTACTTGTTTGATAGTTACTTATTAGATATGTAGAGATGGTTACTTGTTAGATATGTAGAGATGGTTAATTGTTAGATATGTAGAGATATTTACTTGTTAGATATGTAGAGATGGTTACTTGTTTGATATGTATAGATGGTTACTTGTTAGATATGTAGAGATGGTTATTTATTAGATATGTAGAGATAGTCACTTATTAGATATGTAGAGATGGTTACTTGTTAGATATGTAGAGATGGTTAATTGTTAGATACGTATAGATATTTACTTATTAGATATGTAGAGATGGTTACTTGTTAGATATGTAGAGATGGTTACTTATTAGATATGTAGAGATGGTTACTTGTTTGATATGTAGAGATGGTTACTTGTTAGATATTTAGAGATGGTTACTTGTTTGATAGTTACATATTAGATATGTAGAGATGGTTACTTATTAGATATGTAGAGATAGTTACTTATTAGATATGTAGAGATGCTTACTTGTTAGATAAGTATAGATGGTTACTTGTTTGATATGTAGAGATAGTTACTTGTTAGATATGTAGAGATGGTTACTTGTTAGATATGTAGAGATTGTTACTTGTTAGATATGTAGAGATTGTTACCTATTAGATATGTAGAGATGGTTACTTGTTAGATATGCAGAGATAGTTACTTGTTAGATATGTAGATATAGTTACTTATTAGATATGAAGAGATGATTACTTATTAGATATGTTGAGATGGTTACTTATTAGATATGTAGAGATGGTTACTTGTTAGATATGTAGAGATGGCTACTTGTTAGATATGTAGAGATGGTTACTTGTTAGATATGTAGAGATTGTTACCTATTAGATATGTAGAGATGGTTACTTGTTAGATATGTAGAGATGGTTAATTGTTAGATATGTAGAGATATTTACTTATTAGATATGTAGAGATGGCTACTTGTTAGATATGTAGAGATGGTTACTTGTTAGATATGTAGAGATGGTTACTTGTTTGATATGAAGAGATGTTTACTTGTTAGATATTTAGAGATGGTTACTTGTTTGATATTTAGAGATAGTTACTTGTTATATATGTAGAGATGGTTACTTGTTAGATATGTAGAGATTGTTTCTTGTTAGATATGTAGAGATTGTTACCTATTAGATATGTAGAGATGGTTACTTGTTAGATATGCAGAGATAGTTACTTATTGGATATGTAGAGATAGTTACTTATTAGATATGTAGAGATAGTTACTTTTTGATATGTAAATATAGTTACTTATTAGATATGTAGTGATGGTTACTTTTTAGATATGTAGAGATAGTTACTTATTAGATATGTAGTGATAGTTACTTGTTTGATATGTAGAGATGCTTACTTGTTAGATATGTATAGATGGTTACTTGTTTGATATGTGGAGATAGTTACTTATTAGATATGTAGAGATGGTTACTTATTAAATATGTAGAGATGGTTACTTATTAAATATGTAGAGATAGTTACTTATTAAATATGTAGAGATAGTTACTTATTAAATATGTAGAGATAGTTACTTGTTAGATATGTAGAGATAGTTACTTGTTAGATATGTAGAGATAGTTACTTGTTTGATATGTAGAGATAGTTACTTATTAGATATGTAGAGATAATTACTTGTTAGATATGTAGATATGGTTACTTGTTTGATAGTTGCTTATTAGATATGTAGAGATGGTTACTTATTAGATATGTAGAGATGGTTACTTATTAGATAAGTAGAAATGGTTACTTTTTAGATATGTAGAGATGGTTACTTTTTAGATATGTAGAGATGGTTACTTGTTTGATATGTGAAGATAGTTACTTGTTGGACATGTAGAGATGGTTACTTGTTCAATATGTAGAGATGGTTTCTTATTAGATATGTAGAGATAGTTACTTATTAGATATGTAGAGATTGTTACTTATTAGATATGTAGAGATGGTTACTTGTTTTGATATGTAGAGATGGTTACTTGTTTTGATATGTAGAGAAGATTACTTGTTTGATATGTAGAGGTAGTTACTTTTTAGATATGTAGAGATAGTTACTTATTAGATATGTAGAGATAGTTACTTAGTTGATATGTAGAGATAGTTACTTATTAGATATGTAGAGATAGTTACTTATTAGATATGTAGAGATGGTTACTTATTTGATATGTAGAGATATTTACTTATTAGATAGGTAGAGATGGTTACTTATTAGATATGTAGAGTTAATTACTTGTTAGATATGTTCAGATGGTTACTTGTTTGATAGGTAGAGATGGTTACTTGCTAGATACGTAGAGATGGTTACTTGTTTGATATGTAGAGATGATTACTTGTTTGATAGTTACTTATTAGATATGTAGAGATGGCTACTTATTAGATATGTAGAGATAGTTACTTGTTAGATATTAGACATATTTACTTATTAGATATGTAGAGATAGTTACTTGTTAGATATTTAGAGATGGTTACCTATTAGTTATGTAGTGATGTTTACTTGTTTGATATGTAGAGATGGTTACTTGTTTGATAGTTACTTATTAGATATGTAGAGATGGTTACTTATTAAATATGTAGAGATAGTTACTTATTAGATATGTTGAGATAGTTACTTGTTTGATATGTAGAGATAGTTACTTATTAGATATGTAGAGATTGTTACTTATGAGATCTGTAGAGATAGTTACTTATTGGATTTGTAGAGATGGTTACTTGTTAGATATGTAGAGATAGTTACTTATTAGAAAGGTAGAGATGGTTACTTGTTTGATATGCAGAGATGGCTACTTGTTTGATATGCAGAGATGGTTACTTGTTTGATACGTAGAGATGGTTACTTGTTTGATATGTAGAGATGGTTACTTGTTAGATATGTAGAGATGGTTACTTGTTCCATATGTAGAGATGGTTACTTGTTTGATTGTTACATATTAGATATGTAGAGATGGTTACTTATTAGATATTTAGTGATGGTTTCTTATTAGATATGTAGAGATGGCTACTTGTTACATATGTAGAGATGGTTACTTATTAGATATGTTGAGATGGTTACTTGTTACTTATGTAGAGATTGTTAATTGTTAGATATGTAGAGATGGTTAATTGTTAGATATGTAGAGATGGTTACTTGTTAGATATGTAGAGATGGTTACTTGTTAGATATGTAGAGATGGTTACTTGTTAGATATGTAGAGATGGTTACTTATTAGTTATGTAGAGATGGTTTCTTATTAGATATGTAGAGATGTTTACTTGTTTGATATGTAGAGATTGGTTACTTATTAGATATGTAGAGATGGTTACTTGTTAGATATGTTGAGATGGTTACTTGTTAGATATGTTGAGATGGTTACTTGTTAGATATGTTGAGATGGTTACTTATTAGATATGTAGAGATGGTTACTTGTTAGACATGTAGAGATTGTTACTTATTAGATATGTAGAGATCTTTACATATTAGATATGTAGAGATCTTTACTTATTAGATATGTAGAGATGGTTACTTATTAGATATGTACGTATTGTTACTTGTTAGATATGTAGAGATGGTTACTTGTTTGATAGTTACTCATTAGATATGTAGAGATCGTTACTTGTTAGATATGTATAGATGGTTACTTGTTAGATATGTAAAGATATTTACTTGTTAGATATGTAGAGTTAGTTACTTATTAGATATTTAGCGATGGTTACTTGTTAGATATGTAGAGATTGTTTTTTGTTAGATATGTAGAGATGGTTATTTGTTAGATATGTAGAGATGGTTATTTGTTTGATATGTAGAGATAGTTACTTTTTGGTATGTTGAGATCATTACTTGTTTGGTATGTAGAGATAGTTGTTTGGTATGTTGAGATAGTTGTTTGGTATATAGAGATACATGTAGTTGTTTGGTATGTAGCGATAGTTACTTGGAGCACTATCATCATCTTCTCATGGATTTCAGTATGAATTCAAGTAGCTAGCTTGTCGTACCATAGGCACAATAAACACCAAACTCTGATACAGCATTCATTAGTTTCATTCTGACAGGCACAGTTCAAGAACCATTTAACAGACTGGGCTTGATGCCACTTTTGAAACCATATTTTGTGATCTATTGAGTATATTATCATCATGATCTTGGATAACTTTGGTTGCCAAGCAAAAGCCTGTGCATATTAAATCTACCTTTATGTATAGAAGCAATTAATGCAAGGATATTGTATAGAATTAAAAAAGGATATAAAGTTCAGTAGATAATTTACATTTTGTGTTTTTATAATAAAGTATATTCTGTGAGCAATATCAGGTCTTCTTGTTTGGGCCTTTAGTTTAACAAATACATCTTTATTGCATCGTGATGAAGGTATTGGTTCCATGGAGACAACTCATTTATTACTACAGGTCTGGACTGTGAACAACACTCATAGATACAACAGCATGTTCACAACAGTTTTACAACTTTTTATATAAGCTTGGCTGTTAGTTTTGAAAACTAGCATTTTAATTTTGGGCTCTAAAGAATTTCAGTATCTGCACACTGGTGCCATACTGGTATGGTATCAAATATTACTGGCAATTGTTAGGGTTTCAAATAGTAGGCAGTTTGAAATCTCTACTCAAGTAGGGTTTTTATGCTTGGAAAAGTAAAGCTTAGCAAGGTCAAGGGACATAACTACTTTTAGGAACTGATTGGACCTGAAGTGGTTACTACCCGTGAGGATCGTGCAGCTTCCTTGTAGTACTTTAAATAATATATTATTACACTGAAAATCATCAGTAATTGCTGAAATATTTTTTCTTGCAATAACTTATCTCTCAAAAGATAAAGAGAAAGAGAATTTGGAAATTTACTTTCATGTTATACGTATTTAGAAGTATTTTTGAATATGTGTATTATCATACAAAATTGAACATGATTATGAATATCTTACAATATACGTTTATGCCTTTGATCCAGTTGTATATACTTTATTTTGTTTGTTTGTTTGATTAAAAATGTAATGTACCTTTAAAATTTTTAAAGTCCTATCACTACAATGGCTGCAGTGAGGCAGTTTATAGTGATGTCTAGCAATGGGGCATCATGCTCCAGACATGTAGTTTCATTATCCTGACACCAGGTCAACCAGACCTAACACTAACCTCTTAATGCTGATCATCCAGCGAGGCAGCTGCAAGTAGCATTTTTGTACGTCTTTGGTATGACTCGGCCAGGGGTCGAATCCACTACCACCAAGGCAGGTGCTCTAACCGTATATAATTTATTCTCAAATCCCTCCAGTCACCAGTATCTTCAGTGCTTCAATTTCTCATCGGAGTTTCAACATCAAGGCAGCATTAAAATTCCTGAATTCAGACTTCGTTTCTAATGTGTCTATAAGACTGACAGACTGATGTACAGCACTCCCTCAATATAATACCCTTCATTATAACACCAATACTGTTCTACAGTGTGCATGGACCAGATTGTATTAAGTGGTCATAAAATGATAGTTACCATGCACATCATAAGGCAGTCTACACTATCTCGTCCAAGGACAACATTTTATTGAGTAGTATTACTGGAGTATAAGGTGGTCTCTCTATAAGGCATTATACTCCATGGTATCCATATTTCATGTCTCATATTTCTTTATGAACTGTGATTTTTCTCCAGCTATGTCTACTGCTTCTCTAGTACTTTGCTTGGGTATGACCTATGACATTACCAGCCTCTGTTGCTATCAGATTTTTGAAGTGGTCAGTGTTTTCAATGTTTAATTTGCTGTATTTCTTTTGCAATAGCCCATAGTTAGTTTATCAAAATGTAGGTTTGTTTTTATCAGATAGAGAAGCAGTGAAAAGTTTATTTATTTATGACCAGTGCCATGTTGACCAATATATAGTAATGTGGCATTTTATTTTACTCTGAGGTTTCCAATGTTATAATGAGGGAATACTGTAGTAATAAATACTTTACTAAGAATATAACTATTATGACAAGTTTCAAAACAAAAAATGTCAGAATTTGGTGAATTGTTTGTGTGAAGCTTGTGGAAATGATTGGTGAATCAAAGATGAAGGGTAATGGCTATTGTTATTATTAATAAAGTTGTCACTGTTGCCATGGCAACTAAACTGATCTGCTCTCAGTTTTGTTGTTTCAATCTTCAGTTTAGTTTGGTTTTACATATTTTAAGTAATGTACTTTTAAACTTGACATTATAAATAGATTCAAGTTTCCTTAATGGTTTTTTAAATGTGTGTGTCATTAGCATGTACTGTGCACAATTATGTTTATTGCATCATTGTTTGTGAAGGGTACATTCAGTTAAAATGCATCATTTGTACCAAGTACATGAGTTAATGTGCATTGTGTGTGTTGGGTACATTCAGGTTACATTTTACCATTTTTACTGGGTACAGTCACTAAAGGTGCACTGTTTGTACCAAGTACATTCATTTAATTGTAATGATGAGGCTGTGATATTCAGGTAAATTGCATCGTATTGGGTACATTCAGTTAAATTGCATCATATTGGGTACATTCAGTTAAATTGCATCATATAGGGTACATTTCAGTTAAATTGCATCATATTGGGTACATTTCAGTTAAATTTCACTGTGTTGGTACATTCAGTTAAATTTCACTTTGTATTAAAGAGTTTAGTTTGAAAGATGGTCATAGAGGAGGACAATCCTGTAAAAACGCTTTCCATCATGATGGTACATTTACTGCAGATGAAACATTCCAGCCAATGAAATATTGGAGCTTTTAATCATGCACATTTATTTTGTTATTGATCTAAGACAAGAAAACATCATTTGTGAAAGTGTTACCAGGAGCAATATTTGTTAATTTTTAATCGCATTTGGCTCTGTTGCTTATCATAAAGACCATACCGACTTTGTGTTATTGCCTTTTCAGTATCATAATGACTACATAACCTGATGTCATTGATTTTTCAGTATGATAATGACTACATAACCTTATGTTACTGCCTTTTCGATATCATAATGACTAAATAGCCTTATGTTATTGTCTTTTCAATATCATAATGACTAAATATCTTGATGTTATTGCCTTTTCAGTGTCATAATGACTAAATATCTTTATGTTATTGCCTTTTCAGTGTCATAATGGCTCAATAACCGTGTGTTACTACCTTTTCAGCATCATAATGACTAAATAAACTTATGTTATTGCCTTTTCAGTGTCATAATGACTAATCAGCCTTGTTACTGCCTTTGCAGTATCATAATGACTAATCAGCCTTGTTACGGCCTTTTCAGTATCATAATGATTGCAAAGGCATGTATTAATCAAAATTCACAGCCTTGTGTTACTGCCAGTTGAATATGGTAAAGAATTCACAGCCTTGTGTTAATTAATTCCTGTTAAGTGTCACAGAGCCTTGTATTACTGCCTGTTGAGTAACATACAGAATTCACAGCATTGTATTAATTCCTGTTAAGTATCATAAAGACCACACAGTATTTTGTTACTACTTGTTAAATATCATTTACACATATCCTTGTGTTACTACTTGTTAAATATCAGTTACACACAACCTTGTGTTACTACTTGTTAAATATCATTTACACACAGCCTTGTGTTACTACTTGTTAAATATCAGTTACACACACCTTGTTTTAGTTCCTGTTAAGTATCATAAAGACTACACAGCATTGTGTTACTTGTTCGGTATCAGTTACATACACTACACAGCCTTGTGTTAGTTTCTGTTTAATATCATAAAAATTACACAACCTTATGTTACTGCCTGTTCAAATTCTTAAAGACAACACAGCCTTGTGTTAGTTACTAAAAACGACACAACCTTATATTACTGCCTGTTCAAATTCTTAAAGACAACACAGCCTTGTGTTATTTATTAAAAATGACACAACCTTATATTACTGCCTGTTCAAATTCTTAAAGACAACAGAGCCTTGTGTTATTTACTAAAATCGACACAACCTTATATTACTGCCTGTTCAAATTCTTAAAGACAATACAGCCTTGTGTTATTTATTAAAATCGACACAAACTTATAGTACTGCCTGTTCAAATTCTTAAAGACAATACAGCCTTTTGTTACCTACTAAAAACAACACAAACTTATATTACTGCCTGTTCAAATTCCTAAAGACAACACAGCCTTGTGTTACTTACTAAAAACGACACAAACTTATATTACTGCCTGTTCAAATTCTTAAAGACAATACAGCCTTTTGTTACTTACTAAAAACGACACAACCTTATATTACTGCCTGTTCAAATTCTTAAAGACAATACAGCCTTGTGTTATTTGTTAAAAACGACACAAACTTATATTACTGCCTGTTCAAATTCTTAAAGACAACACAGCCTTGTGTTATTTACTAAAATCAACACAACCTTATATTACTGCCTGTTCAAATTCTTAAAGACAACAGAGCCTTGTGTTAATTCTTAAAATCATCATAGCATTGTGTTACTGCCTGCTCAGTAAACATACAACTACAGATCCTTGTGTTAATTCGAGTTCAGTATCGCTAAGACTACACAGCTCTATTTTATTCCTGTTCATATTGTAAAGACCACACAGTTGTTTTGCTACCTCTTGAATATCACATAACTACACTGCCTCGTGTTAATTCCAGTTCAGTATCACACAGACTACACAGCCCATTTATCATCCTGTTCATATTTTAAAGACTGCACAGTTGTGTTACTGCCTGTTCAATATCCTAAAACTATACTTCCTTGTGTTAATTCCAGTTCAGTATCACAAATCTACACAGCCTTGTGTTAATTCATGTTCACTATCATAAATTTATTTAACCTTGTGTTAATTCAGTTTTGGTATCATAATGAATATACAGCCTTGTGTTAATTTATATTCAGTGTCTTAATGACTACAAAGCCATATTCATGTTCAGTGATGTTCAGTATCATAAAGACTACACAACCTTGTGGTAATTTATGCTCAGTATCATAAAGACTGTTTAGTGATATAAAAAATTTACAACTTTGTGTTAATTGTTGTTCATAATCACAACGACTACACTCCCTTGTGTTAATTCATATATAGTGTCTTAAAGAATAGACAACCTAGTTTTTATTCATGTTCAGTATCATAAAGAATATACACAACCTTGTATTAATTGATGTTCAGTGTCACAAAGAATTTACAGCCTTGTGTTTAATTGATGTTCAGTATCATAAAACTTACACAAACTTGTGTTAATTGATGTTCAGTATAATAAAACCTACACAACCTTGTGTTAATTGATGTTCAGTATCATAAAACTTACACAAACTTGTGTTAATTGTTGTTCAGTATCATAAAACCTACACAACCTTGTGTTAATTGTTGTTCAGTATCATAAAACCTACACAACCTTGTGTTAATTGTTGTTCAGTATAATAAAACCTACACAACCTTATGTTAATTGTTGTTCAGTATCATAAAACCTACACAACATTATGTTAATTGTTGTTCAGTATCATAAAACCTACACAACCTTATGTTAATTGTTGTTCAGTATTATAAAACCTACACAACCTTGTGTTAATGCCTGCGTCATTGATTATTACATCTTTTGTAGAATCTCCAGAGTCACACTGATGTTGAGCCACAGTCCCTGAATGTGATGACGTCAGATGATGCTTTTGTCTACAGTGGTGACAAACAAATTAACCTGGGCAAAGGAACAACACTTGAAGATGATGAGGACTTGTACAACTCTGGTAGTGAAAGTGGCGATGGAAAGCAGGAGGAACCAGATGTGGTTATATCTAATAAAGACACTTTCACTAAGCGAGGTACTGTATTTTTCACTTGTAACTTGATCACACTTCATTGTCTAGCTCTGGATAGAGTAGTGCTTTAGCATTGGATAAAAATCTATTCCAAGGTATTATTAATTTTATGTTAAAATAGATCGCCATTTTTAATATATCATAATTAAACAATTGATTATTCATTTTTTCAGTGTGAAATGTCTTCCTGCCATAGCATTTTATAATTTGTTCTTTTACATTCTTTAATGCCTGTATATAAGTTAGACAGACAACATTAATATACCCACATTGTGTGTAGAGTGGACATGTGGCACTATGGGTATAAATTGTATTTTACATGGGATAATATATATGTATGCAGTGTTGCACCTTTGTTATTCTCTCATAGAGGCATTCAGTGTTCTCTGTAATAATCAATATATCTGTAGTTTTTCAATTGGGGAGACACCAGTAGTTCAACATAATAAAACGTGCCTTGGGTTTGCTCAGTGTGCAACACTATGTAATTGATTGACACTGCAATTAATACATTTGTACTCAACATCTCACAATTAAACAATATAATTTGAGCATTTATTCCACATTCATTTCATAGTATTCCATTGTACAGTGAAATCCTGTTATATAGCATGCTTCATGACAGTAGTCGTGGTGTGGTTTATTTTTATGATTTTTGCATCCAACTTATTTTCGAAATACAGTCGACTCCACTTAACTGCACATTGGTTAAATGCACACTCCGGATAACTGCACGTAATCACGCCGGTCCCGATTTTTCCCAATGCTTAAAAATGTACTGTACTGTACTCCGGTTAACTGCACACTCCGGTTAACTGCATGGTGTCGTGATGGGCTAGAGGATGTGCAGTTAACCGGAGTCGACTGTACTGCAGATTTTTCTCTCAAATGGGTGTTTTTCCTTTGTCAATCAGTTGATATGTATTGTATTTTTCAACAATAGTTTTAAAATTGATTCAGAAAAAATGTTCTATTAATGAACATGTATTTCAAGTGTCAATAGTTAGTCAGTGCACTTTGCTGCTTATTTTTTGAGATGTCAGCTTATATCCCGAGCTCATAGTAATCCTGTTGAGCCTGCTGAAAGAGGTACTTTCTGTTATCAGTGACCCTTCATTGGTTGGAGGCAGTGGTAAAACCTACAGGTGTGTATTATCAGTGTTCATGGCCTTGTCAGCAGAGTTTTAACACCGCTGCAGGGATGTTGATCTTGACATATCCAAGGTTTCGCTACCTTGTTGAATTGGAGATTCTTTAGAGGGGTAATACTAAGGATTTGAGATTTCAACAACACTACACTAACAACAACACTAACAACACTATCCCATGCATATGCTCATAGCCCTTTGAAACTGGCCATGAATTGAAATCATCCTGACAGTCAACCAACTATCTATAAAAAAAGATGCCTACAGACCTTGGTTATGGGATCTCATATTTCTAGGAAGGCCTCCGTCTTTCACCAGGTGAATCTGGTGCACTTGTCAGAAGAGACTTGCTTCTTTCTTCATTACAGTCAAGAAGATGTAAAGCGTTCAATGGCCTTCAACTTCCTGATTTTCCTGGTTCCCAAGGTGAAAGTTTCATCACTTTATGGATCCTTCCTCCTTTAATAGATTTCTGCTGGAGGAACTTTTAGAGATGGAGACTACAACCTAAGTCTGGAATGCCATATGACCTGACATTTTGGAAGTGTCCATTGATCTTCAGGATGCATACCTTTACAAACCTTTCTTTCCTCAACTCAGGAAAGTACCAAGGAATTTGCTAGAATTGGGGAAGTCATCAAGTTTCAAGCTGTTCCATTCATCATGCTTCTGCATTCAGAGTATTTACCAGATCTCATTCTGGAAACTGCACAGAGGTCCTCAACTCAGATTATTCTTGGTTGAGATTTGCTTTATCTGATTTGGTGGACAAATCAGGACCAGTTTCAGGCTGAAGTCTCCATGCACATCCACAAAATTCAATCCTATATTTTCACAGATGTGGCAAACTCAGGGTGGAGTGTTCATATATTAATGGCAGGACTGTTCTTCAGGGCTTGTAGTCCAAGAAAGAATCTCTCCTCAGCATTGATAATTTGTAAATCAAGGTAGTTTTCTTAGCCATTCAGGGGTATTTCCACCAGATAAGAGGTTGCTGTGTAATGGTCTTCTTTGACAACATGTCAGTTGTAGTGCACCTAAGTAAACAATGAGGCAAACATGCTCGTTCTTTGTGTGGAAGCATGGAACCTTGTGCACTGGGCATCTTAAAAGGAAGTACCCTTTGAGTTTGCCACATTCCCAGCAAAAATACTATTTTTGCTGACAATCTGTTGGGGGGGGGGGGGGGAAAGAAAGTCCACATGGAATGGCCTCTTCATCAGTACATAGCAGATTCCCTGTCCCAACTTTAATGGACTTTTTTGGTGGACTTGTTTTGCCCTAAGTCCTAACAACAAGCTCCACTTTTACATTTCTCAATCCATGGCCTGAGTTCATGGATAGTAGATGCTGTCAGTCTGAAGTGGGATTATTTGTTCGCTTATACCTTCCTACTGTTCAGAAGGATCCCACAGGTACTTCACACACAAAGGAACTGAACTGCTCCATCACTATAAACTGTTACCCTGTAGACAATGTAATAATATGAAAGTTTAATAAAGCTACGTAAAAAATCCAAATCACACACATATGCACTCAACATTGTTCCACACCTTAAATAACAGAGGGGTATCAGAAAAATGTGACTGGGCAGGACATCATGCTACATGTCTGTGGCAGGATGCCACAGTGCTAGACATCATTATAAACTGCCACATTGCAGACATCGTAGCGGTATGACTGAAAAATTGTTAAAACTACATTAAAAATCCAAATCATATCACACAACACAAATAACACAGTGGTACTTTATGGACCTAAAAATCAAGTTATATCAAGGTTTCACCGTACTGTATTAGAGACTTAATTACATTGAAGGCGTATATATCACTCTTTCTCATACTTTGTTGTACTTTGCAAAAGAGTTCTTAACGTAATATTCTGTTCTACAATCAGAGCGCTCACCACCATATGAGAAGGACAGAGATAATTTAATTCCTCCGGCTCCCAACCAGAATAACCAGAGAAAACCAGACAACGGGAGCAGAACAAATCAGGTCTCACTTCCACTTATACTCGGAGCTTTCCTGGTCTTCTTGAGGCTTGCCAGATAACAGGTTACAGTCATCTTCTGGCCAGAAAACCGGTTTACAGTCATCCCATAGTGAGATATCTGAGATTACAGTCATCCTCTGTTCTGGTTTATTTAAAAAGCAAACATGCACAGAGGGCAGAGAAAAAGTACATGCTATTTTCTTAAGTTGCACCATTCCCTTAATAACTGTAGTTCATGTGATCACAAATATTAGATAATTATTTACATTTTCAAATGAGACAGTATATACATAGCAATTGTAAAATGTAATTTCCTTTGTTATTTTGGTAGACTCACAAGCCCTGGTTAATTTTGAGGGTAGTTAATGGAAAAAAATAGTGCAAATTTTAGCTAGGATATTGTCTGTCTGTTTTGTTATAAGGGGGGCAGAGCCCATATGTGTTATGTTTATAATACATGTTTCAGTTGTTAATTGTGCTTTTGTTACTGTCTTTCTGCTGTTCATAATTAAATATTCAATGGTCATGGGATAGTTGTGATATATTTTATGTAAAAAAGATAATAATTTCTTTTTTGCCATTTAGATATGCAATAATTCATATTGTGTAGTTTCCATTTGGCATTAAATAATGAATCAAAATTTAATAGAGATATCTTCACTCCACAGACAAACAGAAATGAGGGGAGGTGTGCGTATAATGGGGTTAGCTTGTCTATTGATCCATTTGTCACACTTTTGTTTTACTTTATACCTCTTGAAGTCTTTGAGATATTGTTTTGAAGTTTTGTATTCTTTTGTTTCATGATTAATCATTGTGACCTGTAAAGAATGGATTCTGGCTGACCAGCACTTTAATAGTTATTTCCCTTTTTATTACAACGTCTGTCTTTCCATTTGTCTTGATTTTGTCCAATTAATATCTGCCAAACAGCAGGAACTTTTTCAGAAAGATTGGTATTTATTTCTATCTCTACAAGAATGTGTACATTAGATTTGGTTTTGTCAGATTAATACTCTTAGTTATCTTTCTGTTTTTAACTATTGTATTTTCTCTTTAATATCTTTTAGGGGACGGTCCATAAGCACTCAAATAAAGTTTCTGTTATTTGTTTCTAAATTACAAATTGTGATTCTGTTTTATTTTGATGCTTAATAGAATGTTACAAATGAAGCATGTTTTAAAACTGCTATCACATTGATTATCTCAAAAATGAATTAATCAGTATAAATATTTTCGACATTAGGAATGATGAAAAACACGATCCTTTAACAATGAATCTTTAATGTTTTCTTTTGATACTTCTGTCACTGCTTCAAAAATTTAATTTAGAAAGGCTTTTAACTTTAATTTTTGGAGAGTATTAGATTTTAAACTATTAATTAAATATATTTTTTCCTGTTTTCCTGGACAATTTTAAATAGTCTGGGCAGTTTTAAATAGTCAATACTCCAAAAGCAGTCTGCATCAGATTCAAGAAGAAATGAAAGGTATTTGTACCTCTATGCAGAACTCTTAGCACTCCATATAGAAACTATGTGCATGTGATAAACTAATAACATCGAGTTTTGTTTTTATTTTTATTGGCCAGAGTCTGATTCCATCGGCATTAAGTTTGATTCAAAGATAGTTAATTATTAAATACAGTTAAATACAGTTAAATACAGAAGATATCCTGCAGTGAGTTGGATATATATGACAGTACAACATAATTTTAGTGTATGATGCAAAGACACACCCTGGGAAATATTTATTTTCTGTTCATGGTTAATTTAATATATTTAATATACAGATGTGTCTCTGGTTTTGTTACATTTCCTATCATTGACAATATGTTGGTCATATATAATTTTGTCCAAAAAGAGAGGTTCTGTAATATGCAACAGAACTGAATGAGCAAGTCAGCGTGCCTTAATCTTCTTTTCTACATTCTGTATTGCAGCCGTTTTGTTGAAACATGTAATCTTATTTTAATGGGGATTTTTAAAAAAGCATTATATATTTTGTAATTGCAATAGAATTACTTCTTGTCATCTATTTGTTTTATTGTTTAAGTGTTGTACATTTGTTCCTAGAGAATACAAATGATCTAAAAATTTCAAAAAATTCCTCTATGTAGTTAAGTTGACACCTGTTGTGAAAATAGAAAGGTATATGGTTATAGTGCTGGTGATTACAAACGTACAAGAATGAGATGTTAGCAAGCATGGTGGGAAAAAAGCAAATTTGGGTTCCAATTATGAGCGACATTGGTATGGTTAATAGTAGTCCATGGGATGAGTTGTGTATTATGATGCTCATGGTGTATCGCATGATTTGGTGATGATACACAGTTTGGAGTGCCATGTATTAAGGAGATCATGATCGATGTCTAGATTTGGCGACTTCAGCAATCGTAAAGAGTCATGTTGTGTGAGCTTCTAGTTTACCTCATGATTTGGTGATGATGCAGATTTTGATGTGCCATGTAATACATAAAGATTCACATACAAAATATATGTTATGATGAGCCATAGTACTCATGGTGATTTGCTTGATTCCTTGATAACACCTATTTTCAACAGCAGTAAAATTCGAATATAAAAAATATTTGGTATAACGATGACACTTTGGTGATAATTTTGGAGAACAGAATTTAAGTAAAAAAAGCAGATCTGCTTCACTAAGTTTCTGTCTATTGTTTTAACATTCAGCAGTTACAAGTTATATATTATGTTTTTATCCTGGGATGAAAGTACAGATTCTTCTACAGAAAGTATTGTTACAAACATCCTTCGATAAGATTTGTCTTTTTTTATCTTTTTGTATCTTTTCTTGTTTTCATTCATTTAATTAAAAAGAAGTTTAATTTTATAATCAAATGCAGTGACAAATATGAGCCATTCAAATAAATAAGTCAAATGAAAACCGGTGGTGATGAAAGTTTTATTGTAATGCCCAGTCAACTTTATACAATTTTATGTATGTTTCATGTTTTATTGGACAAATATGTGTAGATGTACATCATTTGAATAAAGGAACATGTTTTGAATTACATTGATGCATTTGTCAAAGTTTTAGCATGATGATTTCATTTTTATTGTAATTATATAGAGGCTACAGTACATACAACTACAGGCATATGCCCATTGTGTCAGTATAGATGCTTTATTACATAACATGCAATTTTTGAAAGGAATACATATATTTAGTGACACAAATGACTTCTTATGCAAGTATCTACAGGGATTTCAAAGTTGTTATCACCTTTAAAATGTGACATTAAACATTTTTGTTTTTTATATTGATAATATTTCGATTTTAATGGTGTTTATAACATACTGTGTACATTTTGTTTTGATACTGTATGATATTGTATGTAAAGTTTTATATTAAATTCCATGTTACTCTGCATTCTTTACCATTATAGAGGAGAAATAATAATGTCGGAATGTATGCATGATTTTACCATAACTAAGTAAATGACCCCCGATAACTTAAGCAGATCTATTGTGTAACATGTTTTTAATTAGGGTGGGGTGGGGTTAAGTTTATTTGTGTGGGTAAAGGTTTTAACGTTTTGGAGTTTTAAGGTTGCCATGAAATGTTCTTGGATGAGGAAAGGTTTTAACCTTAAAAAATACTTAACAGTGAACTAAAATCGTTTTGATTTTTTTAATCAAATCTCTAAAAATCATAGAAGGGATAAATCCATACCATGACAACTTTGTACCATTAGTCTGTTTTTGTTGTTATGTTTTAACACCATTTGTCAGCACACAATATGTCATACATACAGTCATACATACATGGTAGCCAGTATAAGTGTGGGAGAGAGTAACTGGGAACTTCATGGTCAGATCCTCTGAAACAGTTGATAGCAGTGGTAAAGTATAAAATAGTTGACACTATTTTTCACGTCCGACTTTTTCTCGTATCCTGTTGTGCGAAGAGAAATAATAGGCTAGGTAAAACTTAAAATGAAATTAAGAAAGTATGATGGTCCTTCACTATAAAGTACCTCGGTATAACACTGTTCTTGATCATACAAAAAGTGGTACAAATATGGCCCCCAAGTGAGCACTTGTTCTCAATTATCGGTATTTGATTAAGATTTTCCAGTGAAGCCCCTCATCATAATCATCACTGTAATATAAAGGGGAAAGTGTTCGCTTTGCTAAGTATTAAAAAAAACCATTCTACAACCACAGGAGGTCTGAAGACATTGCATCTTAATAAAAGAATACAACAACTAGCTAAAGTCTAATGTTTTTTTGTAATGTTTACTAAACTATAGACCTAGCTAAGGTCTGAGCTTGTTAAGTGTTGATCATAAATCATGCCACATATATTTAAGGCCTGATTTTGTTAAGTTGCAAGGAAACCAAATTGCAGCTAGCTAAGGGTCTGATTCTGTCAAGTGTCAATGAAACCATATTACAACTAGCTAAGATCTGATGCTGTTAAGTGTCAGTGAAGCCATATTAAACTAATTAAGGTCTGATCCTCATGTCAATAAAACTATACCACACCCAACTAAGATCTGATGCTTCCAGGTGTCAATGAAACAATACTACAATTAGCTACGGTCTGATGCTGTTAAGTGTCGTTGAAACTGTACTACAATTAGCTAAGGTCTGATGCTGTTAAGTGTCCATGAAACAATACTGTTATTAGCTAAGGTCTGATGTTGTTAAGTGTCAGTGAAACTGTACTACAACTAGTTAAGGTCTGATCCTCATAACAATAAAACTATACGATACCCAGCTAAGATCTGATGCTGCTAAGTGTCAATACAACCATACAAAAGCAAGATAAGGTCTAATGTTTATAAATGTTGATTAGACCCTAGTACACCTAGCTAACATCAAATTATGTTAACCATACTACAAACAAAAAACATACTATAACTTGGAATAACTTGTTAGCGTCTCATGCTTCAACAAAGACTCTTGTACACAAGAAGATTTTATACTGTCATTTCAAAAGGATAAAGCATAAAAACACTATTCAACAAATGTTTCATTTGATGGTGTTTTGCAATGAGGCAATGTTGCATGTAGTTGTGCTTTAAATTTGGCTGTGTTTGTGTCATCTGGTACAAAAATCAAAGACCATCTTAATATACCAATGTTATTTATAAGGAGAAGTCTTTAAGTGATAAACATGAATCTGATATTTGAAAATTGCAAAGTTGGAGAGATAAAAAGCAGTATATATTGAGTGGATCCTTACATTTTAAAGATGACTTTTAATACAGAGAAAACAGCTGCTGTTGGAGAACCATCTAGTCTGTGGACTGAATTTGTAGGAACGGTATTTAGTTAATGTAGCCATACATATGGCTGGATTATTTATATTTTCTTGTGTCAAATTTCAATTTCATAATGGTAAAATTAGGTATATATTTGTAAAATTGTAATGCTAGTTTTAATGGTTTTCATAAGTTTTTATACAAGTGTCAGTATGTTTATGTATTAAAGCTAATTGTAAGTGAAATCATTTAAGTACATAAATATTATTTTTATTGGAATTGCAAAATGCTAATGATATGCAGTTTGTGTAGGCATTTACATGACCACTTATTTGAACATGATGTATTGTTCCTAATGAAGCCGTATTAGTCCGAAAGTTACCTCCCTTAACTAGATGAACAGTCCCATGCACAAGGTTTTTATGGATACAATACAAATAGATAAAGATTTTAATATGAGCTTTAAAATTTTGATACCAATCTCTTCTGTTAATATGGACACTTGGCATCATTTCTTTCATGTACAGAAGTTCCAGATTTTCTTTCTAAAATTTTTTAATGAAGAACATCCCAAGCTTGTTATGCTCTGTGTTGATGATCTCTTTTGAATAATTACATGCAACTGTTGTCTGTCCTCAATTTTGTAATAATGCTTCTAGTATTAATAAATTAAAGATCTTTCAAGAAAAGATAACTTTATATAAAATTGAACAAAGTGTTGAACACAAATTAATGAAATTATGATTGACTGAAAATCAGTTGGGAGCATGGGAAATGCATACGTCTGCAGGGAACAACAATTTGACCCTTTTTTGGTGGGGTGAATGCCTATTGACCAATTAATGGTGGAAAATGTTATGGAATTGTTACAGTTAGTGTAAGAGGAGATCTTAGTCCATTAGTAAAGACATTTGAATTAATATATTTCTAGATGCATTCATGATGCCATTTGAAAGCAACGGTAATGCATAACGTAAGGCTGTTACAGTCTGTATCCTTGGAATGAGTTGTTAAATGGGACAGCTCATTATCAGTTGGGAAGGAACGGTGTCAATAATTGGGAAGGATTTGCATCATTGAATAAGAGGGATTGGTGTCATTAATTAATAAGGATCTGCATCAATAATTGGGAAGGATTATTGTCATTAATTAGGAGAGATTTACATCAATAATTGGGAAGGATTGATGTCATTAATTGTTGAATGATCAGTGTCAATAATTTAGAAGGATTCAGTATCATTAATTAGGACCGCTTAGTGCCACTAATTTGGAATGGTCAGCATAATTAATTGGAAATGATTAGCATCATTATTTAGGAAGGATTAGTGTCATTAATTGTTGAAGGATTGGAGTTGTTAATTGGTAAGGATCAGCATCATTAATTGGAAAGGATGGCCCATTAATTGGGAAGGATCAATGTCATTAATTGGGAGGTATCAATCTCAATAATTAGGAAGGATCGGTGTCAATAATTGAGATTTATTCAGTGTCATTAATTGACAAGGGTCAATGTCATTAATTGGGATGGATTCTGTGTCATTAGTTGGAAAGGATCGGTGTCAATAATTGAGATGGACTCATTGTCATTAATTGGGAAGGACCAATGTCATTAATTGGGAAGGTTGGTGTGATTAATTCATGAGAATCGGTGTCATTAATTGGGAAGGATCAGAGTCAGTAATTGGGAAGGATTTAGTGTCATTAGTTGGAAAGGATTGGTGTCAATAATTGACATGGATTCAATGTCAATAATTGGGCAGGATCGATGTCAGTAATTGGGATGGATTCAGTGTCATTAGTTGGAAAGGATCGGTGTCAATAATTGAGGTGGGTTCATTGTCATTAATTGGGAAAGGTCGGTGTCAATACTTTAGATGGATTCAGTGTAATTAATTGGGAAGGATCGGTGACATTAATGGGTAGAATCGGTGTCAATAATTGAGATGGATTCATTGTCGTTAATTGGGAAGGATCAGTGTCATTAGTTGGGATGGATTCAATGTCATTAATTGGGAAGGATCGATGTCAGTAATTCCGATGGATTCAGTGTCATTAGTTGGAAAGGATGAGTGTCAATAATCGGAAGGATCGGTGTCTTTAATTGGGAAGGATCAGTGTCAGTAATTGGGACCGATGCAGTGTTAATAATTGGGAAGGATCGATGTCAATAATTGAGATGGATTAGATTCAGTGTCATTAGTTGGAAAGTAACGGTGTCAATAATTGGGATGGATCAGCATCATTAATTGGAAGGGATCTTTATCATTAATTGGAAACTATTTTTTAAAAGTATCTTTTGATTAAGTCCTTCTCTACTCCTTGAACATTTTTTCTGCTTCATTATAGCTGCACTGTATAAATATCTTAATCCTTATAGAGGCTTTTAAAGACCTTCTGATATACTGTAGTGCATGACTTCAAGAATCGGTGACTTGTATGTAATGTGCATATCATTATATAGTGTGATAAACTACAGAGAAAAGTGATGTTGTGATGTATGCATAGTCTTAATTAAGGCAAGTCTATTACATAAGAACACTGCAAAGTGTTACTGTAATGTGCATTAACCTTAACTGGGTTGATTCATTCAGATACACTGGAGAGTGGTACTATTTTGTACATGTAGCATTAACTGGGTTAATTCTGTTACAGGCATACACTGCAGAGGTTTCCAAACCTACAAATGTGTTCCTTGTAAATATTTTATGTGCTGAATTCATCATTAGCTGTATATATATATGAAAAATAAAGGAAGAAACTAATATCCACTCATTTATGTTTAATTTCTTATTTTCATCTGTAATGGACCCAGAAACAAATGATATATGAAAAAAAATAGTTCACCTGATCAGAAATGAATTATATCAGATTATCTGTTTAGAAAAGATTATTTTTGAAAATAATCCTGGACTTGTCTTCATGTACTTGGGTAGTTACCATTCAGGCCCAAGTTCCAAATTCATATTTCACATTATGAAGGACTTGGCATACATTAGGAGGCAACCCAAATGAATAAGAAGATCAAATTAATCATTTGCTAAACTTCTTGTGCTGAATAGACCAGCCCAAATTACATGCAAGTAAAACAAACACATGATCAACATAACCAGCACAGTACATTTTAGTAAACACATTTTTGTGATAGTTTACTTTCTCCCTGCTAAAGAGTACAAACATTCAAATTAAGACAAAGTGAGACAACGGATTCTATTAAAATTCAGAAACAGGAAATTACATCATACGAATGTCTGTAAATTATCATCTTCATCATCCCTTAACCCGAGAATCATTGGGGACACCACAGTTTACTTTACAACCAGTTCTTTCCATTTTAACCTGTTCTCTACTTCCTTTTGAGAATCACAAAATTCCATGCCTGTCCACTCCATAATGTTGTCTTCGCACCTCTTTTTCTGTCTGACTCTTCTTCAAGAGGTCATCATATGATTTTATGGCTCTTTGGATTCTGCTGTCGACTTCGTCGTGGGTTACATGCATGAGATGCCCGTGATTTTGTGGTAGGATCTCATTTTTAAGGTTTGAATCCTTTTTTTGTAGATCATATGTGAGTGTCCATGTTTCACAAGCTTACAGAAAGATGGATATGACAATTAAGCACATTAGCCTTTTCCTGGAACGAAAAGCAAGTTTTGTATTTTTCGATAAAATCTCAGCCTTGTTATTGTAGCTGTTTTCTGAGCAATCTTGCAAAGTAGTTCTGGTATGGAATCCTCATCTATGATAATTGATCCCAATTACTTGAAGTGTGTGACTCGTTCCAGGTACTGTCCACTGACCTTTATTTATGCACTGATGCCATTGGTGTTGTTGTCATTGATTTGAATGTTTCAGTGCTAATATTCATAACGTATGCTGTGGAAGATGTGTCGAGGCATTCAACCAAGTCAGCAAGTTCTTTTTCATATCCTACTAAACCATCAATATTATCTGCAAAACGAAGGTTGGTGGTTGTTCTGCTTTCGATGTTAACAATGCCTTTGTGGTCATGCAATGCATGCTCCACGATTCTTTCCTGGAAATTGTTGAAGAGTGTTGGTGATAGTATAATGCCTGTCTAACTCCAACCGTTGTTCCAAACCAATCTCAGCTTTCTTTCACGATGACACCACTGATGCCTTTGTCATAGAGGTGTCAACAATCTGCTCCAGGTTTGAGTGATGGTAAGGCTGCATGCCGTACCCTAACAAAGGTCTTTTTGAGATGAATACAGAATTTGTATAGATTCTGATGATCCTAAAGATATTTCTCGTAAAGGAGTCCAAGATTGAATATCTTGCTGTGGGTCTGCTTGGGGCTTTAGTCCGTTGGGAACATGACTTTGCTCCGGTGACTTGGCTGACTGATCAAACTGATAGTTTGAGCAGATCTTCGACAACAACTGATTGTTTGAGCAGATCTTGGACAACAGCAAATAAAACAATATTCTATTTCCACAATATTAAGGTCACAGTCTGGACAGTATGTCTTCTTATGTTATTTTTCCAACGTGTCCTTAATTACCATGTATAGTCACTTATAAGACGAGCATAACCGCAGACTGCACAGACCAAGATATGCAGTCTCATAATGTCCTAGCTTAGCTGGGTTTGTGCAGTTTGTTAGGGATAATCAGTGGAACAAATGACATAGACTCAGATCTGCATGTGCACTATGCTGTCAGATCAGGATATGTGTTCTTTGTAGAGTGATAGGACTTCCAAGTGAGTATATCTTGTAACCTTAACGTTGGTTACCAGCCTCCTAATTTACAGTATATATTTCAAAAAATTGCAAATAATCTGTAACAGACGAATCTGCCTTTAATATCATCTTTGCTTGTTGTCTTTCCATGTTTTTCAGTCCTGCATGCCAGTTTTGTGTATTTATATCTTTGCATTGAATGTTCAATATATTCGTAAAAGTCAACTTGTTCTCTACTCCATGGGTATGTCTTTTAAAAAAAATAACTCTGCAAATTTTTCTTAAAACATTTTGGACCCAAATCATAGAGTGACCACTAGTACTATAAATCGTGCGTCATAATTTCCTTTTAAAAAATTGGAATATTTTATTTTAAATACTGAATTTTGCATTTAGCCATTATTTACAATGATATAAACCTGGATAAAAGTTAATGAAAACAGTGAAATAGGTAACCAGAGAAAATGTTTTTATGTTAGGTGACATAATGGAATAAGGGCGAATTTTAAAATAAATATTTACAATTTTCCACATTTATGACTGGGGGGTCCATAATGCTCAATGTCTGTTCAGTCCTAGATGTCACTATAAACTGCTTTTTCATAAGGCGGAATTTTTAATAAAATATTAGACATTTGTTCAAGGACCTCCTCAGTGGCCTGAGTGGTTAGATCGTCCAATCGGATGCGGCAGACCGCGGGTTCGAATCAAAGCTGAGTCATACCGAAGGCTTATAAAACAAGTCACTTTTAACTGACTCGTTTGGCCCTCAGTATTAAGAGGTAATTGTTAAAACTGGTCGGCCTGGTGTCAGTATACTGTGACTGGGATGTCCATGGTGCTCAATGTCTGCGGCATGATGCTCCAGTGCTAGATGTCCCTATAAACTGCCACGCTGCAGATATCGTAGCGATATGACTTAAAAATTGTTAAAACTACGTTTAAAAAATAACTCTCTCACACCCACACTTGTTCCAAATTCCAATATATGAAAAAATTTCCCATAAGGTTTGCCTTAAGTTTCAGTTTCACGGAGTTGCAATAATGAAAAAGTCTATCTAATAAACATTGCATTTCAATTCCTGTATCAACGAGTAATATACAAGATCAGCTGCATACAGTTGAAGACAAAGATTCAACATATTTTCTGTGTCTATACCACTGTTACCACCAGAAAGTGTACCTGTACTCTAAAGCTTAGTTAGGCAAGTATGGGATAATACGTGGTGACAGTATGAAGCCCTGTCTAACTCCTATAGGATATTATTCCACTCTAGGTTAATATACAAGATATGACGTCAGCATATAGTGATTACAACATTTTCAGCTTTTCTTACGGAAGTGGCAGACATTCTTCATTCTTTCCAATTATCTCATAAGGCGTCTGAATTTATATATATGCAACAACCACAAATATGCCACTTTTTTCTCAAATATTTCAAAACATGTGTCTTCAGAACTTACGTTTTCTTAAGTGCTTTAACTTCTAAATCTTGATATTCGCCTGATATATGGTTCTTCTTACCAACTGTGCTAAACTTTGGAATGCTAGCACAAGGTGTATTCATAACTAGTAACATTCTTCTGTAGTTATTCGGGTTAGTTTGGTTACCCATTTTAAGATGGGCAACATGTATCGCTGTACGTGTCTTTTGGAAAGGATATACTGAATAGGATTCTTGTCAATAATAAGACGTGCATAAAGTGCTCTCAACATTTGACATGTCATCCATAACGCGTGGTACGTATCTATTGCTGAAAATGATGAGCATTCACCGTCCTCCGTGTTTGATTTCAGCGCTCTAAGTCCGGTTTTCATCTTTTTACAATTAGCAAACTCTGATCGATTTGATTTTTGGTTTGTGAAGAAGCCTGCTGATTTTTGGATGAAAAATTAAGATCTCGGAATGAAAGAAGAGTAATGATTTCAGCACAAAAGTATTCAGTTCTTGACCATCTACCTTTACAAAAGTTTATGGGTGACAAACCTTAGCTGAGACAAAAAGCAGTTGACTTTGGAATCAAAAGATGAAGCACTAAATTAATTGTCTCAGGTGAAAAATTGTTTTACTAAACCTTCTTTATAGACCATGTACATTCACCAATGTTTGTCGAGAGTCTGTAATTTGAAATGTTACTGTCATGTTACCCAAAATAAAACTGGTTTCGCGTGACTACCTTTTAAACAACTTTGAGTTGATTGACCAAACTTTATGGATTTCAACTGCTTTTGACAATAGATTATATGTAGTTTTTGGTAAATAATTTGCGTGCAGCAAGACTACGGTTGAAACACAAGGCATGACCAAAGGTCGAGTTCATTGATCATTTCCGGAACGAGCATTATCGTACCCGTGTTGGAACATACATATGGATATTGAACAACAAGCAGATGTATTATATGCCATTCAAAGTACTCTTTCCATCTGTCAAAGCAGACATATTTCAGCGAGATTATTAAGAACACATGAATTCAAAGAAAGAAAGCGTCATTCATAGTTCAGACATGATGAATCTACAGTTAGCTTTCTCAAAGGTAGCATACGAGTTCCTTGTTAGAAACCGATATTATCCAGGCGAGCATGTATGTTCGACATTGGTCAATAATATGCACACTATCCATATTTGATGAAAACAGCCCAACCTGATCTTAAATAGAATCTTTGGTAAGAATGTAAAGAACTCGCGCCACCTCTTGAAAAATACTCTAAATAAAACAATATAGTTCTGTGCCAATGTTCTTTCTCATTGTCCTTAAGTATTGTTTAGCTTTATTTTTTTCTGGCAGATCTTTATCAAGGTTTGCAAAACAATTACTTTTCAATTTATTGCTTGTTGCATATTCAGCAATGCCCCCGTGAGATGATTATATTAGATATGTTTATGAAACATATTTTCCCATACAAATGCAACAACCTTTTAATTATATACTCTTTTTAATTTTCAGACTAAGGCTTAACTTTTTTCTTTAAAATTAATAGAAACAAATTGAATGTATGTTGTATTTCAAATAATACACAACTGTAGATCCATCAATACACAACGAAGATATTAATTCGCAGATTGCATCGTCGATCTACATTTGAACCTAGACGCGGTCTCGACATCCGTTTAAAAAAGAATTGTCATTTTGGTCTATTTAAATTAAAATTAAGAGTCATATTGTTAATAAATATGCATTGCAACAGCTTTTCCAGCTGGCCTGTATGCTAGGATTTTGTTGCATTGTCGATTCAAGTCAATTGATCTGATTATGAACTCAGTGTATTAGCTGTGGTAATTCCACATAAAGTACACGTGTCTTTGAACTGAACATAGATTGACGAGTTTACAGCTGCATGTGTGTTTCTGTTCTGTCTTTGAATGTTTGGAATCATTATGTGGGAAAAGTATTAACTCTTTCAATTGTAATTATCAAAAAAGTAGCTATGGAATATCACGTTGATTTTATTTTGAGTGCAGTAAGTAGAATGTTATTGATGTTGGAGATGTAGGCAAACTAACAGTACAATTTTGGAAATGTATAATCAATCGTTTGAACCCATGACAGATGACGTGAATATCGCGTTAATTCTTGCCAGTAACTTCTCGGGGGTCGGTGGTTCTTTCCGGGGTTTTCCAGGGTTCTTCCTCCACCATTAATAATAACTGCCATGTATAGCCAATCGTGTGCTGAAAAATGTCGTCAAACCCCATAACAACTTTTGATTGTTTGAAAGTTTTATTTGCAGCTCAAAAACCATGTCCACATGTTTTACGTTATCATCTCTACTTCCAAATAGACAAAACATCTGCGTTAGATCCTCAACACAAAACTCTAATAAATTAAAATTAAATCATTTGCTACATGATGTACATGGTTTGTTAACAAAGTAGTTCCTGACACACTTGAGCATTTTAATGTACACTTGTACACATGCGTGCAATATTGAGGTTACATTATCGTAAACTACTGCTCTATTATGACAATATAAGGTTAACGAAGATAAAAAGAAGTATATAAAAAAATGAAGTCTTCTCACCCTATCCATTTTTAAATTTTATAAGATTGTACATCCTTTTTGCAATATTCATTATTAAATAAATCTTGTAAGACGTTGAAGTCTTCTCGGTGTATTCATTTAAAGTTTAATATATTATTATCAGGCAGGTTTAACAATGGATCAAAATATTAACTAGCAATAAAACAGTGAAACTGAAATCACTTTTAGAAAATAGGTTCTTATCTTCTTTTCTACTAAACAGTCTAAAATGTTACTGATATAAATTTGAATCAGCCATATACTAAGGTCTCACTTAAATATTTTAAGTATATGTTTCTATGAAAACCAGGCATAGCCGAGTCTACCAATGTGTAATCTTGGGTGGCAAAGTAGTATAAAGCTCTCGCCATTACAGATCATTACCATCTCACCTCTGTGTTCGTGGGTTCTAGCCTTGAGTTGGCAAGTGTGGGCCCGTTAGAAAGCTTGCCAGTTCCTTCCCGTGGGTCGGTTGTTTTTATCTTTCATTTCCCGGGTTATTCCTCCGGGTTAAGTCCATAAATAACAACAACCACATCCACAACAACAACAACGTGATAACTCTAAGTATGGTAATGAAAAACAATGATATGAAGTCTCTTCACTGTTTTATTGTTTCATATGTTATTACGAATAATTACCTGATCGCTCACATATTACAATTAATAAAGGAAATACAAGGATTTTATGAAATACAAAATGTACCTTGCCTTAAAATGCTAAAGAAATGTTTTAGTAATGAAAATAAACATAAACAAAGAAAGAAAACAAATAATCGGAAATGGTATTCTCTTTTATAATACAAAGTAGGTTCAGATTCCAGAAAATGTCAATCCTTTTATGCAATGCTTTATATGACTAATTCTGCGGCATTAATAAAATATTACTTTGTCAGTTTATTCATCCTATCGCCATCGTGACTTTGATCCACATACCATAGCAAAATATGTTGATTCATCCTTGTTACTAATGCGCTCTTAGTCAGACATACGATACAAATCAACATCATCGCAATGTGCATATGTTAAAACAAATCTGTCCATGTCTCTGTAGAATCTAATTGCGAGTGGGTTTTTTTGCCTCTCATTTGTTATCAGTGTCTTGATGAGCGTACCGTCAGTTGATAGCTGCACGACCTTGGACGACTCCCAAAGACACAAATAAATGTTATTCTCCCTGTCAGTATCAAGCCCGAATGGAAATTGCATAGTTTGATCCGTGAAGGTAAACAAAACATTCCAGGATGTATCGTAGGCAGCCATTTTGTGCCCAAGATTATATGATATGTATATGACTGTTTCAGCTTGTTTTATTTTGATAGACATTGGGCCTAAGAGTTTCTCACCTTCATAATTGTACGGTCTTACAGTTCTGATCTCTGTACCAGTCATGTTTAGTATTAGTACACTATGTTCATTGTCAAAAGGGGTGATCACCATTTGATTCCACAACACTGCTATACCCCGACACTGGAGCCTCGTTCTGATCTCTCTGACCTTGTACATTTTTTCCCCATCCTAATGACAAGAATAGTGTGTTTGTGAAGTAGAGTCACGGTCATGTTTTTGTCAAGTAGGATGCATGCGTTCCATGGGCTTCCTTGGAGAGTCATACTATGAAGAAAATTATAATTTTCCCCAAAAACCTTAATCTTCTGATTGCGATTATCGAGAAGGACGTGTTTCGTACCGTGCAGTGTCAAAACATCCGATATGTGACATGGATCATTATCTCCAACTATTTTTACATTGAACTCAGATATCTTCCTTGCTTTCCTGTCCTTTAATAGGGATCCACTCTATGCAACTAGCATTGCTATCTTCTGTTGTGATAGTGGTACCATAGGACACGGAGGAAGATGTGGTTTTCTTCGGATCACCTTTATTTCTCCAAATCAAGTCTTTTAGGTTTTTGTTAACTTCTAACCCAAATTTTATATTCTGTATATCTTCTTGGAACGCAGATATAGCTTCGGAATATCTGGTTTGATTTATCTCCATGTTATGGAGAGCGATGACCTTCTGGATCTCTGATCCGTGGGATAGGACAAGGTCAAATTGTTTCAGGTCACTTTTAATTGCAGTAATCAAACTCTTTGCTCTGGCGTCTTGGGATTCTATGTTAAAATCTTCAGTTTTATGATTTCCTTCAAGGGAATCAATTAACGCATCCTCAAGTTGCTGTAGTTTAATATTTAACTCTGCTTTGAGACTCCGGATTTGCTGTAAGAAGGCTGTTTTGTCGTTGTTAATATTGTCAGCGTTTTCCTTTACCTAACTTATAATTCGATTCATGTGGCTTTCCAAGCTACTTATGTTGGCTTCCACATCGATTGATTTTATTCCCACATCAAATGTTTTTATCATATCGCCAATGGTGATGACTCTTTCGCATTTTCTATGTTCAAGAAATCTACAGATATTACAACACAGAGCATTGTCATCCATACACAAGAACTTGAGATGTTCCTTTGGATGACTACGGCACATTTCTATAGAAGACAAGTTGGGTATCAAATCAAACATACAATTATATATTCCAAATAATCGAATAATTTTTTCAATAAGAACGAGCAATTCTTTTATTTTATTCGTTTTTAGAGACTTTATAAATCAGGAGTTATTGTTATGAAAAAATAAGAATTGAGTACCATCGGAAGTCGCTTATAAGACGAGTCCAGATGCAAACTTCAATTAGCCAGTTATAGAAATTGTATAACGAGCAATGAGTAGATCAAACAACATAAACATGATCCACATGCGTGTTATGCTACTGCAGATCAGGAATTTATTTGTTTGTAGTTTAACTCGACTCATATGTGAGTATATACGGTACCTCACTTGATCTAGGTACTGCATAATCATGTGTGATACATCAATCTATTGCCGTAAAAGTGTATTGACGACTTCAATATTACATGTAAAATATTTTACAACTACGTTTAAAAAATAAATCACTCCCCTACCCAACATTTGTTCCATTTTCCACTAGATGAAAAAAACATCCTTTAGGTTTACCTTAATTTTCAGTTTCATGGAATAATTGTATCTAATAAACGTTGCATTTCCTGTATCAACCAGTAATATACAAGATCAGCTGCACACATTTGAAAAAAAGCTTCAACATATTTTATGTGTCTGTACCGCTGCTACCATCATAAAGTGTACCGGTACTCTAAAGCTTATTTAAATAAAAGTGGAAAATACGTTTTGACAGTACGAAACCCTGTTTAACGCCTATTGGATATTAACTTACTCGAAGTTGATATACCAGCTATGACGTTAGAATGTAGAGCTTACAACATTTTCAGCTTTTCTTACTGAAGTTGCACACATTCAGCATTCCTTTCAATTCTCTCCGAAGTCGTCTAAAAGCCTATACGTTCAAAATACAACCTGCGAATTTTCTTCCTCATATATTTCAAAATAAGTGTGTTCAGAACGGACTTTTTCTGTTGTACTATAACGTCTAAATCCCATTTGATTTTCGCCTGATAGATGCTAGAATACTAGCACAAGCTTTGCTCAGAATTGGTACCATTCGTCTGTAATTATTAGGGTCAGTTTGGTTACCCGTTTTAAGAATGGCAGCAAGTATAGCTGTATACGAGTCGTTTGGAAAGGATATACTGAATATAATTCTTGTCAGTAATAAGATGTGCATAACTTGCACTCAACATTTTATATGCCCATCATAAGGCTTGGTCTGTTTGTATTGACGGAAATAATAAGCAATCACGGTCCTCCTTATTTGATTTCAGCGCTCTAAATCCGTGTTTCCACTATTTACAATTAGAAAACTCTGATCGATTTATCTTTTAATTTGTGAAGAAGTCTGTTGATTTTTAGATGCAATATTAAGATCTCTGAGTAGAAGAAGAGTAATGATTTCAACACAAAAAAATATTCAGTTCTTGACAATGTACCTTTACAAACGTTTGTGGGTGACAAGCATTAGCTGAGACAAAAAAAACTTTTGACTTAGGAATCAAAAGATTAAGCCCTAAATTGTTTGTCTCCCGCCTTAGAAAGCTATTTTGCTAAACGTTATTTATAGAATATGTACATTCATCAAATTTTGTAGAGAGTGTGCAATTTAGTTTGAAAAAAATTGCTCATTTCAGAGTTCAAACGTAAACAGTTACTGTCATGTTACCCCCACACACCCCAAAAATAGCTGGTTTTGCGTAACTACTTTTTAAACAATTTTGAGTTGATTGACCAAACTTTATGGATTACATATGCTGATGACAAGAAATTATATGTTGTTTTGGGAAACTGAAGATCAAAAGTCATGGTTATAAAAAAAAATCTGTTTACAGGAAGACTACGTCTGAACCACACGGCTTGACCAAAGGTCGAGTTCATTTATAATATCCGGAACGAACATTACTACCGTACCCGTGCTAAAACATATACATGTATATTAAACACTGAGTAGATGTATTCTATGCCATTGAAAGTACTGTTTCCAGCTGTCGAAGCAGACGCTTTTCAGCTAGATTATTAAGAAGACAAGAAGTGAAAGCAAGATTCCAGCATTCATAGTTCAGACATGACGACTGTGGGCATCTTTCTCAAAGGTAACATATACGAGTTCCTTGTCGGAAACCGAAAATATCCAGGCAAGAAAGTAGGTACACCATTGGTCAAAAGTATGATTACTATTCATATTGGATGATAACAATACCACCTAATCATAAATAAAACGAATGTTGGGTAATACTGTAAAGAACTCACTAAACCTTTTGCAAACTTATATAGTTAAACAATATAGTTCTGTCCCAATGTTCATCATCGTTGTCTGTTGTTCTTGTATGGCTTTATGTTCTTGTAAAATTATTCTCTTGTATGAAAGACCCTCCAAAGACGGATAATAGCAGATAGCATGTGCGAAACTTTCAAATTCGCGGATTCTTTGAAAATGTATGTTTCTGTCATCGAAATGTGTCATGTACTACAGTTAAAATTGATTATGGATGAATGTATTGCCAGATGACGGATTCCTTCTGGCTGGCAAGTGCATTATTTGTCATTGAATATTGCAGGTGTACTTTTAATTCAACTGGGGTACAGTGGAGATGAAATGAAAACATAGTATGTTTGACATAATACATTTCTGGTTGTTTTCCGCAGTTCTTAAGAGAAGTGTGAGATTTTGAAGTGTATAGGTCTATAGTATATTTTGATTTATCAGTGTTTTCTGTCGTAGTTTATTTCATATGGCATTGAGAATTTTATCCTATCTGTAGCACAGTCAATTTTAAGTACAGCGTCATTGAATGTAGTTAACAGTATATAATTGATGTCAAATAAAGTATTTAAAACCAGTTAGATTGCTTTAGCTACGTTTAATGATGCTGACCTGAAATTGCACAGAATTAGGACTGCATATATAATAACTTTGACTTTGCTGTGTGGAACGAACTTAGCATAATGCTAAAAAGCTCGACATGTATGCGTATGTGTCTTTGTTTCTCTCAAAATGTTTAGTATCATGTGTTCTCATTGTTGAATTGATATGAAATTACTACGTGTTTCTTAAAATATATTTGTTGCCGTTTGATTTTAGAACCGCTACGTCAGTTACAGCCGAACACAACAGTGTTGTTGTTAATAAAAGCAGCTCTGAGCGCGTTGACACCATGATTGAAATGACGGGTCTGAGATGACTAGGCTGAGATAAGAAAAAGTAAGGTTAGCAAACCAGCTAAATTACTCTGTCGCATGGGTGATACATTAGAATATAGGGAAGTTCTTTAAACTGATGAGAGTGGAAAAGAAGACAAAGGTGCAATATATGTGACTGTTCCTGTTTTATTTGCTGACCATTGTACAGTGAATACAAAATCTAAGCCTGACAACATATCGAGCATTTTTCTTCAGCTTGTGACGATTGCAGTCTTACAACCAATATCAAGAAGAAAGCGATGACTCGCAAACATTCAACAGGAAATCCTTACGTAGAGCCTACCATCACAGTAAACAGCCAAATCCCCGTAGTAGTGGACAAGTGGTCTCGGCAGCACACTGGCAGTCGCCTGAAGTCCACATCGATGTAGAAATCGACGCCAGAAATGCCAGAGCAAGCGCAGCCCTTTGGCAGACTAAGTTGAAATATGTTGGAGCGTAGACGAATCAAACAACAAATAGAACGTATTATTTACAATGCCTTTGTTTTCCGATCCTTCGTTGTGCTTCCAGACCTGGGAGGTGTACAGACAACATGTCGAGAAAATGAATTATTTTCAATGGGTTGCCTGAGGAGACTAAGAAGGATAAGATGGCAGGAGAGGATCCTTAAGAAAGAGGTTCGCACACAGTCAGGCATTGCATGCATCCAAATTCTGCTGATGAAATAATAGCTGAGAATGGCAGATCAAGGTACCAGGATGTCCGAGTAACGACTACTTAAGAAGAACTACTGCAGGCTGAACGAGGTGAAAGCAGGCTCTGGGCGGTCAGAAGAAAAGCTAACAGATCACTAAAGCACTTTTCCATAAACTGTGAGCCTCGGGAAGATCACACGCAGTGTTGATCGACCAGGCGCAGTCTCATTCATACTGGAGATAAAACTTTTAATGGATAGGTTCAGAGGTAAAGGAGAAGCACGTCTGCTGAAATCTCAAAACTGCATCACAACCTCTATTGATCAAGGAAACCCAAGCGGCATCTCCTGTCAAGTGTGCCACTGAGAAATCAGAGCATAAATCAGTTTGTTCAACCTTTAACATTCCGACATCAACCAATGCTATTAGTAATATCACAGTGATGTAAAAACTCGAAGGACGAACGACACGTCTGAAAGATTTATAAAGGATGATTAGTGCTTGCGTCAACGCAGATATCGCCTATAGAGGGTTTCACGGTTAGTATTTCTCCTTAAAAACACCAGAGGGCGTTTAAGTGCAACTCACTTCCGGATAGTTCAATCAATATAGATGGCAGATATAGATCAAGAAAAAGTACAGACTGCTCACATTCTGCAAGTAGGATGGATATCTCCCTATGTTATAAAGAAATTGTAGCAATATTTGATCAACTGTTTTTAGATCGTTTATTTGTGTCACTAGCTCACGCAGTATTCAGCATTGAAATACATGTTCTCTGCACCTTTTTATAACATTACTATATATACATTCCTAGCTTATGGTCAAGAGTGTATTGTTTGGTTGAGTCAAAGTGTATCGCTACGTAAAATGTTCTTGCATTTTATCTCGGCTGAAGAATAATGAAAATATGTGTATCTTTTACAGCTTCAATCCTAGCAGTTACTGGTGGTTGAACGACAATGACGAACATTCCAACGTTTTACGGTCCTTTTATTATTGATTTAGACTGGTGCATTTCTATTAATGTCCATTATAGTTTTCATAATATGTTTTTCTCTTCAAAATGCACAAAGATCAACTACGCTTGAACAGACAGGCACACGTACTTTTCTCCTTGGTGATTATTTTAATTGTATATCCTTGAACGGTTGGAATTGTTTAGAGTATACAATTTTGAGGAATAATAATAATAATAATGAGTACTTTGTATAGCGCGTAATCTTACGAAGCTATAATCGGTTTACACCATCAATAATGATATGACTACACTACAGAGCAACAAATGACAAAACCAATGAAATTGGAAAACATAAAAACATACTGAAAACATATAAGATGCAAAACATGATTAGGTCGCTAAGTTTGTCCCTTCAGTCGAAACAGGTGAGTCGTTAGAGCAATCTTAAAAAAGGAACACTGTATCTTTGTGTCTGATTTCAATGAGCAATTTGTTCCACGTCGATTGGCCCTGGTGTGCAAACGAACGTTGTCCATATGACTTTATTTTCACCTTGGGAACAATGAGTATACAATTATCAGAAGAAGAGCGTAAAGATCTAGCTGGTGTATACATGGGTGAGGCTGGATAGGTATGTTGGACTGGAGTCTGTCATTGAAACATAGCACAGAGAACAAATTTTGTGTTTGATTCTGTATCGAATTGATAGCCAATTTAGGGTAAAGAGCAGTGGCGAGGTGTGCTCTGATCGAGGTACTCTGAAGATGATCCGTGCAGCTGTGTTTTGAACTTTTTGAAGTTTCTGGAGTAAATATTCTGACTAGCCAGACATAATTGAGTTACAATAGTCCATTCTTGAAAGTACTAATGAACATACAAGTATTTTAGTGGCATCAGCTGAAAGATATTTACGAATGGAACTGATTCGTTTCAATTCAAGATATGCAGCCTTGCATATGTTCATGACATGTTGTTGCAATGTGAGAGTACTGTCTAGAGTAACGCCTAGGTTTCGTACTGACTGTGAGAATTCAATGTTGGTGTTGCTGATATTTATTGTCTGAGGTAAAGGATGTGAATGAGAAAATCTTTGTGTTGTGATCAGAATAGCCTCAGTTTTATCATCATTCATCTGCAGCTTGTTACATGTCATCCATGATTTCACATCTGAAATGCACTTCTCTACTCCATGGATGGCAGCATTAACTTCAGTTGGGTGGCTAGACTTGTATATTTGGGTGTCAACAGCATAAAATTGGTGCGACACTGGAGGATGATCTATAACACTTGAGAGCGGCTGAGTATACAGAATAAAGAGATCAGGTCCAAGAACAGGTCCCTGTGGAACTCCACAACATACGTCAACTGAGCTGGAGTGTATTCCATCTGCAGCTATAATTGTGTCCTGTTAACTAAGTAGGACTTGAACTACTGTAAAGCTATATTCTGAATGCCAAATACAATGCTGGAGACGGTGAAGTAATATACCATGGTCTATTATGTCAAATGATGCATATAAATCCAGCAGAGTGAGGAATGTAATCCTTCCACTATCCAAAGCAGAGAGATGGCACTAAATACTTTCAAAAGAGTAGTTTCCGTACTGTGGCTAGGGCGATATGCAGACTGTCCATTGCTAGAAAGACTGTTTGAATTCAAATGAGATACAAGTTGAGTTAGAACAACCTTTTCTAAGATTTTTTTATATGAATGGGAGATTAGAAACTGGGCGGTATGTCTTAAAATCGTTTTGTTCCAGTGTTGGTTTCTTCAGCAGTGGCTTTACAATGGCAGATTTGAAAAATGATGGGAATTCCCCTGATGAGAGAGAGAGAGAGAGATATATATTAATAACATCAGTTAGTGAAGGCAATATTGGGTCTAAGCACTCGAGCAACAATGATGTCGGAATTGGATCAAGTTCACAAGACCTTGGTGCACTTTTCATCACGATTGTCTGTACTAAATCAATAGAAACAGGTTCAAATCCACCTAACAGTTGTGACTGAAATTCTGCATCATAACTGTATGGCGACGAATCAGTTGAAATTGTGCTGTCAAGCGAATCTCTAATGGTTTGTACTTTGCCATCAAAGATATTTGCAAATTGGTCTGGTAGGTCTAGTGGAGAGAAGGTTGTTAGAAGTGGTGTATATTTGTTCCTTGACATTAGTTTGTTAGTTATCTGGAAGAGCTCTTTGCAGCTGGAACTCTCCGTGATCTTAGTACTGTGGTGGGATGATTCGGCTAAATGGACTATATTTGTGACGTTCGTCTTAGGGGCTTCGTAGATTTGTTTATGAATAGTGAGTCTGGTGGAAAGGCAAAACCTATCTGCTTTGTGGAGATGTCTTTTAGCAGTGCGACGCTAGTCCCTAACACTGCTATACCATGGAGAACACTTTTTGTTATTGATACTCCCCATTTGGTGGATGGGGCATGTTTTTCAAGCAATGAACGCAGGCAGTTATCTAGTTGTTCCGCTGTTGGATGTAAGAAAGTTGTTAGGTTTTCTTGGATGTCATGTATGAATTTGGTTCTATTTATCATACGGAGGTTTCTCTTAGTAGCAAATAGAGGTGGGGGGTTAGGAACTGATACGTCGAGATGGCATACAATGCAGAGGTGATCCGATGCAAGTTCGTGGAATACAAGGGTTAATTGCAGAATATTAGCATGAGGTCTATAAAGAAAACAGTCTAAAATGTGACCAAGTTTATGGGTAGGTTGGTTAACTGACTGTTTAAGATTGAAAACATGAATGGAATCTAGGAGTTTTGACATATATGTTGACCAGAAAAGTCAAAGAGAAAGTTGAAATCTCCAAGAATAATTAGGTTGCCACCTATCGAATTTCCGTACTCTAGAAGATTTTGAAACTACTCCAAAAAGAGCAATTTATTCAGCTCTTGTTTTCTAGTAGGAGGAGAACGGTAGAGACAGAAAAAATGGACTGACCTTTGTTCCAGTGTGAGCGTTGTTTGGACTAGTTCAAACGATGTGTGCAGAAATTGAAGATTGTGTTGTACTAAAGGCATTTGATCATAGAATTCTTTGTAATTACAGCAATTCCACCTCCGAGAGAGTTGCGGGGGAATGACTTGATGGAGTAATCGCTGGGTGTTAAATCCGCACACTTACATTCATCACCTGCGGTATGTAACCAAGTTTCTGTCAGTTAAACACACATTGCATGTATAGGACATTTGTGACTCTCACCTATCTGCCTGTCAGTCTGTCTATATAACTGTCTCATTTCATCTGGTGGATGGGTACGTATATTCCCAAATGAATGTGTGTTAAAGTTCAACAGAAACTAATTTTAAGAAGGCTGTTCTAGACAAGTATGCTTGTGGACATAAGAAACGGTGTCTAAAGACCCCAGCAAATTTGAGAGTTATTACGTGTCAGCATTAGCAAAGAAACATCATCCTAAACTTTATTGCATGCACCATCCGATACTTGAAGTTTCAAAAGTCAAAAAGAAAATGAAGCAAGAAAAATGTAATTGGGCAATATTATTTGATTTGAATATTGTACGATATTTACAGCCAAATATCAATAAATAATTCCGTCTGCATTAATTACTCTCCTTTATCGTAATTGCGTTGTTAAGTTCCTCTGAATACATTAGAATAATTAGAATACTGTGTTTCATTTAAAACATTCTTGTTTAAAATATAGACTACAGAGAAAAGTGATGCTCTGATGTATGTATAGTCTTAACTAGGGCAAGTCTATTACAAAAGTACACTGCAGAGTGTTAATGTTATGTGCATTAACCTAGGTTAATCCTTTTACATACACTGGAGAGTGGTACTATTTTGTACATGTAGCCTTAACTGGGTTAAGTCTGTTAACATGCATACACTGCAGAGGTTTCCAAAACCTACAAATTTGTTCCTTGTAAATATTTTATGTGCTGAATTCATCATTAGTTGCATATATATGAAAAATAAAGGAAGAAACTAATATCCTCACATTTATGTTTAATTTCTTTTTGTCAGATGTACTGGATAGAGAAACAAATGATATTTGAAAATAAATAGTTCACCTGATCAGAAATGAATTATAACAGATTTTCTGTGTAGAAAAGATTATTTTTGAAAATCATCCTGGACTTGTATTCATGCACTTGTTTAGTTACCATTCAGGCTCAAGTTACAAATTCATATTTCACATCATGAAGCCCTTGGCATACTTTAGGAGGCAACACAAATGAATAAGAATATCAAATTAATCACTTGCTAAAATTCTTGTGCTGAATAGACCAGCCTAAATTACATGCAAATAAAAGACATATGATCAACATAACAAGCACAGTACAATTAAGTAAATACATTTTATTGATAGTTTACTTTCTCCCTGCTAAAAAGTACAAACTTTCAAATTAAGACAAATCGAGACAACGTTTTCTATTCAAATTCAAAAACAGGTAAATACATCATAGGAATGTCTGTAAATTATTATCATCATCATCCCTTAACCCGAGAACTTATTGTATACTTTACAACCAGTTCTTTCCATCTGAGAATCATTAAATTCCATGCCTGTCCACTCCATAATGTTGTCTTCCCACCTTTTTTCTGTTAGCCTCTTCTTCAAGAGGTCATAATATGATTTTTTGGATCGTTGGATTCTGCTGTCGACTTCTTTGTTGGTTACATGGTCAATGTATGAGTTGCCCGTGATTTTGTGGTAGGATCTCATTTTGAAGGTTTGAATCCTTCTTTGTACATAAAATGTGAGTATCCATATTTCACAAGCTTACAGAAAGATGGATATGACAATCAAACACATTAGCCTTTTTTGGAACCAAAAGCAATGTTGTTATTTTTCCATATAATCTCAACATTGTTATTGTAGCTGTTTTCTGGGCAATCCTGCAAAGTAGTTCTGGTATGGAGCCCTCATCTATGATAATTGATCCCAATTACTTGAAGTGTGTGACACGTTCCAGGTTCTGTCCACTGACTTTTATTTCTGCACTGATGCCATTGGTGTTGTTTGTCATTGGTTTGAATGTTTCAGCGCTAATATTCATACCGTATGCTGTGGACGATGTGTCGAGGCATTTAACCAAGTCAGCAAGTTCTTTTTCATATCCGGCTAAACAATCAATGTTATGTGCTAAACGATGGTTGAGGATTGTTCTGCTTTCGATGTTAACAGTGCCTTTGTGGTCATGCAATGGATGCTCCACGATTCTTTCCTGGAAAATGTTGAAGAGTGTAGGTGATAGTATAATGCCTGTCTAACTCCAACCGTTGTTCCAAACCAATCTCAGCTTTTTTTGACGATGACACCACTGGTGGCTTTGTCATAGAGGTGTCAACAACCTGCACCAGGTTTGAGTGATGGTAATGCAGCATGCCGTACCCTAACAAAGGTCTTTTTGAAATCAAAAAAGAAGTGGTATAGATTCTGATGATCGTGAAGGTATTTCTCGAAAAGGAGTCCAAGATTAAATATCTTGCTGTGTATTCTCCTTCCTGCTCGGAAGCCTGCCAGCTCTTCAGCAATACGTATTCTCTGCTTAGGGCTTTAGTCTGTTGGGAACATGACTTTGCTCCGGTGACTTGGCTGACTGATCAAACTGATAGTTTGAGCAGATCTTCGACAACAACTGATTGTTTGAGCAGATCTTGGACAACAGCAAATAAAACAGTATACTATTTCCACAATATTAAGGTCACAATCTGGAGAGTGTGACTTCATATGTCAGTTTCACAGCGTGTACTTAATTACCATGTATAGTCACTTATAAGTCTAACCGCAAACTGCACAGACCCAGATATACAGTCTCATAATGTCCTGGCTTAGATGGGTTTGTGCAGTTTGTTAGGGGTAATCAGTAGAACAAACGACAGAGACTCTGATGTGCAGGTGCAATATGCTGTCAGATCAGGATGTTTGTTCTTTGTAGAGTGATATGACTTCCAATTGCGTATATCTCGTAACATCAACACGTCCGTTACCAGCGTCCTAATTTACAGTATATATTTCAAAGAATTGTATAAGCAGCGCACATAATCTTTAACAGACGAATCTGCCTTTAATATCGTCTTTGCTCGTTGTCTTTCCATGTTATTCAGTTCTGCATGCCAGTTTTGTGAATTTATATCTTTACATGGAATATTCAATATATTCGTAAAATTCTCCTTGTTCCTACACATTGGGTATGTCTTTAAAAAAAATTAACTCTGTAAATATTTCTTAAAACATTCTGGACCCAAATCGTAGAGCGACTACTAGTACTATAAATCGTGGGTTATAATTTCATTTTAAAAAATTGGAATATTTTTTTGTAAATACTGAATTTTGCATTTAGCCATTATTTACAATAATATAAACCTGGATAAAATTTAATGGAAACATAGTGAAATGGTAACCAGAGAAAATGTTTTTATGTTAGGTGACATAATGGAATAAGGCGAATTTTAAAATAAATATTTACAATTTTCCACATCTGTGACTGGTGGGGTGGGGGTAGGGTCCATAAAGCTCAATGTCTGTCCAGTGCTAAATGTCACTATAAACTGCCTTTCCATAAGGCGAAATGTTTAATAAATTATTTGACATTTGTTCCAGGACCTCCTCAGTGTCCTGAGTGGTTAGATCGTCCTATCGGATGCGGCAGACCGCGGGTTCGAATCAAGGCTGAGTCATACCGAAGGCCTATAAAACAAGTCACTTTTAACTGACTCGTTTGGCCCTCAGTATTAAGAGGTAATTGTTAGAAGTGGTCGGCCTGTTGTCAGTATACTGTGACTGGGAGGTCCATGGTGCTCAACGTCTGCGGCATGATGCTCCAGTGCTAGATGTCCCTATAAACTGCCACGCTGCATATACCGTAGCGATATGACTTAAAAATTTTTAAGACTACGTTTAAAAAAAATCACTCTCTCACACCCACACTTGTTCCAAATTCCAATCGATAAAACAACTTCCCCTAAGGTTTACCTTAAGTTTCAGTTTCACGGAGTTGCAGTAATGAAAATGTCTATCCAATAAACATTGCATTTCAATTCCTGTATCAACGAGTAATATACAAGATCAGCTGCATACAGTTGAAGAAAAAGCTTCAACATATTTTCTGTGTCTATACCACTGTTACCACTGTTACCACCAGAAAGTGTACCAGTACTCTAAAGCTTAGTTAGGTAAATGTGGGATAATACGTGGTGACAGTATGAAGCCCTGCCTAACTCCTATAGAATATTATTCCAGTTGCAGACATTCTTCATTCTTTCCAATTATCTCATAAGGCGTCTAAATTTGTATATATGCAGCAACAACAAATTTGCCCTTTTTTTCTCTCAAATATTTCAAAATGTGTGTCTTCAGAATGTACGTTTTCTTAAGTGCTTTAACTTCTAAATCTTGTTATTCGCCTGATATATGGTTCTCTTTACCCACTGTGCTAAACTTTGGAATGCTAGCACAATCTGTACTCATAACTGGTAACATTCTTCTATACTTATTCGGGTTTGTTTGGTTACAATTTTTAAGAGGAGCAACATTTATAGGTGTATACGAGTCTTTTCGAAAGGATATACTGAATAGGATTTTTGGCAATAATAAGACGTGCATAAAGTGGGCTCAACATTTGACATTCACCAAAGTTTGTGGAGATTCTTCAATTTAGGTCGATAGAATCTGTTAATTTTGGTTTTTAAATTTGAACTGTTACTGTCATGTTACCCAAAACAAAACTGTTTTCGCTTGACTACTTTTTGAACAATTTTGAGTTGATTGACCAAACGTTATGGATTTCATCTGCTTCTGACAAGAAGTTATATGTAGTTTTTGGGAAGTGAAGGTCCAAAGTCATGGTAAAGAATTTGCGTACAGCAAGACTACGGTTGAAACACAAGACATGACCAAAGGTTGAGTTCATTGATCATTTCCGGAACGATCATTACCGTATTCGTGCTGGAACATACATATTGATATTGAACATCAAGCAGATGTATTTTATTCCATTCAAAGTACTTTTTCCATCTGTCGAAGCAGACATATTTCAGAGAGATTATTAAGAACACAAGAATTCAAGGAAAGAAAGCATCATTCATAGTTCAGACATGATGACTCTGCAGATAGCTTTCTCAAAGGTAACATACGAGTTCCTTGTTAGAAACCGATATTATCCAGGCGAGCAAGTATGTTCGCCATTGGTCAATAATATGCACACCATCCATATTTGATGAAAACAGCCCAACCTGATCTTACATAGAGTCTTTGGTAAGACTGTAAAGAACTCGCGCCACCTCATGAAAAATACCCTAAATAAAACAATATATTTCTGTGCCAATGTCCTTTCTCATTGTCCTTATTTCTTGTTTAGCTTTATATTTTTCTGGCAGATCTTTATCAAAGTTTGCAAAACACTTACTATTCAATTAATCCAATTCATTTCTTTAAAACTGATAGAAACAAATTGAATGTATGCTGTATTCCAAAATAATACACAACTGTAGATCCATCATTACACAAAGACGATATTAATGCGCAGATTGAATCGTCGATCAACAATTGAACCTAAACGCGCTCTCGACATCCGTTTAAAAAAAGAATTGTCATTTTGGTCTATTTAAATTAAAATTAAGAGTCATATTGTTAATAAATAGGCATTGCAACAACTTTTCCAGCTGGTCTGTATGCTAGGATTTTGGTTCTTTGTCGATTCGAGTCAATTGATCCGATTATTAACTTAATGTGTTAGCTGTATCTTTGAATTGAACATAGAGGGACGTGTTTTCAGCTGCATGTGTGTTTCTGTTCTGTCTTTGAATGTTTGGAACCATTATGTGGGAAAAGTATTAACTATTTCAATTGTAATTATCAAATAGTAGCTATGGAATATCACGTTGATTTTATTTTGAGTGCAGTAAGTAGAATGTTATTGATATCGGTGATGTGGTCAAACTTACAGTCCAATTTAGGAAATGTATAACCAATCGTTTGAACCCATGACAGCTGACGTGAATATCACGTTAATTCTTGCCAGTAAGATCTCGTGGGTCGTTGGTTCTTTCTGGGGTTTTCCAGGGTTCCTCCTCCACCATTAATTATGACGGCCATGTACAGCCAATCGTGTGCTGAAAAAATGTCGTCGAACCCCACAACAACATTTGATTGTTTGAAAGTTTTATTTGCAGCTCAAAAACCATGTCAACATTTTTTACGTTATCATCTTTACTTTCAATTAGACAAAACATCTGCTTTAGATCTTCAACACAAAACTCTAATAATTTAAAATTAAATCATTTGCGAAATAATGTACATGGTTTGTTTACAAAGTAGTTCCTAACACACTATAGTATTTTAATGTACACTTGTACACATGCGTGCAATATTGAGGTTACATTATCGTAAACTACTGCTCGATTCTGACAATATAAGGTTAACGAAGATAAAAAGAAGTATATAAAAATATGAAGTCTTCTCACCCTATCCATTCTTAAATCTTATAAGACTGTAAATTCGTTTCTCAATATTCATTGTTAAATATATTTATGATTAAATCTTGTAAGACTTTGAAGTCTTATCGGTGTATTCATTTAACGTTTAATTTATTATTATCAGTCAGGTTTATCAATGGGTCAAAATATTAACTAGCAATAAAACAGTGAAATTGAAATCTCTTTTCGAAAATAGTTTCATATCTTCTTCATTACTAAACAGACTAAAATGTTACTTATATAAATTTGAATCAGCATATAATTAGGCCTCACTTAAATATTTTAAGTATATGTTTCTATGACAACCAGGCATAGCCGAGTCTACCTATGTGTAATCTTGGGTGGCCAAGTAGTATAAAGCTCTTGCCATTACAGATCATTACCATCTCACCTCTGTGTTCGTGGGTTCTAGCCTTGAGTTGGCAAGTGTGGGCCCGTTAGAAAGCTTGCCAGTAGCTTCCCGTGGGTCGGTTGTTTGTACCTTTAATTTCCCGGGTTATTCCTCCAGCAGCTTATACTAGCCGCCCTGTTTTGCCTACCTTGAGCTGAGACATGGCGTTAATTCCTTAAATAACAACAACCACATCCACAACAACAACAACGTGATAACTCAGTCTAAGTATGGTAATGAAAAACAGGGATATGAAGTCTCTTCACTGTTTTAATGTTTCATATGTTATCACGAATAATTAACTGATCGCTCACATATTACAATTAATAAAGGAAATACAAGGATTTTATGAAATACAAAATGTACCTTGTCTTAAAATGCTATAGAAATGTTTTTAGTAATGAAAACAAACATAAACAAAGAAAGAAAACAAATAATCGAAAATGATATTTTCTTTTATAATACAAAGTAAGTTTAGATTTCAGAAACTTTCAAACCATTTATGCAATGCTTTCTATGACTAAAACTGCGGCATAATTAAATATTACTTTGTCAGTTTATTCATCCTATCGCCACCGTGACTTTAATATACAAGATATGAAGTCAGCATATAGTGATTACAACATTTTTAGCTTTTCTTACCGAATACCATAGCAAAATATGTTGATTCATTCTTGTTACTAATGCGCTCTTAGTCAGACATACCATACACTTCAACATCACAAATTCCGTATGTTAAAACAAATCTGTCCATGTCTCTGTAGAATCTAACTGCTAGCTTGCTTCTTTGCCCGTCCTTTGTTATCAGTGTCCTGATGAGCTTGCTGTCAGCTGATAGCTGCACGTCCTTGGACGACTTGTAAAGACACAAATAATTGTTATTCTCCCTGTCAGTATCAATCCCTAAAGGAAGTTGCAAAGTTTTATCCGTGAAGGTAAACAAAACATTCCAGGATGTGTCGTAGGTAGCAATTTTGTGCCCATCATAATATGATATGTATATGACTGTTTCAGCTTGGTTTATTTTGACGGACATTGGACTTAATAGTTTCTTACTTTCATAATTGTACGGTCTTACAGCTCTGATCTCTGTACCAGTCATGTTTAGTATCAGTACACTATTTTCATTGTCATAAGTGGTGATCACCATTTGATTCCTCCACACTGCTATAACCCGACACTTGAGCCTCGTTCTGATATCTCTGACCTTTTGCATTTTGTCCCCCATCCCAATGACAAGAATAGTGTGTTTGTGAGGTAGAGTCACGGCCATGTTATTGTCAAGTAAGATGCACGCGTTCCACGGGCTTCCTTGGCGAGTCATACTATCAAGAAAATTATAATTTTCCCCAAAAACCTTAATCTTCAGATTGTTATAATCGAGAAGGACGTATTTCGTACCGTGCAGTGTCAAAACATCCGATATGTGACATGAATCATTATCTCCAACTATTTTTACATTGAACTCAGATATCTTCCTTGCTTTTGTGTCCTTTGATAGGGATCCACTGGATCCAACTTCCATTGCTATCTTCTGTTGTGATAGTGGTACCATAGGACACGGAGGAAGATGTGGTTTAGTTCGGGTCACCTTAATCTCTCCAAATCCATTTAAAGCATTCATCAAGTTTTTTAGGCTTTTGTTAACTTCTAACCCAAATGTTATATTCTGTATATCTTCTTGGAACGCAGATATAGCTTCGAAATATCTGGTTTGATTTTTCTCCATGTTATGGAGAGCGATGACCTTTTGGATCTCTGACCCGTGGGATAGGACAAGGCCAAATTGTTTCAGGTCACTTTTAATTGCAGTAATAAAACTTTGTGCCCTGGCGTCTTGGGATTCTATGTTAAAATTTATAGTTTTGTGATTTACTTCAAGGGACTCAATTACCGCATTCTCAAGTTGCTGTAGTTTAATATTTAACTCTGCTCTGAGACTCCGGATTTGCAGTAAGATAGCTTTTTTGTCGTTGTTAATATTGGTAGCGATTTCCTTTACCTTACTTGTAATTCGCTTCATGTGGCTTTCCAAGTTACGTATGATGGCTTCCACATCGATTGATTTTATTCCCACATCAAACGTTTTTATCATATCGTCAATAATGATGACTCTTTCGCATTTTTTATGTTCAATAAATCCACAGGTATTACAACACAGAGCATTGACATCCATACACAAGAACTTGAGATGTTCCTTTGGATGCCTACGGCACATTTCTATAGAAGACAAGTTGGGTATAACGACCGTAGATTTGTTGTCAGTGAACAAGTCGAAAATATTTTGATTATGTGGTGAAGTTATTTCATCGTGGTGTTCCCTACAAGCTGTGCATATGAATTTATTACAATCGTTACACCCGGACATTGCCAAATTTTCTCTATTCCATTTCAGACATATTTCACAGAATTTTTCGCCTGGTATATTTGCAGTCATATTCAGTAAAGAAGACACAATGCTGTTTACAGGAAATGATTCGGCCCACTTATCGACAGCCACTGTGGAATCAGGTAAAGTTGTGTCTGTCCTACACACTGGGCAAGCAAAACGTGCCTGAGGAGTTCCTCTGTTGATAAAATTACTGTTGATATGGGACTGAAGGCATGAAACACAATATGTATGTCTGCATTACAGAACGTTTTGGCTTTTAAGCGTTTCTAGGCAGATTGGACATTGCAATACTTGCGAAAACGGTCTCTCTGTATGCGAACCAGTCGCCATTGTTCCATAATACATAATCCAATCTTCCAGTGTTATCTATTCGACCTGCCCTCGTTTCGAATATAAATAATCAATTTAGACTTCTTTACGTCAGTATTTGTATTGATATCCGAGACTTAGGTATGATCATGTTTGTTTATTGCGTTTTTTTATGCCGTTGTCATAACAAATTAAATCATACTATTTTCTCTTCTAATCGTATCTCCCGGAACAAAGATAAATTCTATTGACAGAAGTGTGTATATGTTTAAGGAAGCTTTAACGGGTTTATAGTCCTATGGCTACAATGTGTGCAGTTTTGGTTCTTGTTATGGTGTCTATCATTGGGGTATAACATCACTGACATGTAGATGCGATGTGTGCAGTGTTGGTAGGTATAGTGAGGTCAAGCACTGGGACTTAACGGTGCTGACATGAAGATACGATGTGTACAGTGAAAAGTGTTTATTTTGGTGTAAACAATGGGTCATAAGGGTGCTGACATGTAGCTACGATGTGTGCAGTGTTGGTTTTTATATCGTTTTATAGCATTGGGGTATAACGGCGCTGACATGTAGTAGCATAGCATTGTGACCTACTCAGTCACATTATGCTGACATCATGTCGGTCGGTCATAACACGAACCGCTTAATGCTGAACACCTAGTATGCCGATCAGTCATAACACGAATCGCTTAATGCTGAACACCTAGCGAGGAAGCTGTTGGTACCATTTATTAAATTAAGGCTTTGATATAATTCTGCCAGGATTTGAACCTGTCGATTCCGCACTCGAAGTGGACTCTCCAAAAAGTTAGTCCGACGGAGCGTGGAAAGATGGAACGATAGATAAACCTCTTGACCAAAACCTTACCCGAAAACACGTATTCCTACATTATATAAGATTATCAGTTTTGTAACAAAGCAATGTGAACTAATTAATTTTACACACATTACATAATTACTTACATATCTGAAATTTGTCCTTTTTTTGAGTGTGTTATAAACACGTACATTACTTTGTGCAACAGATGCACCCTGTGCTCTTGCCAAATATAATAAAAGCTTTTCAAGTCTATGCATAATGTGGGAATGTTTATTTTTTATTGTACAATTGATGTTAGTGTACGCGTGTCTGCATTCTGGGACTTATCACAATCTGTATTAATTCATCGTAGAAAAAGACCTCAAGTGTGCATTGTTGTGTGTAATGGTAAATAGTCACTGAATAACTAATTTGAGATTTGGGAAGTGGATCCCACCAGTACTAATTGTATGGCTGATAATATCTAGCTGTAAAAGCCGCTTTTCTGGCGATCGTCTGTAAATACGTGACATATTCATTATAGCCATCATGCAATAATCTACATAACTCATTTTAAGCGCTTTTCGATCCAGTCGTGGAGCAACTAAAAACTTTTGTGTCGCTACTAATAAAAAAAATACTTGTCCTAGGTATTTTGAGAAACGAATTTTCAGTGTAATATATTAACTTCTTTCGATTTATTATGGTCTCATTATCACACACACACACACACACACACACACACACACACACACACACACTTAGATATACAATATAAGTCTTCGACGTGATATTTACTTTACTGGTCGTCGAGGTCTTACTGCTCAATAACGGCGCTGTGTAGATTTTTCAGATGTCGATTAATATCGGACAATAAGTGATGGGTTCTTGAATTTCTCCTACATTTGGCAACACATAAAGTTATCATGTTTTGGTCAGACTTTACTTACAATGATGTCTTTATCGCAAAATGAATTCAAATTCCCGCAGAAGCAAATGAACATGTTTTCAAGTTCTGTTGGCCTACATTTTAGCTGGTTGAATGTGATAGATCATACGAATCTTGAACGAAACGAAGCTATCTAAACACTTTCTTCAATATTGCTATATTTTAAAAATTCATTTCGTTAAAGAAGATTACTTGAACTTAATCCGACTTCGGCATTATCTGCTTTCTAAAGTATATTAGAGTTATTCACAGGTACCTTGCGCATATCTAAAACAAATTTTGGATTGTGGCCGATGTAAACAAAATGTCCAGGCTCCCGGGATTAACAAAAAAAACACAAACAATCGTCAAAACATTTTTGTAAAAAACGTGAATTTTTGTAACGAGAAAACCGTGCAAATCGGTTGTACGGCTGTACACTGAAGAAACTTTTTTAAAAAAGCTATCAAACGTATGGCTAAACCGTACAAGTTGGCAGACAGACAGACAGACAGATAGATAGATAGATAGATAGATAGATAGATAGATAGATAGATAGATAGATAGATAGATAGATAGATAGATCGATAGATAGACAGATAGATAGATAAATAGATAGATAGATAGATAGATAGATAGATAGATAGATAGATAGATAGATAGATAGATAGATAGATAGATAGATATAATGTGTTCATTGATGATTTCGGAACGAAAACTATCAGATAAATGGAGCAGTGATGAGAAAAAATTTTGTTACAAAGTATTATGATTTCCTGATCTTTTACCCGACCTCACCCGAATATAATTCCATGACATCACCGATGGTAGTATTCCATACATCCTAATTTGCGTGTACACTACTTGTATATCCTATTTTCTACAAGCGAAATCAATCAGTGCAAAAGTTTTAGTGCCTTAAAATGTTCAGTAGCCACGAAAGTATAATTCTAAAAGTTTTATTAGATCTTATTACAACACAAACACATCTCTTTCGCAACAATCTGAATGAATGAAGATCGTCCACATAACACTATCTCTCTACAAGAAACAATGTATTAATAATCCTCCATTTCATGAGTCTGCAATTCTTTGATTTTAATGTCATATCCAGTATTTATATCAGCGGCAGTAATAATGGTAGTAGCAGCATCAGTAGTGTTAGCTGCAGCAGGGTTTAGATAGTAGTAGTAGTAGTTGTTGTTGTATAAATACTAGTTATAGACTTAGCATATCAGTATCAGCTGTGGTGGAAGCAGCAGCAGCAGAAGTAGCAGTATCAATAGTAGCAGTTGTTGTAGAGAATTCACTAATACAAATCTTTACCTACTAGTGTTGTTAGTATATATTCATTCTTAATCAAAACAAACATTCAATTATATATTCCAAGTAATCGAAAAATTGTGTCAATAAGATCGAGCAATTCTTTTATTTCATTCGTTTTGGGAGACTTTTTAAATCAGGAGTTACTTTTATCAAAAATTAACAATTGGATTACCATCGGTACTCGCTTATAAGACGAGTCCAGATGCAAACTGCAATTACCCAGTTGTATGCATTGTATTATGAGCAATGAGTCGATCAAACATAAACATGATCCACATGCGTGCTATGCTACTACAGATCACGATTTTTAATGTTTGTAGTTTAACTCGACTCATATGTGAGTATACACGGTATCTCACTTGATCGAGGTACTGCATGATCATGTGTGTTACATCAATCTACTGACGCAAAAGTGTGTTGACGACTTCAGTATTGCAAGTAAAAATAAACAATTTTGTGTAGCATAGTGTCAAAAATTGTGATAATAATCATATGAATCGGTTTTTTTTTTTTGCTGTTTACAATTGCCAAATGAAAAATAACAGAAATCAGGGATCTAACAATTATGCTGATTGACACAGGAAGTTTTATGGAGAGAGAGAGAGAGAGAGAGAGAGAGAGAGAGAGAGAGAGAGAGAGAGAGAGAGATAATACCAGACGAATAGGTTTTCCCTTTTGGGAGGGTGCATATATTTTCTTTAAGCCATTGCTGTATCTATTTTATAATGGCAAGTAAAATACAAGTGCAGGAAATAGAAAACAAATTGTGTTGGATATATATATATATATATATATATATATATATATATATATATATATATATATATATATCCCTGTGCCACGTCATAGAACAGTACATTTGTTTCGTGAATGGGCTATAATTTTATAAGTAATTGGAATTTTGCATGTAGCCATTATTTACATAAATGCACACCTGGAACAGAAAATGTCTTGGAAATTTGGATTTGGCTTGCAAAAGCTTACTAATGACTCATGCAAACATGAAAACGAATAAACATAAAATATACAACACATGTCGTATTAAGATTATATCTTACGTATACACATGCGCCATTAATAGTAGTGAGCTTGAATCGGGTATCTGGCCCAAACCACTATTTTGTATCAGGACGACAATATGATAACACGACCTTCCCCCTCCTTGGTCCAAAGTTAGTATAAAAAAAAACGAAACTTCATTTCTGATTACCTGTCAAGGACTTTACAACTGAGTTGTTTATTGTCATGGTACAAAATAAGATTGGCTTAGATACGCTCAAATAAGCTCAACACTGATGCTATATGTTTACTTGAAATCGCCTTTTTCGATTATCTGAAAGATCAGACATCTCTCTGTTATCGTAAACTTGCTGATACATATCACAGATTTATATTGTACAAAAGCTTGCTAGTGTCAATAAATAGCACTTCTGAATCAGGCCACTTAATCTTGATAAAATCGTAATGTAATTGGTACATAATTCATTTTGATATTTCATGTACTGCAATACAGACATAGACTAACTTTAAGTTTGTCTTTCAATTTTCATTAAATATTTTCAAATTACAACATCGTCATTACACGTCATTGACGAGCTCAATACTGACTCACTTTCTAATATTTACTACTGTATTGCGAAAGACGCTGTTTTTCAAAAGCTTGGATATTTTGTCTTCCGAATTCGGTTTTGGCAGCTGCTCTTCCTGCTGTATTTGAGTTTATATGACTCTTCATCGACGGTGATTGATTCAATTTTAGCACGCGATGAAACTTTCTTATTTTTAGGCCATGATCAAGTTTAGCGGTGGTGCTTATTCCTACGGAATAGGTTTATCATATAAACGGCAGTGTTACTGACAATAACATCGCTAACATGGCATAACAACACGAGCAATACCTTATATCTGAATGTGATGGTCAGATGTACTAACAATAATCAAATTGGATATCTCTCACATCGTATATAAGTTTAATATGTCTTTGGTAATGTTACAGCCTGCCCATCCTGTTACAGCATTAAACTCTATCACAGGTGAAGAAATATCGTTTACTTTTATTACATCAACTTTAAAGTATTTTAGTGTTTATCCTAATCGATTAAATTTGTTGCACATGGTATCTACAAATCTGCCCCGTGAAAACGAGCAAGACATACAATTGTCATTCATTACGAATCACTTACTATCTCGCTTTTTGTCAAGCAGAAATTGAGATATTTGTTTAATTGTCTTTATCGTATTCGATTAGGATATTTTCTTATTGGAGTATATAATAAAGATCTATGCTTCCTAAAAGATCAAATTATTTTCTTCTCTTTCTACTTCAAAGCGACCGACAACGTTATTGTCACCGCGATAAATATTTGTTTGCAGCCTCTTCCAGCTGAAAGGGATTTATAATATTAGCTCGAGTAACAAGTCTCAATATTTGATAACTAATACAAAAATTCCAGTTTATTTACAGATCAATTTTCAGAATATGTCTTAGATAGTTCCTTGTCAGAGAACATAGAGCCCATTTCAAAACAGTATCTCCATCGTATCTAACAATTTGTTTTATATTTCCGGAGTCTGATACCTCATAATCTGACTGTAGCACACCAGACACCTAGTGAGGATCGTATTCAACGTGAAAATTAACATACTTGTTTTCTCCTGCTATTTGATTGCTTATAAGCAGTTTGACGGAATTAAAAAAGATGTTCATATTTAAGATTTTAGCTCAGACTATTCTTCTTATTTGGTAGGTATAAAAAGCCCACTAAGACATTATTTCCTCTGGCCATATGGGATGCCATAGTTCACCAACAAAGTGATGTAGACATGATTTATTCTCTGATAGATTCTATGAAGGAATATATTTGACCTTCATCAACATTATTGACGGCGTTCATCGCGGCGAAAGAGGAGATCTTTAACGATACCGGCAGTATTAAAAACCGTTATGGTCTTTGAACAGATTGTAGCCAAACAGTGTGATGACTGCGCCACTAGTAGGATTTTTTAATTTCAATCACTGTTTGACAATTTATATTTAGGGATGTGTTGCAAAGGTAGCCAAAGTTAATAAAAAGATTCGTCGATATCATTTTAAGAATTTGGGCCGAATAATAAAGGGGTGGGGCTAGTACAGGTCATGCTTTTAGAAGAGTATATCTTAGTTATATACATGAGCTATTAAGTCCTCTGTTTGAAGAGTTTTGACATGGACCCTTTGTTGAAATGTAATCTATAAGGCTAGTGTGGATTGATGAACGAAGTCGGAATACAGTCGTCGAGAAGAATCAATGGAATATATACAATCTATTTGGGTTTGGGACCGAGACAAGGAAATCCCAGTCAAGAGGATAACATTTGTTGCCTCACCCAATATTTTCCTTTAAAGTAAAAAGAACTCTTCACTAGTGTTGACCTCCCAATATTTACATGAGGCGCATGAATACAAATATGTTAACGAGGGCTGTGGTGTGACCGTTGCATTCGAAGTATACAGTTTATACGCCCGAGCAAAGAAAAATAACAACATATGACGTCAAATAATAATAATAATAATAATAATAATAATAATAATAATAATAATAATAATAATAATAAAAATGAGGACATTATATAGTGCTTAATCTTTAGAAGCGCTTTACAACATCTTTAATCAAATGACTACATATAAGCAAAACTCCATGGAATTCGAAAACATACAAAATGCTAAAAATATTAAAGGTATGAAAGATTTTTCTTGCAGCAGAAAAAGGTGAGTTTTAAGAGCACTCTTTAAACAGGTCGATGTGTTTTTGTGTCTAATTTCAATGGGCAATTCGTCCCACGTTGCTGGTCCCTGGTATGCAAAAGAACGTTATCTGTATGACTTCCTTTTCATAGTGGCAATAAAGTGTATATGATTGTCAGAAGGGGAGAGAGGTATTATCACATTTAATATATGGATGTTATTTGAAATTGACAATAGTAGGTAGTTTTCTGCCTGTCTTGGAAATATGGGAAGTGCTGCATTGAACTTTGCTTATGGATTAGTGTGTTGACGGATAAATGACACCTTCTGGCTGGTACGTGCATTATGTGTCTATAAATATTGCATGTATATTTTTGATTTAACTCGGGCAAAATGGAAATGCCTAACAAGATAAAAAATAAATCATGTTTCGCATAACACATTTCTAGATGTTACTACGTTTTCCGTAGTTGTTAAGAGAGTTGGGAGGCTATGAAGAGTAAAGATCTATATTATATGTGATGAACCATCGTTTTCTCTCATAGTTCATTTCACAGAGCATTGAGAAATTTATCCTATTTGTAGCACAGTCAATTTTAAGGTCAGCGTCATTAAAGATAGCTAACATTATATAATTTTTTTCGTACGAAGTATTTAAACTTAGGTAGGTTGCTTTAGCTACATTTAATGGCGCTGACCTGAAATTTTATTGAACTAGGGCTGCATATATTATAAATCTGACCAAGCTGTATGGATGGAATTAGCATGATAGCAAAAAAAAACTTGACATGTACGAATGCGTGTCCTTGTTTCTCTTAAAATGTTATTCCATTGTGTGTTCTCAAAAATTGAATGCCCTTAAGTTACTGTGTTTTTGTTATTTGTTGTTGTTGTTGTTTGATTTTAGAACAACTGCGTCAGGCACAGCAGACGACAGCATGGGTTTCCTTTTTTAAACGTCGTTCTGAGCGCGTGGACAAATAGAGTGAGACGACTGTTCTGAGATGACTAGATTGAGATAAGAAAAGTAAGGTTAGCAAAACTGCTAAATTTCTCTGTCGCATGATCGAGGATAAGGGCAACCCATGAGTACTGGGGATGGGAAACACGCACGATGTTAATCGATTGCCTACATAACTTGCTTTAAGAAACGAAATATCAATCACTCATTTTTGTCAATTTTATATACTGAATATATTTCTTTGCGTTATGCGCAATTTATTAATGATACACTTCTCAGAAAGATTTGTAGACAAAGACATCATTCTGGACTCCATTTTGTGGGCGGTGTTATCCCAGCGATGTAGATGTATCATTCGTGTGCTGAGAAGTACTGGATTTGAAAAGGCACAAGGAAGTCAGAACCTGGTCTGAAACATAGCAATTCCTTATTAAAATGAAACATGCATGTATAAAAAGTATACACAAATCAACTTACACATTTAATTTATACATTTATTTGATCCTGACAAACGTCACTGAACTATGTAATTTCAGCATTTTGGAATTAAACGGCGATAAAGTATTCAGTAATCCAAAAATGCTTTAAGAATGAAATGTTTCTAACTATTACCAACATTATTTGCAATTAAAGCAAATGAGTGATTAAAGAAGGACTAAAAAATTTTTTCTATAATTTAAATGTTATTTTGTATCTAAATTAGTAAGCATAAAATTAGAAGCGAACAATTTCTACAAAATCTATTTAAAACTGATAAATTAAACAAATTTTAAAGACATTTAAACAACGGACGGTATACTATATTTACAAATTAATATTGTATGATAAAATAAGATCAAAAGAGCTTTAGAAATGACTAAAATAGTTCTTAAATAAATTTCTTCTCAATCGTCAATGAGCTAAGATACTTAGGAAAAAGTCTCTAAATAATTTGACTAATTATATTTCTCTTACCTGTGATATAAATTGTTTTTCTTATACTGACAGACATTTGCTTTGTCCTAAATAGAGGTTGGAGGGTCTTTCGGATACCGACAGTATTATAAAGCGTTACGAGGTTGGGGTCCAGGGCAGCTGCCTAGTTTGCCCCTGTCCTTATTTTTGAACTATGAAGGCAACTGGAGAAATTTCGAATAGAGGAATAGACGCAATAAGTGGGAGCATATGGGTAGCTGGTAATAAAACACTAGAATGTGGATCAGTTCTGTCGAAGGTTTATTCTACTAAGTGAGCTCCAAGTTAGAGGATTTTGAAACGATCTACTCTAGGACAGCATGTTACTTATAGATCTGTTCCAACAGGAGGAAAGGCTTAAAGATAATTCGAGCTTAATGAATGTTAAATGTAAAAAAAACCATGCAAAGATGTATGTGGACGCTACCGATCACCACATTAATGATTTGTACACGGATCGTGCATTAATACGTAGGGATATTTGTTTCCACAAGAAGTAATGACTATGTTCGCATAAAGAAGTGGAGAAATGGAGGTGGGGTGGGGTTGGGGTGTGTGCCATGGTGGCACATTATGCAAATTGTTTCCTTAGAGAATATTTGATTGAAACCCTTGTTTTACTGTTCCTAGTTAGGAATATATTCCAACAGAGCCGATCTCAAGACGTCGAGCGAGAGATTACTGGATTATGTCTGTTACATACATAGAAGATGTACATGTGGCCTAATGTAGATTAAATCTGTCACATGAATAAAGTGTTGAAGGTTCCCAAAACCAACAAATTTGCTCCTTGTAAACGTTTAATGTGCTGAGTTCAGCGGCAACTGTATATGTTAAAACAATGGAAGAAAACTAATAACCTCACATTTATGTTTATTTCCATTTTGTAATAATATCACAATACAGAAACAAATGATATTTGAAAATAAATATTTCACCTGAAAAGAAATGATTTATAATATAATATTTGTTAGAAAGATATTTTTTCTACTCAACAATAAATGCATGCATGACTTGTCTGTATATACTTGTGTAGTTACCATTCAGACTTTTGTTCCAAGTAAATATTTCATTTCATGAAGCACCTATTATATTTGAACACATATAACAATGAACAAGAATATTAAATTAGCCACTCGCTAAAATTCCTGTACTGAAAATAGACGAATAGGAAAATACTCTATTCAGTAAAAGACTCTATGAGGTCAAATTTCCTTAAGGCAAAGCAATAGTGACGCAGTGTAGGAGAAACAGCTGACCAGGTTTCATTGTAGTTGCGTTCAGCAAGTGGAACCGCGTGTGAAAAAAATGTAAAAAGGTGTATTGTTGGAGGTTGTAGCAATACAACACTAATTTCAAACATACACATGAAACAACATATGAGGAGTAAAACAAGGACATTTATAAAAAGTTTAAATACCTTCATTTTCATAATAGTTTTTTTTTTCACTCTTTTAAAAAGTACAAACTTACAAAATGAGACAACAGTTTCTCTGTGATTACTTCTCAAAGCATGAAACTTTTTTCAAGTGGGTTCAAATTAAGAAACGGTTAAATTCTTTACACAATTGTCTATAAATCTTAGGCAACAGGAAATAACAAGATATTCTTTTCTAGAGGACTAATGTCGCAGTTTAAATAGAGTGTATCTTTATATTTCAGTTTCTCAATGTGCCCTGAGTTACCGTATATACTTGCATATAACATGAATCCAATTGCAAAGGGCACATACCAAGATCTGCCTATATTAGATTTGTGTTTATGCAGTTGTGTTGGAGTAATACATACAAGAAATAACATATACTCTAATCTTCAGTGGATTATGCTACGACAGATGAGGACGGTTGCTGTCTGCAAATTGACTAGACTTATAATAAGCGAGTGTTGATGGACATCTGAACATTAAATAACATTCCTCGTAGTTACCAAGATATATGCTCATAATAAGCTGTTTTTCAAAACTGTAGTATAAAAGTTAAACAGAAAACGTAACACGACAAAAAGTCCCAATTTTAATTTTCCCTATTTTGAGTGGCTGTTGGCAATACGTCAGTATTGCATGGTAGTGTCCAGGTTGGCAGCAGAAGAACTAGACGAGAGAAAAAAGTGGACTGAGAACATCACAAAATGGACCAGGAAAAGTTTTGCGGAGACACAGACAATGTCACATGATCGAGAAAAGTGGATAAAACTGGTCAGATATTCAGCAGCACAGTGCCTGGACGACCACAAAAGATCAAGAAACAGGTGCTCGACGCGAGCTTGATGTGATAAGTGAAAAAAATACCTTAGATTACCCCCATGACCCATTCTGACATAAGATCCTCTCTATCATACTATCTAAAACAGAAGGTACGTAACTTCTAAATAATTGGTTCTACATATGACCCTCGATTCCTTCTACTATTTCCGTCTTTAAAGGCACACAGCCATACTCTATGGCTTATTTTACTTCTGGGATATTTCCTTTTTCATCAAGCCATAATGGACATTTGTACGTTATACCAACTGAAGATACGGGCTTCGGAACGTGCGATTTTCGCTAATTTTGAATCTTGGGACAAGTGCGTGCTCATGTGACAACCCGGGAAAAGATCTACATGAACACTGTTGGCAAAAGTAAGTTTTTACTTACCATTATATCGATTCAACTTTAGGAATCCTTTTCCATGTAAGAATTAGATATTGTCTTCTACACTACACATAAATTCCATACAAGCGACTATAATTAATTTAAAACATGCACACAATAGGGCACACATGTCAATGGGGAAATATAGGATTTTGTATAAACCACACAACGTAATTAATTGCACCCTCTTTACTGAGATATTACCATAATAAGCAAAGCCTATGTACACCTGTGGTATGATTTGTTAATATGTTAATGATATTTCGTAGAAGTTTGTAACAAAGCATTAGTTTACATAGCATTGACAATATCCGTCTAACCACATTGTTCTAACTGTCACTTCTAATGCAAAAGTTCATTAATGAATTAATTTAAATGGTTAATTCAGTCTTAGTTTGAACAGTCTTGGTTCATTCCTCTATTTTCTGTCAGCAAAATGCTCATACCAACCTGACGAAGAAACTCTGGAATGATCTTCCTGCCCGACGTGATCAGTACACAAATTATGTAGTCTCTTCTGCAGTAGAACTAGGCCTTATTTGAAGCCATCAAAAGTAAAACCGTTATGCACAATTAAAAGCTTGTTTAAGTTACCTTTATATGTTGATAATGTAATGATAATGAGGACTTTGTATAGCGCCTAATGTTACGAAGCTCTAAGCGCTTTACACCATCAATAATGATATGACTACACTACATAACAATAAATGACAAAACCAATTAAATTTGAAAACATAAAAACATGCTGAAAACATATAAGATACAAAACATGATTAGGTCGCTAAGTTGTCCCTGCAGTCGAAACAGGTGAGTCTTAAGAGCACTCTTAAAAGGGACCACTGTGTCTTTGTGTCTAATTTCAATGGGCAATTTCTTCCACGTCGCCGGGCCCTGGTGTTCAAACGAACGTTGTCCATATTATTATTATTATTGTATATGTTTGTTAAAACAACCTTCATGTTTAAGAATAAACCTTAAATAAAGATGAAGTTTCTCAGTGTTATATGTTTTACAGCTGCTAAACAATTACCCATTTTCCAATAAAGTCAGCAATGTATTGCGATCATTAAAATATAAATAATGGCTAATAGAATATAATGAATCTAATTAATCTATAGATTTTTTGGGGGGAGGGGGGATTCAAAGTGTGACGTTACTTTTGACCTTTAGTCCTCAAACGTTTTATCTCATGCATATGTGTGACTTTTTATCATGTGACGTTCTGTACCATGTACATTTATGACTTGTGTCATGTGACTATTTTATCATTTATCGTCTAAACCAAGCACTTAATCTTCAACATATAAATGAGTCTGTGATATCCTACGTAGTCACGGTCTGTCCATGCTATTTACCCCTGCATGCCAATTTATGTATCTATATCCTTACATCTAGTATTCAATATATATGCGTAAATATCTCCTTGTTCCTTGGTTATATCATACCTTAACAAATCCTAATTCGGCAAACATTTCTTAAATTACGATCCCAAATTGTAAAACGTCTACATGTACTATCAAGTCAAGACAGTTGCATATGTTTGGTAAAAAAAATGTGATCATTTAAAAATATGACAATTAAAATTAAATAATTGCATGGTACAACCACCTCTGTTGTGAGGGCACAACCTTTGCATTCGTGATTTATCTTCAGCATGATTTCAAGGTACAGCGTAAAAAAGAACTTGATTTACATGAGATTTATCTGGTACAATCTCATGCAGGTACAGTTCTAAAAAAAAAGAAAAACATCTATAACGAGCAAAATTGTCAATTCGTGGAGAATATTTCTCAAACAATGTCTGATATATTGCGTTAAGAAGCAAATTCATCAGGTCACATATATGTAGTAGTAAATCTCAGCCTGATACCTATAAAATAAAAAAATTACCATCATCTGCAACCATCCATTTTAAGCTGAGGAATGTGCAAGAGACAAAGGTTATGCTATCCTTCCCTTCTTCAGTGAGCCATAATTTGTCTTTCAAACAAAAGCAAACAATATTTTAATCTTCTTTATGCTATCTTCCTTTTTCACAGCCCGTAGCTGATATTCATACGATAACATAAATTCTATCTGATTATAGTCTGTAATTTGGACTAAAATTAAAACCCCAAATTACAGCCACATTGTTTGGAATCATTTTTTTTCAGCCTCTACGACGCTCAAAAATTATTTTTTTTCTCTCTCTCTCTCTCTCTCTCTCTCTCTCTCTCTCTCTCTCTCTCTCTCTCTCTATTTCTCTCTCTCTCTATTTCTCTATGGTTAGAAGCGGGGGATTGTGGGTTTGATCCCCAGCCGAGTCATACCAAAGACTTACAAACATTGTACAAACAGCTGCCTCACTTGGCGCTAAGCATTAAGAGGTTAGTGTTAGGATTGGTCGGCCTGGTGTCAGAATAATGGGGCTGGGTGGGACACCATGCTACATGTCTGCGGCATAGTGCCCCAGTGCTAGACATCACTATAAACTTCTTCGTAGCGATATGACTGGAAAATTGTTAAAGCCACGTTAAAAATATCCGAATCAAAGAAATTAACAAACAGTTAGCTTTGTTAAAAGAAATAAAATTTACTAGAATGTAGTATCCTGTGCTGATTAAAAGGACATCGTCACCTTGGACACCCTGGATTCAGACTGTACAACACGCATTAATTTGACAGGTGTATGCACAGAAAGTAATGGAATAAAGGAAATTAAATTAATAGTTTACATTTGTTATTTAATCTCCAGTGTGTCAATAAATCTAGGACGTTAATTTTATTGCCTTATCCTATTCTCTAATTTGCTTACTAAGGCAGCTATTTTGATACTATTGTGATTATGTTTTTTTGGGATGCATTGCTTGTGGTTAGATTTCATTTGGAGTGAATACTTAATACTGTAGAAAGTCAAAGCAATAAGCCATCACTTTTGAACAAATTATGTTTCAGATAATCTAGTGAATATTTTGAAGATTTTGCAGTTAAATACAATTGGGCTCAAGGTCCTACTTTTTGGATCAGTTTTATGACTGCTGGCAGGCCACATGGGGTCATTAACATATGAATATTATAATAACGTTGTTGACCAGTTAACATACATTCATATAAAAAAGCATCCAAGCAAGAAATGTGTCTACAAATGTAAATGTAATTAGCGATATAAATAAAACGTTTCCTCATTCTGGAAATATTTTGAAAAGTAAATAGAGAAAATTGACCAATTTGGGGGAACATATAACGTTCCCAAAAAAAACTTTCTGCATAATATTTCTATCACACGATCTGTTTATGTAAACAACAAATTAACTGTGGACATTGATAATGAGCTTCAAGATAACTCCATTGATATGAAAAGTAGTTAAACAATAATTAAAAAGACGGCACAATTCACAAACTAAATAACAAAGTAACTAAATTAATAAACACACACAAACACACACATACACACGCGCGAGAGCTCGCGCTTTGGCTTATAATTTCCGATAATGGTCACAAACTTCTATCACCCCTGATGTTTGTTCCTTTAGAATAAAATCCACATATCTTGAATTATTAGTCCATGAAAGTGGCATGTCAATTTGTTTTTCATATTTATTGATATTGTTCTTTCTTTGTACTTGATATGCAGTTTATTATCAGTGCACTGAGCTATCCATGACTTACCAGTTCCGAAAGCACGTAATTAATTTATCCTTGAAAGCCACCGATTAAAATGTTCTAATAGGGTTGAGACTATTTAGCGCAGCTGCATGTAGTTCGGACCAAATACGTATTCGTGAATTTAAACATATCGAAAGTAAGTTGCTAGCACTACTAGAGATACCAGTTACTATCGTTATAGTCCCAACAATAATTTCAGTTGGTGTACTTACGATGGATATTGTTTCCATGAATCCTGTCACATCATTGGCAATAGTTGTTGCCACGGGAAGTCCACATAAATCATCTTCGTGTAAGCACTTGCAGTTTTTGTTTCATGATCAACGAAGCCCTCTTGGTGATTTTATACTGCAGTTGCTTATTTGCCTCTATTATTTGTTTTAATGTTGGTAACAATTTTGAGGGTCCCTCGTAGTTTTTCTAGTAATAATATAATGACGCAGTGCAAATCCTAGAAATACTGTCAGGATGTATCTCGTCCAGATGCAGTACGCACACACAATTTTAATCATATTATCCCATTCTTACTTTTATAACTTTCATACAATCATATAAAATATTTATTGGCGGATTTTTAACATTTCTGACAATTGTGTGCTCTGGTGGCCTACTTTATACCACATTTATACCACAATTATACCCCTTAATGATGTCTAAAGCGATCGTTCTTGTGATCATCCTACATATGTCTCTATGTTGAATAACAGTCGAGATCTTTCTTTTTCTTTCAGTTCAGTTAATGTTGGTATAGCGAATTCTTTGGTGAATTAATTGGGGTAGTTTCGTCGGTTAAGTCCATTTTCTTTGTAGACAACAATCGGTGTGTCATTGCACTTGATAGTGCCTTCAATGATTCAGCATTTTTACGTGCTCTATTGATGATTCCATGTTGATCTTGATTTGTTTATGGTACATTAGGGTGATCTCAAATATCCCGTCATGGGAAAAGTCAACATACTCTTTGATATATTCAACTGTTACGCCAGGGTCCTTAAGTTCCTCCTTTTCAGCAATATCAGCCAAATTCATTGTGATAGCGCATTTGAGACTGATAATATCTTAAATGCAGTTTATCAGTTTGATGTTCAAAGATGGCAAGATCAGCCGGGTCAGTACGAAATACAAAACGATTCGTAAACGCGGTTAATTCTGCTATGCTAAGGTGGGATATCTTCTCAAGTCAACACCATCACAGCGTTGTCGAGTTTTGAGTGTCGGTAAATATCGAGAGGCATTGGAAATAATATTAAACATGATTCAATGTGAATTAAATTCGTGCATGCGGTATTGGAATTAAGAAATCTTTGCTTTCCGCAAATTCTTGCAACGCTTAAAAACACATTTTAGCCAGTCCAACCGAGACTGTATCTAAATATTTGAATACAACAGTGGTTAACGACGAGAAGTCGTAAGCTCCCTTGGATCATAATTAATTCATTTCACGATGAGTCACAAGTCCATACGAGTCAAAATGTAAACAATTACTGGGGGTTACCACATATGTGACCCAATGCGTTCTTGGTCCTGTTGATGAATGTATGCTAACGATTTCAAGTACATCCCACATAAAGACACATCGGAAATGTTTGCATTAATACTAAATCAAAGTGTGTCACTGGATACCTGAGAAGCTTCCATTCATCAACGGCGTGGTCATAACTGAAGGTCACTTCCGCTCGTGACTCACACCTGGATAATCAAATATCTTTTGTCTTCTTATGGACCTTGCAGGTCCACCAATGAACGCCTATTTTAAGGTCACACTGAATGCTGATAAGATATTCCCTAAAGCGGCAGCATTTGCAACCACGGGAGCAGACGCCGCAAAGAACGCTATAAAGTACATTTTAAAGGTCTCGTGACTTGTGTGGGGTATGTAAAGGGTCGTCATCCTACTATTAGGCCCACTGTCAAGGTTGGCTTACTTTACCTTAGGTTGGTGTCTGTGTGTTCCCAGTATTATATTTAATTATTACAGAAGACCAACCATGGCTCGTTTTGTTAGAAATTGAATTAGTGATAGAGAGATGCAAAGCTCCATGCCCACAATCAGCGATGCCGAGAGTTAAAGTGCTGAATACGGAAAAGGTGAAATTAAAAAAGCAACAATTTTATACCATTCAATAACAGATAGTCATGTCTCAAATAAAAAATTCAATGTTCAAAACCCTAGCACTCGTCTTTCACGCAACCAAATGACCGCCTATTTTATCGTCTAACAGTGATAAATTTTCCTCTTGTCCTGTGTTTCTTCTCATCTGTATTATTTCGTTATTCTTGCCTGGTACTTCAGGACCCCTTCAGTCCATCACCCATTCACTTCCTCCACTTCCGTTCCACTGTCTGCTTCCGTTCTCTACTTTGCTTGTCTCCCAGAGACTCGGGACCAACTGTACTTGAGTATTTTTCTTCTCAGTCTCATAAAGATCATCCGGTCCCTAAAAGCTTCCCGTATGAGCAAACAAGGACATTAGCATATTTCTCTAGCAATCTAGTCTCACACTAAACAACAGTATATCACCGGATAAGCCGTTACTTTGTTCACGCATCTGTGCATATCGAAATACCCAAATTTTCTGGTCTAGTACACACGATATCAATTGCTTATCATGCATATATCAACAGATTTAAGCACTCGGTATATATATATATATATATATATATATATATATATATATATATATATATATATATATATATATATATATATATAATTTCTTAATTGTATTATACAAAACCAAATCACATAAGCAGACGCATATCTCTGCATTACACGTCTACAAAGTGTACATATTTCCATGCGCTTATATGTACTTACGCATTATACTCCTATAAGGTATACACAAATAGTCAAATATTCTTGTAACTAATGCTGCACACTGCACAATACAACCATTATACAAAGTTAGAATTCAATTCAACATTTGCAAATCTAGAATATCACAGGAATAAATGCATTAGGCTACTACCAAGTAACCAAATAGCGAATTACAATAATAATTGTTTGCATTAACATTGCTCATATACAAAAATAGGTCTGTAGATCAAACACTATGAATGAATCATTCACTACAAACGAATAAAACCCTACAGTAATGCTGTGTACTAACTATTCTAGACATGAAGTAATACATACTGCAAATAATTTAAGAACAATTACATTGCCGTCATTGATTGAGTGTTGAGAAAATAAGTCACTGACCTGTCCGAAGCTCCTTTGTAAGTTAAAGAATAACAATGTTTCCCGCCAAATCCAATTGACGCCTGAGTAGCTTATAACTTCCCTTATATAATTGTCGCAAGGCGGTATAGCGACTACAAGCTTGCGATTAAAGCGGTTGCCACGCCTTGCTTAACTCAACGTGGATGTCGATTCACCCATGGTCTACATAATAAGCAGACATCGTCCCTTCCTCGGCAGTCTGTCAAAGGTAAATGTACGACCCTCATTGATGTTCCTTTGAACCCTACACATGTAATTCATGTCACGTACTTGGAGTTCCACCTGTACTTTGATGTCGGTTTCCACTATCGTAACTTAAGTCGGCTGACCATGCTGTGAACCCCGCCACGCTTGAGAATAAAGTCGGGATTGTATTACCTCTCTACCACATGCAATAACGGAAAAAAAATCATAGTGACGCTACACGCTGACTATGGACACGAATATATACACAACATGCGCATATTAAGCAATCTATGCTATTTCATTGCTCCTACTCATGAAATCAGCGTCAACGTTATACGATTATTTCCCGGATCTGATTTGTATCTGGTACTGCTGTAAGAATAGCGACCATCGCATCAGGCTTACATTCGACAATTTCGACTGCCCTAATATGTATCTACAAGTTCCGCTCAAACCGTGATATTCCGAACACGATTCCAAAGCATTCCCTCTTCGATACGGAGTACTTCAAGTCAGACAATGGCCCTACAATCGTATTGAAATGTAACATATACCTCAGGTAATACCCGGCCAATGGCATGAATGATCTCTACTTGGTTTTCGTGGTTGGTCGCGCGGAATGTCTCAGCTGCTTCACCTTTGATTTTTCGGGGCACAGCGTGCCTTGAATAAGGGTGTATCCCAAAATAGTCCAAGGTTCGGAGACCCAGGTGATATTTTGAAGGACGAGATGTCAATGCCTCCTGACACAGCCACTACTAACACCAGCTATCAGATACAGGTGTTCACCCCACGTCTCTGTGGCTAGCACGAGATCGTCCATGAAGTTGTTGACGCAAGGGGTCCAAAAACTTCCGAACCATTCTAAAACAGATGCTAGGCGCATTCTGGACTCCAAATGACATGACCAACCAGTGGTAAGTCTCATCGGGGTTAGCAAAAGGAAGCATTGACCTCTCAGCCATACTTAGGGAGTAGAAAAAGCGAGCTTGGCCCTATCAACCTTTCTCACAGTGATTTGCCAATGTCTCTTGGACAAAATCCACCTTTGAGACACATCTCGCCTGCAACAAGACATTGTAGCCTGGCTCATACCGGCGTGGTTTCGCTTGTTGTAATACTTCGCTTGAAGTGCCTTTGCTCACTCGACTCGAGGTTCTCCTGTGCGAGTGAAGGAACCTCTGCCAAAATGTTTTGCAATTACCGCGACGTACGGATAGGTAGTGCGTACCTCTTCAACAGCGTGATTGTCCGTCCACAGCTGTCAAAGTACGGCGATTGGGCCTTGTAAGCCCTCCCCTACAAAAGTTAAAAGGGAGAAAACTCTAATTTTGCTTGGGGTACCTCCCGATACGCGAGAAGAATTGCAAGAATGTACCGATCACAATCTTAGGGGCGGCCATCGCATTGTTTCTTGAGCGTGATCTTCAAGTGCCGTTACACCGTTCGACCAGTTCGTTACATTGGGTGGTGGTGGTGGTGGTGGTGAGACGATGTAATCGTGAGGTGTTCAATCAACAACAGTCGGTTTACCTATGCCATTACACGCCCCATGAATTGTGTCTCTTGATTGGACAGGATCTTGTCGAGCACTTTTACTCCTGGCCAAATTCCTAACAGCGCTTCAGTGACAGTGTCCACATCAATATTACGCAACGTGACGGGCTCTGATAACTTGTAGCCTACTCTACGACCATTAGAACCTACCGATTTTCGTGCGACGACGTGGGTTTGATTAAGCCATTATCTGACACCTGTCACATGAGAGACATAACAGCTTGACATCTCCCTGGAAGCCCGGCCAGTAAAATTCGTTGACAAGACGACCACGCGTCTTTGCAATTACCATCTGTCCTCCCATGAGACTTCGGTGCGCGAGTTTAAACACTTCTACACGTCGCTTCTCCTTCGGCACGCAGTCTTGTTGAAAGTGTTTGCTGCCTTTCTTGGCATGGAAATGCATGATCCCCTTTTATGGTATTGTTTGTCAGTCAGCCGATAATGGCAAAGAAGGGCCTTCTCGAGCGCATCGTAGTCATCAGCCTCTTCGGCAGCTAAGTTGTATTAAGCTTCGCGAGCTTTACCTTACAAAATGGTTGAGACGTTGATCGCCCAATGTTGCGGAGGAATTTTGTGAGCGGCTGAGAAAATCTTGAATGGACTACTCTTTCTCATTGCATCGCGTTGCTTGTCACTGAGATCACTGTATTACATTTGCTTGTTACTGAGATCACTGGCCACGTGTTTGATGCCTTGGTTGGTCACTTGTTAAAATTTTCATGGATTAATAATCGACGGGTTGCACATACTAATATATATGTTTTATGTTTAAAAAGGTGAAATTCAGGGAGATAGAACTCCATGACCTATATCAGGACTGCAATAGACTAAAATAGGAAAACCCCTATATCAACACTGCTCCATGATGTGATATTGCCTTGGTAACACTGGGGTGCTTCGGCGATAGTCCCAGCTTAGGCGAATGCCTGCTTGTTTTTCGTTTTCTACAATTTTATATCTTTATTAAACATTTTCAGCACCAAATACTTACATAAATATTAAGTTAGCTGGTGTCACCAGTAAATAAAGACAACTTGCGAAAAGTTATCAGGTTAATATTTAGAACATAATCCAGGTTTTCATATTTTATATTAATTTTTTGTAATTGGAACCTAAAATTCTTTTAATGTTAAAAATCTATTCGATACGATTCATTGTAATTTTGTATTTTATATCACTTAAATTACAATAATTATACATGGTTTTTAATTTAAAGCTGCTTTATAGTAAAAAAAGAAAGAAAATGATATCAATAGTAATGCCAAGAGTAGTTTAAATAATTGTGACGAGGTTATATTTTACTATGAAAGGCTTATTTATGAAAATTTTGCTTGAGATATTTTCACTGGTAACTAATCATGACAGATTCCTATAAAGCCGATGTGAGACGCTATAGAGAAAAACAAATATTAAATGGTTATTAGTTAAATATCTTTCACTTAAATTAATTTTACTTTTGTATGCCAAACACGATAGTCCAAAATATTGAAAATTCCTGAGAAACACCAATTTCTTTGAAAAGTACTTGAAGAGAGAAGTCATTAAGTTATTGCCATTTCTTTACGAACTGTATCGCAAAGAAAATGGATAGATTAAGTTTTTACAACCCTGCTTCACAGCTCTTTTTGTTAGATAACCGTATACAATTAAATCTAACGCTTATAAATGGATTTATTCTTCTATTTGTTTATTCACATGCGCACAAATTTCCCTCTTTCTTTCCAGGGTCGTACAGAAATTTTACCTTGTGGATGAAAAGTGACGCTAACTCAAGTACGATACTGTACCTTTTAAGTATGACACTTCCTTGATCAAAATAACTATAGTCAGCATATCATGTTGCATGATGTCAATCAACCCGGATGAGGTCAAATATGTAGCGAGAGGCTAAAATTAAGGACACGTATATAACCCTTAAGTTAATGGTTATTAATAGCATTACCTTTTAATAAGTCTCATGTCTGCAATTATGGTTTGTCATGTATAGCAAAGCAGAATTATATTAAAATCTAAAAGTTATTACGTCATTCATTGGAGATTATATCAGCCTGTCCTGACTTGCCATTGAAGGTCATGTTAAATATGGTGTACGAAAGCACTTATTTTCCGTTTACCGCTGTATTTGTTCCAGTGGAATATATCACGCTATATTGTCACTGCAACGGTACCTCGTTAGTTTCCGTCTAACAAACAGCGCTGTGTAGTGTGTTTTTAACCATACTGAGAGGAGAATAAGAGGTGACATTTTCATGATTATCACATACTTGTCAATAAATATGAACATTCATCCACATATTCAAGAGTTATTGAAATACTTACTTTGTTGTCTTGATCGTTATCGACTCAAAATCTGACACTAGCAAATCAATGCATTTTTATATTCCTTTGACACACATTTCAATTGGTTGCAATGCGAAAGTGGCTGAGGTATGCCGAGGTAGGTTTCAACAAGGCCTTTTATTGTTTTAACGAAAAGAAAGTATCGAAGTATCAAGTATTTGAACAGCAACTAAAGTTTCGTTTCGTTGAAGACACATTTTCCGATTGGAACCTTTTTAAACATACTTCGGCATACCTCGACTACTATTGCATTTCAACAAATTCAAATGTATGTCAACTGAACAAGAAAATGCGTCTCTTTGCAAGTGTCAGATATGGATTCCACCAGGATAAAAACAGCACAGTAAGTATGCTAATTAAATATAAATTAGTGGAAGAGTGTTGCTATGGGTTGCCAAGTATGTGCGATATTCCTGAAACTTTGACTACACGTACCGATGTCGACGACATCGGAACTGACTACACAAGGCCGTTATTCGGATCGTAAGACATAGCACTTAAATTAATCAACATGTACTATGTCTTACATGTGGGACTAAGCCTACTCCTTACAGGCTACAGTTACAATCATAGATAATGCTAATGATATGATAGCTTAATAGATACATTTTTTGGCACTGATATTTTTTTCATATCTCACAAATAATTTAATATTTAAATTAAGCAATATAATGGATATATCATAGAGTTAGCCGGCTATAAAAGAAAGTAAGATATTTATCAACTATGTGAGATCTGGATATTTAATAAATCCCATCCCTATCAGAAGAAAATTAATTTCTTTTGTCGCTAATATAAATGTGGTTTTCCGTAGTATGTTTCACTCTATATTAAACAATCCTCGGGACAGACTTTCTCGTGGTACCAGCTCTTCTGTTGGTGTCTATGAATTCACATGACTTTCTATGAGAGGCTGTAGAGGTTGGCCTTTATATAGGTTGGGATGGGGTGCTCCAAATATTATTTAAATTCAAAGACCCACACTGGCTCGTGTTCGTCAGAAATTGAAGTAGTAATCGAGAGATGCAAAGACACGATCCCCAAGTCAGCAGTGACGACCGTTACATTAATGAATACACAAAAGTGAAATACAAATAAACAACAATGAAATATTATTCAATAACCTTCATCTCTCAAATAAAATTCAAATTAGAAACCCTATCACTAGTCTTTAACTCGACCAAGCGAAGGCCTCTATTTCATCATACTCATCCTGATGATCTTTTTGGAGTGGTAATCCAACTTCCTCAAGACCATCTAACTTATGCCTCCGTTCCTCTTGTTTCTTTTGTATCTCATAGACATGGACCAACTACACTGGGGTAATTCCCTCTGGTCCCTATGAGCTTCCTGTATTAACACACAAGGATATTAGCATAGCATATTCCTCCAGCTATGCAAAGTCACATTAACACTATTATCATCAGATAAGACTATACAGCTTTTGGTGACGATTTCGTGTCCATCGAAAAACACATTCACCCTTATAAGTGAACACGATGTATATATATATATATATATTCTCAATCTTATTATACATACCCATATCATATAATCTGACGCACATCTGTACATTGCACCTCTACAAAGTGTAGAAAGATATGCACATATCCATGCGCTGTCATATCCTTAAACATTATACTCCTACAAAATATACACAAATAAGCAAATCCAAATTATCTAATGTTGCACTCTGCAACCATTAAAATACAAAACGTATAATTCAACTCATCATTTGCAAAACTATAATATCAAATGATATTATAGTGTTTGCAAATGTTGAATTGATAATTGCATGAAGTTACTACGACTTAACCAAATAGCGAATTAAACTATTAATTATTTACATAAACATTGCTCATATCTCAAAATTTTATATGTATATCAAATCGTACCAATGAATTACCTTAGAAGTGGCAATTATAAATACTAAAGTATACATACAGTAATTATTAAAGTACACTTCTTTGCAGCAATATATAACAACAGTTGAGCAAATAATCACTGACCTGTACTAAAACTCCTCGTAATGCCCAGAATATAAAAGTTTCAGGCCAATTTGGAATGACGTCAGAGTAGCTTATCGCCCCTTTTAATTTCCGCAAGCTGGTCTTTGCGACTACCGCTGTTTAGTTCTCAAGATAAAAGATCTAAACTTGCGATTCTAATGATAGCCACGCCTTGCTCAATTCCGATTGGATATTAATTCATATACTAATCAGACACTGACCACTCTCAACAGTCTGTCAAGGGTGGCTTTAAGACCTCCTTTGATCGGAAAATAGAATTCCATCACTTACCTGTGATCACAATTTTTATGTAACTGGCTTGCCCAAAATACCACGAGTTACGAATTTTATAGCCATGTCAATTAACTGACACTTTTTTTTGTCGAATTGATCTTCATACATATTGACTGCGTGAAATTATGGTCACAGGATCTAACATATACGTTGTTGAAATCTGGTTAATCCTTACAACATGTCAGATGGTATCTGTTGTCATGTCATAAAATCGTATTCGAGTATATGAATTGTAATGTCTTGCAATGTTCTGTCATGCCGTTAAAGGCTACGTCAGCGTCTATTCAATGACATAGGCTGATATGGTAGTTGATGGCAAACTCATAACTTTGAGCCTGTCAAGTTGTAGAATTAAACCAGATTTCTATATGGGTATGTTTAGACCTTAAGGCTATAATGTTGAAGCTGTTAAAAGGTTTGAATATGTCCTGCTAGTTAATTGACATAGCACTTGACTAGAGATCCGCGTCTTTTTTTGCGAAAGTCAGTTACGTAACATTGTTCACAGGTAAGTGGTTGATTTATTGTTCTAAATAGAGAAAGCATCAAAGGGGATCGTGAACATTCTTGTCAGAGTGATGGGAGGGATGGTGCCTGATCAATTTGAACCGACTTCTAATTGGAATCTCGTGTTTAAATATATTATCTGGAGAACTAAAAATGTCAGTATGTTTCAACCTTTTCGTGGGAAGTAGGCAAAGATACTTCTCAGACGCCATTCGATATTGGCAGGAAAATTGTATATTTTGGGAATTACAAGGAGCTTCGCTACAGAAGCTCTACAAGATAAGTAAGAACGCAGGAAGAAGTTGGAAGAAAGAATGGAGGGCGACAAAGAAGAAGAGAAGGATGAACCATACATATGAGTAGAAACAGGACAGGCGGAACATTTCACACACTAATTCAAAAGATGAAATATTCCGTCCGGGTTTTAGTTCAATTGTATAACCCGCGCGTCTCTTGTTTATTGCCATGTCAATTCACTGGCTGGATATCTTAATACATTTTTACGGCGACAAATCATAGCCTGGTTGTTGAGAAGCAAAGTAAGTGTTTATAATAGCAATGGCCCACACGAAACAGACCTCAATGAATTCAACAATGTATTAGGAATATTAAAGAGCAAAAAAGGATAACAAAGGATACAAGAGGATACAATAGAATATACAATGCAGTGAAGGCTAAAAAGAACAATATTGAACTTCATAAGCGACAATAACTCAGGGAAAAAAAACAACAGCAAACCGAGAGAAAAAATGGCCAAGGCATGAAAGTGATAAGGACCTACAGAAGTATTTTAAAATACGTAGAGTGGAAACGGAGGAAGGACCATGTATCAAATTTAGATTTAAATAAGGTACCCAAATTATAGAAATGCAGAGAACACAAATATAAAATATACCCGGGACAACAGCAGTGTTGGTTGCTTTACAAAACATGGACCCAGAAATATTAGACAAAAATACTTAATCAATGAATATGGATATAAAATGTATAAAATAAGATCACGAGGTAACTTACCAGCACTACCAGACGGCGAGATAACCATTTGCGGAGAAAGAGTCATATTAAAGACTGCAGAGCCATTTGTATGAAAGATGAAAAAGACGGGAAATACATCTATCCGACATACATATATCACTAGAGGACACAGTTCAATGGTTTGAGGAAACAATTGAAATCAAAGTCGGAAAATCAAGATTCGGAATAGTTCCAGGTTTCTCAATCTACGACGGAACTCGAATACTAGAAATCGAAGAAGAAAAAAAAAACAAACAAGCTCAAAACAATTGAAAGATTATTTTATCTACACAAGTATTTGATCAAATCCTGATATAAAGGATGTATCTATCACAGGGCTTGTAATAGGTGTGTCAAACGGGAAATACACCACACAAATGCCCCAGCAACGCAGAAGAGACGGTAAATCCCACAAATCTTGTACATTTAGATAAAGACACAGAAGCAGATGCACAAAAAAAAAGAAAATAAATATATCACAATAAAGCGAAGAGAAAAGAAACTGAGCAGGTAAAGAAATAAAAGGAGATAAGACGAAACCAAATGCAACTACCTTGATGGACACCAATAGTCTAGAAAACTAGGATATGAGAATACAGAAAAGGCACGACTAAAACATCTTGAAGAAGAAAAAAAACAATGGGAATGTAAAGCAGATAAAGAAACCAGCACAACAATAAGTGGGAGAGATGAAAACACAAAAATTGAAGGATAATAACAAAACCTCAGAGACACACCAACCAAATCGAAAGGAAATGAACAAAAACACAGGGGAAATGATACAAAAAGAAGAACCAAGTAAAACTGAAACAGTAAGAAATATGACAGATGAACAAATTTATATTTAAGAAAGGTAAAACAGAAGTAAATAAAAACGAAGGATAAGATGGGAAGAAGATTAGAAGATGTTGGAAGATTGCTTATTCTAGAAGAATCTGTATTTTACAATTTAAATTTATAATAATACAAAAATAAAAACAAAAAAATAAAAACAAATAAATACAATTTAAACAAATTATAAAATAAATGAACATTTTAAATAAAATATATACACACACCAAAACACATAGCATTCAATCTATAACATGCATACAAAAACAAGTAGGAGGGTCTCCCTAATGTGGTCTCCAAAGATCAAAGGGGAAAGCAGCCTCCAAAAAAGAATTTAAAAACTTATGGCCTCGGGGTCTAACATACCCATGTTGAAATATGGTTTAATTCTACAACGTGACATAGTAGTAATAATCATTTTATAAAGAACGAATTTGTTTTTATACATATTATCTTTTTAATCTATATATGTTTTTTTATATAGTGATACATGCATATATTTGTTCTGACAAAGAAAACAATTGAATAAGACAAAGAGCAGCATGACTTAGAGAACTGGAACCGGACTTAAAGGCCTTCAACCGGACTGCAGCTCACTTAAAGCATATATTCATATGAATAATTTGCCATGAACGCTTCTGATATAAGATTACTAAAGTAAGGGAGATTGTTTTAATATTTATCTTGCTCATATGTATAGCTCACACATATTACATTTTGAAGATATCTTGCAAAATTAAACGCTTGAAAGATAGTGCATGACAATAAGGCAACCTTTAGAACTAAGTGAGAAAGCGAAAGCCAATAAAACATTATGAACCAAAAACGGAAAACAATTCTCTTAATTAGCAGTTTTTATGGCTGATGTTTTATGGGTGAGGAAATTTCAATAAATTGACCTGCGATGCAAAAAAGAAATGAAAGACTAAGGAATAAAAAAAACTGGGATTGAATAGGAAGCCAAACGTTCCCATTAACTACTACAATCTTTCGTACACATCTCAGTAGATAAGAAAAGAGCAAAGAGATGCCGTCAATTTAAATCAATTAATTCTCTGATCGGCATGGGCCAAACAGTATATTTTTTTCCATTCCGTTGAAAACCATGGACTTAACTCAGATTCAAAATTCAAAACTTTATTAGTATTTGCAGCTCTCTCCTATTAATCACCGTGCAATCGCGTTCAAATGTAACAATGCTATATACTACATAAGTGTGACAAAAGATGTTTTTTCTATGTAACTGGATATATATATGGGCGCTGACAAAGTCCTACGAGTCCTTGTATTTAATGTTTCCTTAACGAATATAATTTAATGACCATTCTGAAGATGCGTAGGTTATATATTGTATAGAGATCATGCAACTATATCTGATAACAGCGTTGTGCGTTCTAGTTACATCTACTACCTTAGGAAAGGTTGATAATGCTTGGAAACTGAAATTACCGTTCAAGGCAAGATAGATATAGCAATGTACAGATGCTGACACAATCCTTGATGACAACATGACAGTTAATATATGCTGAAATTGCGTTAATGGCAAGAAATGACAAAACGTGTACGCTGTCAAGACATTCCAAGGTTCTACAGGGGAATCCATACACGCTGGCAATACATTCAAGGATGCAAATGAAAATAGTGCAAGTTGACATGCCCTTGTATTGAAAGATTTTGTGTTTTGAACAGCTTCATTAATTATATTGTGACTGTTTCTGGCTTTTTATGTCACTTAGGCTATTTTTAAAATATGGTTTAAAAAAATCCTTGATCAAAGGTTTAATCAGTAAATTTTGTCTGTTTCTTAATAATATTTGTAGTGTGACTAATGCAAAACAAAATCCATCCAAAACAAAACACTACCACTACCACTACTATTAATACTACTAAGAGCTATTCAGAAAAGGGTTATATACATTTTACCAATTTTTATCCGTGGCTGTATAAATTTATCCTCATTTTGTTGCTTGGCGATATGCAACGTAATAGATTGCCTTAACAATTGTAATGATTAAGGAAGTGACATTGCATGGATATCAATGCGTTTTCATCGTTGCTTAACAATCATGTTCTGGATAAAGTAAAATTTCATAACGATTCGTGTCGTGTTAGTTTCTTTTGTATTAACGGTAAGATGGGTGGAGACTTTGTATGCGTGAGAAACATAATAATAATTATAAAATCCCCGACAGGACTAAAACCAGTTATAAGCGGTATATGCAATTTTATCAGGGTATCAAACAAACATTTAGTACAGCCTTCACCTGAATTTTAAAGGCTATTAAATACCTGTTATATTCACAAGTCTCAGTAAAAGATAGTTCCGACCGACGAAGCACTGAAGTCTCTCGTCAAGTAATATTGAAAGGCTTCTACGATTTCCAGAATTTCCAAGGATTTTGAACCATTCTATATAACATACACCAGTCACATTCTTTAAGGTAAGATAGATCAATACATTCTTTCTTGCAAGGCTCTCACATTTGATTATTTTGTTAACGGTTTCTTGATTAATTACCGATTAAACAATCGTAATTAAAATTATTATACATAACTCTTGTCATTGATACCATTTCCTCCTCACAATTATTTTAACTACTTACGTCATTAGAATTCATAACTAATTGTCGTCCAAAGCATGATCAATTGTTATGAGTGTTGTTCAGTGATATATTTGCATGTAATTCGTCAATATGTACATATCAAATTTACCATATAACTAATTTTTTTAACACTGGCTTCTGTATACAAATTTGACTATTTCGGGTGATCAAAGTAAAATGTTGACAAAATGAATTTTAAACAGTTCAATGTTTCAACAGGTACTTGAGAAGGATTGTCTACGTTACATTGCTCATAACAGATTCAGATATAGCGTTTTAGTCACTACCATAATTTCATTATACAATCTAAAATTGCGTAATGGTCTACAATAAATAACGACAGCATTTGTGGGCTAAGTGGTCATAGCGTCTGCCTCAGACGCGGAAGATCGCGGATTCGAACCACGGTAGAGATATGCCAATGACTGATACAAACTGGTGCTAGCAGCTGCCTCACATAGCGCTCAGCATTAAGAATTTAGTGTTATGATTGGCCTGTCTGGTGTCAGGAAAATATGATTGGGTGGGATATAAAGCCAAATGTCTGCGCAAGATGCCTGATTCCTAGGTATAAATATATACTGCCACACTGAATATAACGTAGCGATATAACTGAAACATTGTTAGCTGCAAAATAAATCACCACACACACACACACACACACACACACACACAAACACAGAGTAGATAAATAACAATAGGCACAGCTTATGTGAAAAGATAATCATTTTAAACACTCAAGTATAATCCCGTTATTATCTATTGCCATGCATAATACTATAACCAAAGCAAAACACGTAGCCTATATTATTTACACTGTATGACTTTGATAGAAAATAAACAACACAAGATGCAAAGGAAGACCATAAGAGCAGCAAGGGAGGAATATGCCCTTTAATATAGGAAGAATAGATTTCATATCCAAAACAGGTTAAAACACTACAATTATTGATTAATCTTTATTTACTTTCCAACACTCGAAACTTAATAAAATGCTAAGTTTTCTTTGTTACACGGGTTTATTGAAGGAACTGACAACCTCATAATTAGTTTATATGTCGACATGATCTGACCCCTCTTGATTTTGTTGTTCACTTAAAGATAGCACATAAGATCAACATGTATAATCCGAGAAGCCTCGAAAATAGCAGCTACTGAAAAAAGGTCAGTCTGATGATGTTTGTGCTAATTCTAATATATACCTATTTACGGTTGACGAAGTTACTCAGACGTGACTGGCGTGTAGTGCAGCGACAAGGTCAAATAAAACAAGCCAAGATATAATTATTCATTATATTGTCATATGCAGAAAAAATGAAAATACTGAAAAGTGCTATGTACAGCCTAGGTGAAAAACAGTTGCATTTTGTTAAATTCATTATGTTTTAGAGACATGATAGAAGTACATCATGAATACTACACAAAATTCTCATCCATAGCAAGTGTTTATTTATTTGCATATTTATATAAGACACAAGCATGGTCAAAACTTTTACATTTCAATATGAATTATAAGGAAATAAAGTGTAATATTTTGAAGACAGACACAAAAAGGTGCATTCTAGTGTTGTGGAAAAGATGTATATAAATTAATACATGATGGAAAGATAAGATTGATGGAATAAGCAATATCTTTGAAAGTGAAATGATTTATACAATACCATATGACGAAATAAGTAAATTATGAATTTGATGTAATATAATACACAAATGTGTCCGTAGCTAGATTAAACTTCATCTTAATATTTTGAACATTTTACAAGATCCATTTATAATGATTCTGCTAATTTATAAACAAAAATGTTGATTCAGTTTATAAAGCAACTGTATTAGATGCCCCAGTGACAAGCGGTAAAAAAATGTCTGAAAATCGAACTATTGAAGGGGTTTAGAATACAAGTTAATTCTAACGGTGAATATTTTCTGATATAAGCAAACAAGAATGCAGTTGGGTTATAAATATTCAAAGTAATCCTAAATACTAGAATGTCCAAGTATTTCACAGTAAGCGACATGGATGCACACTTTACTTACTTTAAGTGATTGCTATAATACTACACGCCGTGGATCGATACACATGACTCGAGATTGAACAGGCAAGGGTAAATACAGAGGTAACGTAGAATTGAACCTACGAGGTTACATGACAATACATAAATTTGGAACAATTTTAAAGCAGCAAAACAGTTATCATTTTAAAATACAAAACCATGTTTGGAATGGGACATTGTCATCACACATTAATAGATGAAATTGTGTTTAAATATGTTATGTAATGCAGTTGTTTACAAACTGGAATGCATAAATGGAGAACACAAATGAGTAATATTTTATGTTTGTATCTCTACGTTAGACCATTTCCAGCTTATATACAGCTGATTCTATTACGAGTCAAAATAGAAAAGATGAGTACATTGATGCCGGCACAGAGAAACATCATAAATATCGGAATTTAATATCCATTTATTTTGCTTTTTTTGTTGCCGTCATCTTTCTTATGAGTCACAAAGTGACTACAAAGGCCTATTGTATTTGTCATTCCGATTATTACTTGCTATATGTACAAACTGCATTGTAGTTCACCATTCAACAACTGTTTAGCGATATAAATCACAACAAACTACATTTTATCACGTGTTCTTACTGCGCCTTCGACATTTTCCAGCATTAAGTTTCGCAAATTATTTATTGCTGAAATCATGAACAAAAGTTGTATTTGTCCTGTACATTTTTAGTTTCCTTTTAGCATTTTTATTTAGTAATACGAGCAAGTTTGATTCAATAGGCTATTAACATTTGCAACGACAGTATGATTATTTTTCGAACTTTAATATTTATAGTCATCGAGTAAATATATTGCCTTCAATTTCAAACTACAGCTCTTTAAAGATTGAAAAACGAAGAACAGCTTTTGGTACCCAAGTATTAATTTGGTTATTTTGCGAAAGCGGTAATTTGTAGATATCAAAGCGAGAAAAAGAAAGAAAAGTCTTATGTCAGGTAAAACACTCGATAACTCGTTCATATTTTCCTTTGTAACTTAACTACGGATTGATCTTAATTGATCTTTGTCTTTTATAATGATTATATTGATGTCTCTGTTACAGATAATCCTCATTTGCCGGATGAGCCATGCGTTTCAGATGTACCTTTTGTCTGGCTGTTGCTGTTCTAATTTTAATGGGCAAACAATCGGGAGCCATCTGTTATCCGAGTTGCCCGTGCACAAATATTACAAATGAAACTATCTGCAACATTACATACATTATAACAACGTGGCCACTCAATTGGCAAGATTTCTTTGAATATGAGGTTAAAACCATTCAAAGATTAGACCTTATATTCAAGATCAGCATTTTCCCATTGCAAAAATTTCTCCAGTTTAACTGGTATTCTCTGCAGGAACTTCACCTTCATAATATCCAGGCTGACGATACGATAAGATCAATCTTCGAAATGGCATATTTAGAAAATTTACCTAAGCTGACAAAGCTTGTGCTTCGGTTAGGACGAATGAGTCTTATTGCAGGTAATGTGCAATCACCACTGCATCTCAGCTACTTGGATGTCAGTGATAATGGGTATTTAACTTCCGATAATCTTGCCAACATAATTAAAGTTTCTGGAACCGAATTGGAAACGCTTTATGCGAACAGTATCAGCCATGTTGACGGTGCATGTCTCGATGATTCTTTCTTCGAATCCTTCAAGAAAACAAATCTTAAAATTCTACATTCCAAAAACTCTAATATTAAAGTCATAAATAGCCCAAATATTGTCAACTTTCTTCCGTTTCTTGAAGAAATAGATTTCTCTCAAAACGATGTCGCTATTCATACAGATACACTTTACAGAATTAGACAATTTAAAAACTTAAAAAAATTCTACGGCCCAAATACCCTGGTTGAATCGTACAGGCAGTATAACTGTGAGAATACCATTCTGCAAGAGAAAACGGTGTCACTTTTCTGCATCATGGTAGGTTTTGCGACAGATTCTACGTTATTCAGTTCTTTAGAAGTTGTAAGTATTGCCGGCAACGAACGATGCAACAAGGTAGTATGTGCACATTTTAAATGCACGTTGCCAGAGACAACATCACTAAGAGAACTACACTTATCCAACTGTTGTTATAAAATATTTGATGTAGAAGTGAAAGGTCTCCATAACTTAGAAATATTTGACTTTTCCATGAACGTTTGCGAATATATTTCTCCGCTAGTTTTTTCAGAGCTGACGTCATTGAAAACACTGCTTTTAAACGGAAATGAACTGTCTAAAATGGAGAACAGCTACCCTGAGGAATTTAGAAATCTAACGCGGAAAATAAGAAATCTTACGATACTTGATCTTTCATCAAATGAACTTGTTAAGCTTCCAAGTGATTTCTTTGCATTCAACACAGAACTGAACACATTGAATATTTCATCAAATCTGTTTTCTTACCTTCCAAAAGGGATTTTTGCCAACAATCCTAAGCTGAAAATATTGGATCTTTCAAACAATTTATTGAGTGTAACCGACTGGTTATCAACAAATCTGGTAAATCTACGTGTTTTGAACATTAGCAATAATCGAATAACTACTTTAGATAGCGAAGCACGAAATCTGATAGATAGTATGTCTGTCAATACGTTCTTGGCAAAGAACAATTTAGACTGCAGTTGTGAGAACAATGATTTTTATGTTTGGTTAGCAAACCAAAAAACACCCAACGTGAATATTACTGAAGTATTTTGCATCCAAACAGAAATCGTACTCTCGAGCCATATAACTAAAATTGATTCATTCATTTATGACTGTAAGCTGAAACGTTACATTGGGCTATTAGGTCTTTCCATCATACCAGTTATTATGGCTATATGTGCTGTCTTCTATCATCGCCGTTATCAGAATATTCTTCGTTTACGTAGAATACGGAGGCAACTCAAAGATTTTGCCGAGGAAAACGTTGCCCCACAACAACATTTTCTACTGTACCTTGCGTACAGTTTTGCCGATAGTGAGACAGTGCTGAAAATCATCTTTCCTGAATTAGAAGCAAGGCTTCAGCGAGAACTGAAAGTTGCCGACAAGCTTGTGTGCATATCAGACAGAGATTTTGACGTGGGAACCAGCATCTCTGATGAAATTATTCGAGCTGTATCTTCGTGTACAGCCGTACTGTTTGTTATTTCGAAGGAATTCGCGAGCAGTCGCTGGTGTGAATTTGAGTCTGAGATTGCCATCTATCAACAGAAGCCAATTATTATAGTCGTTTTGGAACAAATAAAGATCAAATCGTTTCCCTCTTCACTTCGAAAAGTATGTTATAAATGGACAAGAATGGAATGGCCTGGAAATAAAGATGTAAACAAACTGGACGATTTCTGGAAGAAACTAACGAAGGCCGTAATGAAATGCACTGATGTAAAATATTGATTCCTCGGTTAGACTCTGATTCACGTACGATCAACTCTGTAACACGAATCGAACCTAAAAATGAACATCGGGCTATTTGGTCTTTTCAGCGTTGCAGTTTGTTTGGCTATTTGTGCTGTCTTCACTTTTGACTAATTGTGTAAGAGGAACATGCCGGTGTACACTATATTTTTACCAGTCTATCATCGGGTTCTTGTCTTGTTGTTGAAGGAAGTAAAACATAGTAAAACATAGCATCAGGACAGCAATACCGGAAGTATGACTATGTTAGATCTGAGTCTTACGGGTAAATGTAAATACTAGAATAGGTTCTTATACTATGGCTATAAATGTACTAGGGACATGTAAATATATTAAGATATTTAACTGTCTAATTTTATTTAATCTGATACTATATCATGTGTAGAATCCAAATATTAAACTTTCTGAAGGTAACTACAACCTGAATATTAATTGATTTGCATTTGTTTGTTTTAATCACTTAATAGAGTGGTCATTTTGAAATACGAAACTTTAATAAAGTTCGTTGTCTTGTTTACTTGCTTTGTGGATAACGTGACACACTATTCCTTGCGTAGATACATGGTATTTGGATCCCTCAGATGAAATCATTGCCATATGGACAAAATATACTTTAGGAATAAATAATTTTTTTTGCACATGAAATTATACATGTGATCATCATAAAAGTGAATATAACGTACTTCTCTCCAGTGGGAAATATGCAGTCATTATTTATAAGTTTTTACAGTCATCAGATATATTTGGTCAAGAGTAGGCTTTGATACTTCATGTAAAACTAAAATAGTAATCAGTGATAATTTGTTCAGGGTCGTCTCTGGCTCTGTAGCAGAAATGAACACACTTATCATTGATAATAAGTCAAGGGTACATTTTGCCATTGCTTGAAAACTAATACAGTCCTAATTGTTAGTACGTCATGAGTTGGCATGGACACTGCCTTACAGCTAATAAAGTCGTCTGGGATTGTAAGTCAAGGTTGGCTTCGACACTGCAGATAAACCTTATAGAGTTCTCAGTGATACTAAAAAAAATCCAAGGGTAGGCTGTGAAACGGGCGTAATCAATGATAGTTAAGGCATATGCATGCATTGGCATTGCCGGTAAAACTAATACGCATGAGTTAACATTATAAGTACAACTAATGCAGTCATCAGCAGTAATGAACCAATTGTAGGTTTATAAACGTTGAGTAAAGCTCATACAGTCATGAGTGATAGTAAGTCAGGGGTAGGTTTCTACATTGCAGGTGAAACTAATAATCATACGTGGTGGCAAGTCAAAGTTATTCTTTGACGTTTCTTGTAATACTAATACAGTCATAACTGATTGTAAGCCATGAGTATGATTTGGCGCTATTAGTAAAACTAATACAATCATCAGTGATAATAAGTCAAGGGTAGTCCTTTACACTGCAATTAAAACCAATAACCAGCATATGCTCTGAAAACATCAGATATATTATTAATATCATCAGTAATTGTAGGACACTAGTAGACAGTGACACTGTGGGCAACACTATTACAGTAATCATTGGCAGAATTTTAATTGTATGCCTGGACGCTGCTTATAAATATGATACAATGTAAAATGTGAACAACCGGGGTATCCGATTACTTTGAAATCGCTAAAGTTTACATATTCTTATTTATGGTATTCTCTTTTTGAGAAATTATTTTTGATACAATCATTTAAAACGTTTCTGTATTGAATAAAACATGTTTTATTTAGGCATAATACGTACTGAAATGAATTATGTGTTCCATGTTATAAAGTTTATTATATATGGTCCAAACATTTTGGAGAAGGCAGCTTGAACACTGGAATTCAACTTTATCTTTAGAGAGAGCTGTATTTCCCCTTCTGATTATTGCCAATGTAGCACTGTCAATTTTCTCCTTTCAGACGTTGCACACAATTCTCTGAATCTTGCTTCTGTGTTTGTCTGACATCATTATAAACTGGTAATGATTGAGAAAGTCGTGAAGATGTTACAACCGTCACAAGCAAAGATTCATGCAGAGATGACAAGAGATCAGTTAAAGAATATTTAAGTTATCCTCTTCTGGATAATACTGGTTAAGGCAATAAGGCGAATGTACACACACACACACACACACACACACACACACACACACGCACACACACAATATATATATATATATATATATATATATATATATATATATATATATATATATATAGTGAGGCCTGTCGCAGAATAGAAAAAGCGTGGGTTTTGGATTAAATTTACAAGTCAGACACAATGTGTGAAAGATGGAAATTAATGAACTTAATTAGTAAAGAAAATATATGATGTATAAATATAATTATTCGCACACGCTCTCAACATACGTTTAAACCAATTACTCTATACAAACGTTCACACACTGAACATAAACACAAAAATATTAAATCAATCTGAAATACAGATTCAAGAAACCTCATGAATGTAATATACGTTTCAAATAATGGTATGCATTGTAAGATATTCAGATAATTTCACGTATCGACTACGATTAAAATTCAAACAAACTCAAGGTATTCAAATATGTTTCTTATGTTCTGCACTGTAAGTGAGATTGACATAAATCTCCTAGAATGCAACTAAGATTCATTGTAATCTCATGTAAATGAAAATGTACCCAATTGAAACAACAATTGGAACAAACATATGCCTTTTGACCGTTGTACGGTTGTACAATTTCAAAAACTGATCAATCGCACAGTTTCATCACGTTTTTGGGTTGCCTTACGCTTGTATCGCCCGCGCGCATGCTTCACGGATTCACCACATAAACAGTCATACGTATACACACGTACAAACAGCATTAAATTAGCTACGTCTTCATCCATGGCTCCACAATATGTACATAAATATGTTCATACATATAAATAGCTCTAGATAGCTTTATCCAACTCTTGTCAGCTCTACAGTCAGCTACAATAAAACCAAATTGGTAATAATAATGAGTACTGAAAAATCTCTTGATATACGCAAATACATTAAACTCTAATAGCAACTTGTAATTCAAAGTTTTCAAAGTTTAGAATCTGCGTAAATAAATCATTCCAAGATATAACTTTACATCACAAAGGCGGTCAATGCACGGGATTCTTGATCAACGGGAACCTGCCAATATTCCTGGGAAGGAACCAGTTTGTACATCCATCTGATGCCTGACAACTTCGCCAAAAAACATTCATATCTGGCATTGGTTCTGCATCGAACACCGTGATTTTCTTTAACTGTCGGAAGTCGATAAAAAAATCGATTGGTCCCATCTTTTTCTTCTGACTAGCACTACAGGCGCAGAATATAGCGAGTTGGATGGTGCAATCACCCTCAGATCTAACATTTTATTCACATCTTCGTACACAGCTTCTCGTGCGTTATAGGATACCTGATAACCTCTGATTCTAATGGGGTCAGATGTATTCAGTTTATTTGTGAGGTTATGTATCACCTGGTCTGTCGGTGAATACGTTCATTATTTAATCAACAGCGCATTAATTTGTTGACGCTGGTCTCTGGTAAACTCCGCACTCACACCGACTTTATCTACCCTTTCCCTCGGAACACCCAAGGGACACTCACTCAAGGGAAACCTTGATTTCTGAGTCTACTACGTCGTCGTCCATGACTGCCGTACAAACGACATTTAAGAAACCTTGTTCTAAATAGTCGCTTTGTCTCATATGTAGAATGTAAGCATGTGTGCATGGAATGTCTTTATATTACAGTCTCTGTCAATTTTATATCTATGTGACCCTTGAACTCTTTAACTTCGTTGGGAACTTTCCACTGGACCAGTAACGTTTTTGTGCCATTGGGAAGAATTCAGAGAACCTGATCTCCTACAAAAAATTTCCTATTTCGCGCTTAGCGGTTATACTTCTTGGCAAATCTGCTTCCCGATTTCATTCATTCATCACGTGTCGTTGTTGTTTAGAGTTTGACGCCATTTTTCAACACACGATAGGCTATACATGGCGGCCAGTGTTAAGGATGGAGAAAGAACCCGGGACAACCCCCAGAATAACCACCGACCCACGAGATGCTACTGGCAAGCTATCTCACATATCCACATTAGCCGAATCTGAGACTCGAACCCACGCAGACAGAGGTGAGACGGCAGTGATCCGTGATGGACAATGCTTTAGACAACTCGGCCACTCGGAGCCTCTCATCACGTGCCATCTTACAGATAGTTTCTAGTGTCTCTCGCAGACCTAGCAAGTACTGGCAGTTAAATTGTATTCCCTCGATTGAGACGTCCCCTTTCCAAAGTTCACGTAGTATCCACATCGGGCTTCGAACTGTTCTTTCGTACAATAATTCGAAAGGTGGAAACCCTAAGCTTTATTGCATTCTTTGCGGAGCGCGAACAGAGCCGCGTGCAAATAAAGATCCCTGTTTTGCGGATATTCCGCACACATTTTTCGTAGTATATGTTTCGTCCATAGCACGTAGAATGGTATGGGATAGTTCTTTAGCTGTTTGATGGACAACAGCCTACTTATTTTAAACATGAAGTCAAAGGTGAATTGGGGACCACAACCATAAGGATCACTTCTGACATAACTACTCTACTGAACATTTCAGCCAATGCTTCAGCCACCCGTTCCGTTTGAATAGTTGGTAACGCTACGATTTCGGGATATCTTGTTATGTAATCCACAAGAGTACGAATATACCGGCTCTTCCTTTCGGTAACTGCTTGTATTGGTCCTACAATATTCATCGCCGCTCTTTTAAACGGTGCATATATTAATGTCATATGTCATAAGGGTACCCTTGTGAACCTTCCTCTTTATAGGGTTTTCTGAAACCATCGTCGCACAATAGAAACCGAGTGGGTTTTGGATTAAATGAATAACACAAACACAATATGTGCAAGATGGAAATGTATGAACTTATTTAGTAAAGAAACATATATGATATATAAATATAATGAATCTCACACGCTCTCAACATACGATTGATCTAAACACTCTCTACAAACATTCACATATTGAACATAAACCAAAATATGATATCAATCAGAAATACAGATTTAAGAACCCTAATGGATTTCATATACGTTTCAAATAATATCATGCACTAATATTATGACATTAGAAACTCAATAAGCGTCGCATATCGAATTAAATATAATTTTAACACATAGGAGAACGACTAATTTTCAGGGTAAACTACCCGTGCATTGAATGATTATAATGTCTCTCGTCGGAAAAAGTTTTCGACGAGATACATGTTAGTTCCGTCGCTTACCTGGAAAACACGTATTCATCCTACATAACGTTGTACAATGAAAAACAGTCAAATAGTTCTAAGACATACCCAAGATATAGTTTTGCGCCTATTTCCGTAACAAGGCCTCATGCTGTATACATGTAGTATGTTGTCCCATCCAGTCACATTATCTTGAAACCAGGCCAACAAGTCCTAACACTAAACACTTAGTGCTGAGAGACTAGCGAGGCAGTTGCAAGTACCATTTTGTTAAATCCGCGACCTCCCGCATCTGAGGCGGACCCTACAACCACTTAGGCCACCATAAAGGACCGTTTGCATTACCATCGGCTGTATGCTGCTCATAATACTCTTTTTTTCTGATTCCTTAAGATTGTCCTTTGTGAAATGGAATGAAATACTGTCATTATATTAAATTCGTTTGGTGCCTCTTCCCTGCATTGACATAGGTTTTCATGTCTTTCATCATGCATGATAAACTGGTCCGTATTCCATACACAAAAGAGATGTCACAAGGAAGCATTGTGTTACAATAGGTACGTCATATGATACTTGATTTTTAGGACATTTACTGCTATGATGAAATGTCTGAGTATTTATTCTTATTCGCCCACATTGCTTACCTTACTTTTAAGAATGAATGTCTTAGCAGTCCACTTACTTTTCGAACTTTCGATTACTCTTTGTATTTGTAGCTTTAAATGTATGCTGATTTTGTCAGAAGGCTTTAAGTAAATGCGTTGTGGTTTCTCAGAAGGCGTTAGATAAATGCATGTTTGACTTTGTCGGAAGGCGTTAGGTAAATGCATGTTGGCTTTGTCAGAAAGATTTATGTAAATGCATGTTGGCTTTCTCAGAAGGCTTTAGGTAAATGCATGTCGGCTTGGTAAGAAGGCGTTAGGAAAATGCATGTTGGCTTTGTAAAAAGGCGTTAGGCAAATGCAGGTTGCATTCGTCAGAAGGCTTTCTGTAAATGCATGTTGGCGTCTTCATAAAGCGTTAGGTAAATGCATGTTGGCTTTGTAAAACGTTGTTAGGTAAATGCATGCTGGCTTTGTCAGATGGCGTTAGGTAAATGCATGTGGGCTTCGTCAAAAGGCCTTAGGTAAATGCATGTTGGCTTCGTCAGAAGGAGCAGCAGAGAGGGTGAACCCTACAACCTTTTCAGGCAAAAAATAGATTGAATCTTTAAAAAAAAAATAGAGCCTTCCAAGGAAATCTCATGGTTTAACCCCAAAAAAAATGTCTCCATTTGGTAAACGGAGACTTTACGATTTTTCAATCTATTTTGGTCGCAACTTGTTGTCGTTCACCCTCTTTGCTGCTATGGGTTAATAATTCTTTTACGATGAAAATCCTTTTAGGATTTCACAAACAGACTAATCGCTAACACCTCTTCTTGTAGATCAATTAGATTATTAGATTGGTCTGTGAGTTTGAAATTAATTCTTGTTAGCGAATCATTATGACACCGCATATAGACTGGATTAACCGGAGACTCAATTATTAAAAATCCTGGAGGGGCTATTGGTGCAAACGAATAAAGAATATATCCTTGCTGAGCTTGATTTGATCGTTCGAGATTAATTTGATAGCTTCCTTCGATAGCATCGCATACTAAATTGAACGCAATCACTGAGGATATATTCACGTTGAACGGAGAGATATGTCTGCCGCCACCATCTGGGTCATTATTATGTTTGAGGATTTTTATTTCCGGTGAAGCTGTTTTCTCCATGCATCATGAATTATTCTAAAACCAATATCGATGGTGTCACTGAGAAGTTTTTTAGTTCTGGTACGTTATATCCTGGTAGTTTGAATGTTGGAATATCTTTGACGGGGAAATTATATTTTTCTGCAAATTGTATTCTCGATGTGGGATTATCGTCATCTAGTATATCCTGAATAATTTTCAAATTAAATGTTTCCATATCGTCGATAATTTTGTTGCATGTTTCTACGACGCTCATAAATTCATCTCGGGTAAGAGTACCGGATTTAAGAGATATTAACAACAGCGATAAATCATTATTCATTGCAGTGAAATTTTCAATAATTTTAGGTTCGTTAACAAAATGATACCCATCCCAGGGTCCACCCCCACCCTTGGATGGAATCCGATACCAAAAAACTCTATATTGATTGTGTGATCTTTATAACTCCTTATTGGATTATCAGGTTTTATCCTGTCTGTGATATAATTAATTTTTTTGTGGTTCCGGTAAATCAACGGTTTTCCCCCCTGGTGGTAATTCAGGCCATCCTAGTACGGTTCTAATAGAACTCTGATAGATATCTACGACGTATCCTTCTGTGCCTATCTCAATTGCGGATGATAGCGTCGGCTCATGAACCGTTATAGCGATTTTCGATTCTGTTTCAGTAATGGATTTTATTCTACGCGCGAATTCATTATTGATTTCTTCGATTTGATATGATCCGGTTGGTATGGAAACAACGTTCCAGTCTGGAGTCCCGTCATCGCGATTCTTATTCGCAAATACCAGTGAATTATTCGGTTGTTGACCACCAAATGATTTTGATCTGATATTAGGCCAACTGTGATACACCCGTAATTTTGCTAGCGCTATCTCCTTCACGGGACTGGGCTAGGGAAATTCCCACTGAATTCTGGATTCGTTGATGTTATTGATATCATGCTTGTTTGTACTGGGTTCGTGTTCTCCACTATTCGTTGAAGTAATTCCATCGCTGTTGTCATTGTTATTATACTGTTGTTGTCGCTCTAATTTTGATATCGCGGAATCGTGAATACTGACCATCACTGAGAACTCACTATCTGATATCGTTGAGGTTATTGAGATCATTCTGGTTTTCGGGTTCGTGTTTTCTGATTCCATCGGTGTTGTCATTGTTATTATACTGTTGTTGTCGCTCTAATTTCGATATCGCGGAATCGTGAATACTGGCCATCGCTGAGAACTAACTATCTGATATAATCGTATTATCGAGTGACGACGACATCATCGAGGATAATTGCGAGTATGCAGTTGATACAATATGAAATTTAATCGAGTAATCTTGCAGTTTACTCTGGCTGCATGATGATATCTTTTTTGTTATTCCGGTTGATATACCCCCGATTGTAACCGCCGCAGAAATGCAAATTGGAACTACGACCGGGGCAATCATTGTAACTGATGCAAGTATTATTCCGGCGCCAGCGAGAACGCCTGACATCGAGTACACAGTAACATCAATTGCGGTGATTCTTCGTCGGTATTTTTTCATTTTTTCACGATAGCGCTCAGAAAGTGATTTCAAGTTCGCGGAAAATTCTTTCACGGTATCATATCGATATCGATGCGATTGTGATTCCATTGACTCTGTCAACGGGATTATTATCCGTTCAATTGATTTCGTTGACTTTGTCAATGATGTCATTGTTATTTTAAACCCGCTAGTGTTTTCAATTATTCGCCATCGTTAGCGAGAATTGCTAGTACTTCAGCCGGAAAAATTATCTACAAGTTCTATACACCATGCTATTTTTGATCTAATGGTGGAGCTATCAACCGCGACGAAGTGAAAGGTTGGTGTTCTGTCAGTCTCGATAATTAACGTCGCGACGCCACCAGAGTAGGTTTTACCGTCCGCAATCATATTAAATTGATCAATAGAGGCCCACGTTAACCTGTAGATACCATCGACCTTCGCTTTCCCACCCCACAAGAGATCGGCGGTAGTTCTTAAAGTATCTTTTTCTCCTATCCAATCCACGATTCCATGATGGATCGTATACACGATATTTTTAATGCGCTTGTGCGGAATCCTTACATTTTCAAGATTTTCTATTAGTTTAGAAATATCGAGATAATTTGCATTGATTTCATTTTCATTCATCATCCTCCCCGCCTCCTTGTTAAAAAAGAATAGCGATAAAAAGTTTTTGATTTCAGCGAGAGTCATGCCAACCACAAGCGGGGTTCCAAAGAATTTATGTACGATATTTTTGCGAAAACTATTATAACCTCGTATATAATCATCCAGCTCACGGCCGCGGGTGGCAATTGCGTCGGTGATCGTAGACACAAGTTCGCCTGGTTTAAGTTGTCCATCCTTGGAATACAGCGCAATAGAGTTTTCAGCGGCGTTGTGTTGTCGTTTTAAAATGTCATCCAATGACACATCACTGCTTTTCAATTTACCCTGGCGATCTTGAAATACAACTATTTCGTTCGGGTCAACGCTTACTAAATTTAACGTCTCAGCGATTTCATCTTCAATTATTTTTTATATCACCCGTTGCAGTGCCATCGGGTTTGAGTTTCAGAGGTCTTCCCCAAATATCAATCATGTTATTGTAAAACTCTTTCTCTCTCTAAAATCTTTGTTGACGACTTCGTCGTTACCAGTGACTGCTAGTGTATTCATTTACGACAACATGTGGTGGTTTTCCCCTTGGGTTACCCAAGAAGTTAGAAATAGCGTTAAGGACATTTAATACTTCGCTGCCACATATTGGTGGGTCATTCATTTGTTGTGTTGGTAGTGTAGAATACCATGTCTTCATTGGAAAAGTTTTTATATAATGCATAAACTCGCTTGGCGGAGCTAACCCATATGAATCAAAATAGACAATCCCACGTGGATCAATAGCGTATGCAACCCAGTGAGTCCCGGGTCCGGTGCTGTTATCTAAATTAATGATTCCGGTTTCAGTGTTGTTTGGTTGATGTGGTAATTGATCTTTCATAAAGACACCTCTGAAATTTTTAATCGCTAGTTTTTTAGCGGCATCGAGTAAATCAGGCCTTTTCCGCTGTACCATGAATACGGGGTTCCTGGTAGTCTTAGACCCTTTCCGCTGTACCATGAATACGGGGTTCCTGGTAGTCTTAGACCCTTTCCCTTTTTTTATACCCCTTTCCCATTCCTGCCGCGGTACCAACGGCTCCTAACGCTGCCGCTTTCGCCACCGCTGGGGCTGCTGCTGCAATCAAGGCCGGAATCGCAGCTAACAACGGGAATATACCGCCTGTTTTCATCATATTTTTGATAGCAGCCGCAGAAAGAGTAATCTGAACACCTTTTTTTGCTACTAGTGCATAATTGAAATGTTTTGACGAGTTGTCAGTGATAATTTATTTGCACCACCAGTCATTTGATTAGGTTTCAAGTGATTGTGGTTCCACATTGCTTAGCTGATTTGGATTGCAATTTTTTTAATTGACCAGGTGTCAACGACACTTTGATATTACTATACGACATTATACGATAACATATTGATCTAATTGCTATAAAGTTTCGATTACATATTTTCCACTGGTGCATCTACCACTCTCATTCTTCCTCCAACACCTTCGAGTAGCATTGATTTGTCGCTGAGAATGACAGCAACCGCTCTATAATTAGTAATAGCACCACGAAGCACATTAGCTCTAAAATGTATATCAACGACAGAATGTCTTGTCAAATCAAGATGTTCCAGTGAGAAGTAATAGATCGGATACAGATTCTTAAAATCCAACTGTGATATTTGTAGACCAGTATCGACATTTTGATTACGTGCCATAAACGACAACAACCTATGATACACGCGTGCAATATGATTCTGACCGTAATCAAGTTGTACGTCTTCAGATGGTTCCTGCTGGCCGTTTATTCTCAGTGAGACGTCTTTAACACCTAATGGATCAAATATCATATGGCTGAAACGTTGATCGCCAACTCGTGTGTTATCCTGTAACGCAATAAATATATGACGTGGCGCAGCAACACCTTGTTTTGATGCTAGATTCCAAGTGAATAACCCGTTGATATTTGATTGTTTAACATCAGTACTCACGGTTAGCCAACTTAGTAATGATTTTCCTCCTTGGTCCATAAATGATAGTAATCGTTCTTCTGCTGTGATTGATGGAGTCAACACTGGCATCCACAATGATATTTTTGTTAAATTGACATTACCGGCATCAGCATTGGGATTTGCGTTGTCTGCGGGAATCCTCCGAATTGCGTCATTATCATCACTCTTTCGTACAAGGGCTACTGCATGCTTCGCTTCATAAATAACTTTTCTGACGTTTCTACAGAATCCAAATATGTGATGCAGTGGAATCGCGCATGAAAATGATTTACGCGCTCCTTGCAACATTGAAATACGTGTTGCGGCTAGATTGAAATTAGGATCGTTGTTTATAATCATATTTTCAACATCAACATCAGCGGCACCAGCATTATTCTTTGGTCGTCTTACAACAAATTGATTTCCTCCAGCGGTATTTTTAACATCTTTTGCAAACATCATAGAAGGTCCCGCGGATCTTGTATAATCATCAGAATATCTCGCTAACCCGATTATTGTTGTGGCTGCATCAACATCGCGATCTCGATTTCTTTTCCATCAATGAGATATCTAGCACTGTCGAATAACGCCATGATACCATTATTGACAAAACCGACTTGAGTACCAGCTGGATACTCTGTATCATTTGTTCGTGTGATTTCTCCTTCTACTTCAATAAATGCTTCAGCGGGAAGAAAATACTTACTGGTATCATGGGCTTGAAGTTCAATTCGCGATCGACCATTTAAGTCTATTGCATGATAGGCGTAATATTGATAATCGCGTACAGAATCATCCTTGCCAACTGGGGCGTCTATATCAAACGCTGGATCAGGTGACCTTTTGAACATTTTATTCTATTTATCAGAGTCTAAATCGTAAACGATTTTCATCGTAAAAGAATCGTAGGATTTCATCGTCGTAGTTTTTTAAAGCCACTTCCCGCTATCATATTCGCAATATTGCTTTGGTCGGGGGTTATCAACGACGCTAGTTTTTCATCTACTGCGTTATTTATAATTTTACTAACACTCGCAGGCATTTCCGCTGTAGACGGTAACGGTTTTTTTCTCCGTGATTTCACTAGCGCTGTTAATTTATTCTTCGCGGCTGAAAACGCTTTTCCGGCGAGATCTCCAACAGCACTAATACCCTTATCACGAATAACATCAATTGCTTTCATTGATAAGTGTTTAGCTAACGGCATCACTTTTGGAGCCATTCTTGCAAATAACCCTGCAATGGTATTACCTAAACCATCACCATAGTATGCTCTATAAACCGAAACCGTGAATTAACTACATAGACGGGGGTTGGTTTGTCATGGTTGTAGTGTATGATCATTATTTGAAATCAGAAACAATTTTTCAATTGTAAAAAAATTTGTCAATTGTAAATTTCAGTCCCGGTGATGAAAAATCCAAGGGATTTTCAGTCGCTGTGATACCCACTTGATAACTCGCCAATGAAATCTCGATATGTTTTGATATCCATGATACCACCTTGAAATAACCGCCTGCAGATATCAGCTGCTTCATTAATTATTTCCGGAGAGTTATTTCCAGCTCGTTTTTCTCCGATGAGAACTTCTAATCGTGATATATCACTGAGAACACTACCAGGACATGAAATCCTTGGATTTTCACTGGAATCTTGCAATCCGCTTCCGCTATAACCGGTTGCTTCATCTAGTTTTTCTAGTTTTTCTAAATCCGTTTCTTGTAAATAATCAAGAACATCATCATCATCATCATCATCATCATCATCATCATCATCATCATCATCATCATTATCATCAGGTGTTAGTTGCTGTTGTTTTTTAGGAGAGTAGAGTACTTTTTTTTGCAGGTTGCTGTCGCTTTCTTTGCAATTTTGGCGGTTTTTGTTGTTGTTTTAGTTCTTCAAATTGTTTATACACTATACCCACCGCATCGATATATTCCATTTATGATGCACTATCCGTCTTAATTTGACTTTGTTTAGTTTTGATTTTGTAGAATATATCAGCCCAGTGAGTTATACTTCTAACATATTCATGATGTTCTGGTTTCAACATATTTTTCCTGTTTTCATAAGTCGTAACAACAAGCGCAGGGATTTCTGTTGGATCAGTCTTATCGATTGCTGCTAACCCTTCCTCGTTAAATCTCACGCGGAAATCATCTACTGTTCTTTTTGATTCCATTTTTTGTACAGCCTGTTTTGTTTGTTCAGTTTTCGCTGCTATTTTTTCGAGTTCACCGATAACAAATTTCCCCGTCTCGGGAACATCTCCCAGTATAGCACGCTCTACCCCTTTCGTTGCTGTGGTTACTGGTTTAAACAATTCTTCAGATCCCACAGCAAAGTCAATTTGTAAACTCTGCCGTTGTTGCAGTTTATTTCTTACAGAGTCGCGAATTGGTATAAATCTCTTGATTGCATCCAGTCGTTCACGAGCCAATCTAGTTGTTAATGCTTCATTGACCATTATTTGAAATCAGAAACAATTTTTCAATTGTAAAACAATTTTCCCGAACCTGACCTAACAGACAAAAACATTTGACATGTCGGATGATTTTTAACACCACCGTATTTAACAGCTCTATCATCGAGGAGGAAAGTCACATGATTGCTATAAATAAAATAATTCTGACACTCCCTCATTCTGAACCGTCTTTCAATCTGTTATTCACTGATTTTGACGTTTTCAATCAAAAAATGCTAAAAAAATAAAAATTTCTCTGAGGGGGTCGACGACAAAATCTCTTTGAGGGTCGGTCACGGTCAAAATCGTTCATTTTTCTTGAATTAACGCCCGTAGGTTTCTAATTTTAGAATTAACCTCTTTTTTCAATTCGTATTCGTTACCTAATTCTTTTCGTATTCCCTCTACGATAGTATATAACGGAACAAACGCACTTACTTCACTAGAAAATGCAAGAGAGTCCCGAATAGAATTCTGAATTTTTTTGATGAGCGCGTATTTCTTTGGTAGCATATATTTATTGTTGTTAACTCCGTATTCTATATCCTGAAAATCTGACACAATTTTATCAGGATTTAACCTATCTGATAGTTTGATATCCAGACTTTTCAATTTTGAAATTTCATTAATAATGCTATTCATTTTTTCAGAATTCATATTCTATGGTGATTACATATTTCTAAATGAAAAATATGACGCATCAGACATAATTAAATTGAATTTTCTGTCCGTTCTTTTTTGAAATCGCAGATCGATAAATCCCCTCTGCAACATATCGTACTGAGGCTCTACAAATATCGAAATGCCTACCGGCTTCATATATCGATTGAAATATTTTTTCTTCATTAGCTATCGTATTAAAAGATTTTACGGGTCTCGCTTTTTTTGAGCATTTCCCAGTCTTTCCTCGTTTCAAATTTTCACTCTGTGTTATAGCTTGCAGATTTGATAAAGAATTGTTCTTTGGATTAGAATCCTTGTGATCAATAACAAAACCATCCTTGATCAATCCATTAAAACATTCATACACGAAACGATGGCAGTAATAAATTTTCTTTCCAGCGCCAAACTTCAAATACCCTCGATTATTCACAACACCAACTGGTTTTTTCAGTCTACGGTTTCTTACAACACCATCACTAGATGCTTCATAATTTGTAATCACAGGGTGTAGTCTGAATTCTTGGTTCATTCGTATACTAATACTATTTGTCTAATTCATTGTTTGGTCTAATGATTACATCACTGGAAAATCTTTCAATGTAGTCTTGGGGGTTTCTTATGATTTTATACTTCACTCTGACAGTGTCAGGGTCAGGGACTTTGTCAGAGATACTGACTTTGTCAAGGTCAGGGTCATTGATGAAATTTTTTATGGAGTTTTTGATTCTTTTGTCATAATAACGCTTCAACTCCCTGTATCGTTTGCCACCGCAATTCAAACACAACTGCGATTTTCCCCTAACCCCAACCCCACATCGAATACAGGGTAACGGACCAAGGCTTCCACGACGAAAGCTTTGCATATGATACCCACAGAATTCATTTCTGCATGATTTGTTACACGGTGTCACTGATCCAATCATGAGCCATTTGCAGTGATTCATTATACATAAATCTTTCATTTAAATGCTTGTTTTAATTATAGCATGGAGGAGTTCAAGAGATTATCGAAAATTAAACCCTGGAAAAATGTTAAATTCAATCTCGATAATGAGTTCAAGAGATTATCGAAAATTAAGCCTTGGAAAAATGTTAAATTCAATCTTGATAAGGAGTTCCAGAGATTATCGAAAATTAAGCCCTGGAAAAATGTTAAATTCAATCTCGATAGAGTCTCTGATACATCAAAACGTCTAATCGGTGATAGAACTATACTAGGTAAAATCAGGGAGTGTTTTAATGAATTCTACCGAGACGGTGCAGTATACTGTTGGTCGATATTTCGAATTATCGATGAAGATGTCAATGTACCCAACATCGATGCTACTATGAATGATGAAAGAGCAGCCGAGATAATTTCACACCTTGGCGAGCCAACGGGTTGGAAATCCAAGGGTAAATTGCAAAGCAATTCTCAACAGAAGTATTTTTTCAGAATAAAATTCATTATCGAAGTCGAAGGCAAATGGATTATTATGGATAAATTTGAACCAATCCTCAAGGATAAAAAAAGCTGTCATTGTGAGTAGAGATTCCAAACCAGGAATTCTAACTGGAATCGACAAACCATACTACGAGAGATCTTATCCTGTAACAGCAATCGTTTATGGAATATACCCGTTAAATGATAAACCCGATATCGCAAAACTAGCTCCTATGAAATATTCTAGTTCACTGAATTGTGTAGCAACACGGGTAATGGAACACTTCACAAATGCATCCCGAGGAAATAAACTAACTGATCTGCGACGTAGGAAAATAACCGAATGGGAACTGACAGTGAAACAGCATGGTGCAAAGATTTCTGATATAGCTAAATCAGAAACATCATTAAGATTCCCAATAACCGTTATGACGATAACCGGAGAAGTTTTATACGAACTGAAATATAACAAAAATGGAGCGCCAATACAAATTATTGATCATAACAAACACGCGTGGACACCTGCAGTAACAATATTTCCACGAGAACGAACCGTGAGATATATCCCCGAAGAATTTTCCGGGGATGTTTTTATAATGAGAAATTATTCGATGCTATTCACAAGCTGTGTAAAGATGGTCCTGTGTCAGTGTGGTTACTTAGAAGTGATGAAGATCCCGAAATAGGATTCGATCAATTTGTAAGACCAAATGGTGAATTATATCGCGTTGAAGAATTAGATAACACAATGAGAAAAATCGCTAGTGATTTTTCACCGGAGAGTTCCCATGAAAAACTACTCGTGGATAGTTTTACGATCCCATCAGTGGTAGCTCACTTCGCAAGAGAAAAAAACTCATGGCGTCCAACACGAAGTGATTTTCTCGAAGATGTTAAATTGAGTTGCGTCGAATTTAGTCATGGAGGACTGTGGAATACGAAATACTCACGTGATGGTATGATTTCAATTGATATATCCGAGTGTTATCCTGGAAGTTTTCTCGGGTATGGGGAATGCTCTGAGTATTTTAAACGATTTGGACACCCCACGCATGAAATGACTCGTGTTGCGATTAATGGTCCATTGCCTGATTTTGATTTAACTGGATTCGCTCGTGTGATATCATTCGAATTCACTACAGGGTTACATCCGTGTAGTTATCTTTGGCTTGGTAGACACCTATCTGAAAAACACTGGATGCCAATAGTGCTATTGAGATATATGATCGATTGTGGTATGCTAATATCGTTGATTGTTAGTGAAGCTATTATATGCTATCGAGCTCAGAAAGAAGTTTGGCTACCACAACCCGATCTAGATAGAGTAATTAGCGAACAGCGAAAACAATTTCCTGATTTCAATGAAGAACAAATCATGAATTGGTCTAAGGAGTTATTTGAAATTAAAAAAGAACAAGCAAAAGATTTTGGACGAAGAATAATCGGTAAATTTACCCAGGGTGGAAAATACGACAATGCAAAATATTCTTCGCGGTTGATCATAGACATCGCTGAATACGATTTTATTGTAACGGATTTAACGAAACAGGGAAAGCTTGTAAATCGTAAAGACGCTTTCCTATCCGATGGAAGACGATTAGGTACAGTTGTTACCTATTGTGATGGATATAATCCCCAGTACACACATTTGAGAAGTTCTTTGCTAGCCTATGCTTCTATTAATCTATTTTTGAGGATAAATAGATTTCCTTATACCGCGGTTAGAGTAGCCACTGATTCGATGTATACACACAGTAAATACAAATCAGCAGTGGCTGAATTCACATCCCCGGAGGAAGCGTGGGGGCGTTAGCAATTTAAAAAGGAAACACTACATGAGTATTGTGAATCCGCAGACGTTACCATGGATGATAAATATCTTTCATATAACCGTATTGAAATTCAATCAGAATTTTCTAATGCACCACCGGTATCTGATGGCTAAAGGGTTTTGTAGACTATTATGAAGAAATTACCACTGATTATAGATCACTTGATGAACGATTACGAGAATTCAAAGCGCTAATTAGATTACAACCGGATAGAATAAAGTGCGAAATAGCGCGTGAAGTGATTTCATAAACCCCAATGAATGATTTCTGGGAAGCGTGGAGACCAAACGATTTGATAATTGCAAGTAGAAAAATAGTCAGGGACACACTTCAGATGAAACTATTTGAATTGCATAAATACAAATTTGCAATACTTCCTGTGCCTCTTTGTTATAGGCCTTCGGATACACGAAAACATAATATTGAAGTTGATATTCCAGGACAGAGTGAAAAACAAATTCTCGTATTAAATGATATTGTGCTGGTTGATATCAATGTCGTTGAAGATGCATTGCGTGCTAATAAATCCCCGTGTGCGCTAGGATACGCAGCAACAATACATTCTTCACAGGGATTAACTATATCGGATACAATTGTTTGGATGTTAGATAATCGCATCGAATGGTCGAATTTAGTCTATCTCGCAGTATCCAGAGTACGAAGAATAAATCAGCTTCGAAGAATTGTTTTCGATGATAATGACACAACAATGGATGATATTGATGTTAAAATTATTGATAAAAAACTCTCCGGTTACAATCAACAAGACAAAAAAAAAACAACGAGAATTTGATATTGATGCTGAATTAATAATCACTTTGAAGAAACAACAGAATAATCACTGCGCAAGTTGCAATTATATAATGCGTTGGCAGTATTCGGATAAAGATTCTCGCCAATTTACCGTAGCCAGAAAAAATAACAGTCTCGGTCATGTCAGAAACAATGTGATGTTGACTTGTTTTGAGTGAAATAGACGCAACGGCGCTAGTTAAGACCCCGTGGTGGTAATTGAGTATCCTCGGGTATTACTTGCAGTTGTTGTCGAGTGAATCCTCGTTGAGGGGCAGTTGAATCCAGTCTATAGATTGCTGGTCTACCAGTTGATCGTGTTATGCCGGATATTTTATGCGCGGTAACACTCCAAATAGGATCAGTAGCCCTTTTTGTGCCTCCTTCAAGCTCTCCTGGTTCGTATAAATACCTAACAGTGATATTACTACCAAGAATTAGTTCTTTGAAATCTTTTTGTGGTTGTACGGGTATAGACTTCTTTTTAATCGCGTTGATAGGTTTCATGTTGATTGTTCTAGTAATCTCATTATTCAGTGCGATAATCGCAGCTGGTCATCTTTCGACCCATTCACGGGATCGCTTTTCTTGGATGAATTCTTTTGCGTATTGATATCCAAATAACCGCTCAACAAGAGTCCGATTAATCCATTCTACAATTGCCTGATCGCGATGTAACGCAGTATGCCCCCGTCTGATGGTGACATTGTGATGTTTCATTGTAGATGCAACCACACCTTGAAATTCCTTGCCAGGATCAACCTGTAACAGATTTGGCCAACGCAGAGGACCTCGTCGATAAATCCTTTCAAATGCAGAAGCGACTTCAGTTGATGATTTTGTTTTTAACGGTTCTGCTTCTTTGTATCGACTCGCAATATCAACTACGGTTAATGCGTATTTGCAACCACGATCATGTGGCAAAAATAATAAATCAGCCTGATGAACTTCATTAGGAACGGTCACATCAAAATGCGAGTAATCAATTTGTTTAGGCGCTGGTAGATAAATTTGCCATACAGCTTGTTTGGATAACCAATTAGCCGCAGTGGGTTTTTTTCACTTTTGCAGCGCTAGCGAGCTTATTGATTGCTGCTTTACCCTTCCAGCATCCTCTTGGAGAATAATAAATTGATTCCATATTATTAATTACCGGCACCTGACATCAATTTACTTTTCATAGCCGATTTTATCAAAAATGAAGCTAATTTTTCTTTGAAGGATTTATCAGGAATAGCATTTAACGCATGAATTAATTTCACATCTGCTAGATGCCTGTGTTGCAGATTATTGCTTTTATAAGCAACATCATGAAGGTGACAGGCCTTATCAATGGCGTTTATTGGTTCTTCACCGGGTCGGGCCTGATTTTGATTATTGAGTCTGATATCAAGTCTGGTTCCCGGTCCACAGTAGCTATATCCGGGAAGGTGCTTTTCTCCGGGGTATTTTGCCCATGAGGTTCCAGGGAGTTTTGCCAATTTGGCTGCGATATCACCCCCTCGTTTTTTTTTTAAATCATCATTTCCAGCAGATCTCATAGACACAAATCTAAATTTTTTTTGTACCACATTGTATGCATTTACCAGAAAGCGCTGATCGGTTATTTTTAGTTGTAATCGTCGTCAAGTCATCTGTGTCAGTACGCGTTTTACACTTCACACAATATAGATCCATAATTTATGTATAGAAATATGGATATAATTGATTTATCAGCGACTAAAGCAAGAGAACCGGTTAAGCATCATGCAGCGCTACCAAACTCTATCCGGATGATTATAATCGGGCCATCTGGATCAGGCAAGACTCAATTGTTGCTCAATTTAATAATGAGATGAATGAAGTGGGATAAGTTGTATTTAATTGCCCCTAGCGTAGATGATCAACGATGCTATGAGGTGTTAAAGGATTTTAACGAGAATGCATCAGAAATTAAGGGTGAGAACGCCATTGATTTTATAACTCATATTGACGAGGCGCCATCCGTGGATGACCTCGATGGGAACATTAACAATTTAGTCGTATATGACGATGTGATGTTGGATAAACAAACAAACCCAGCTAGAATATTTTCCCGAGGCAGGCATAAAAACACCGACGTGATATATGTCACTCAACGCTACACTCAGATTCCAAAAGTGATCAGAGATAACTGCAATATTCTTTCTGTATTCAACGGCGTTGATACACATACGCTACGAAATATTTGGCAGACATGGTGCTCTGATATGGACTTCAATCAATTTAAAAATTTCTTTAGTAACGCTCAGTCAACCCCGTACGGATTCGCAACAATAAATTTACATGATCCTCGAACACGATATCGTATCGGACTGGATCAAATATTCGGTTGAAATCATTTATTATTTTTGCTAACCAGAACTGAAAGCTTTAGCAGCAGGGAGGGTGAATGACAACAAGTTGTGACCAAAATTGATTGAAAAATTGTAAAGTCTCCGTTTGCCAAATGGAGACATTCTTTTTTGGGGTTAAAACATGAGATTTCGTTGGAAGGCTCTATTTTTTGATTTAAGGATTGAATCTTTTTTTTGCCTGAAAAGGTTGTAGGGTTCACCCTCTCTGCTGCTGAATGCGTTAGGTAAATGCATGTTGGGTTTGTAAAATGTCGTTAGGTAAATGCATGTTGGCTTTGTCAGAAGGCGTTAGGTAAATGAATGTGGGCTTCATCATAAGGCGTTAGGTAAATGCATGTTGGCTATGTCAGAAGGTTTAAAACATTTCTTTTAGAGCTGAGTACAGCGAAACGATTTGCGTTACGATATAGTGCATTATTACTGAACTTACTGAAAGTACGTGCCACGGTTTGCCACAATTATATAACAGAACAACACTTTGACGTTATGTAGCCGGTGTCTGACAATTTTGTAATAAAATAATTATCGCCAATTTTGCTATATAATATTATGATTTATACTTTATAAACAAAAACTTTTTTTCGAGAGAGAACATAAAATTAAATATAGCTCAATAGAAAATCCAGCCCTTCCACCCGAAAGTTCCTAATAGTAGACGAATGTTAGAAATTGTATGAAATGTAATTCAAAATCTCTTGATAAAGTGGTATGAATAATCTATAATTAAAGTGGGAACAATCCTTTCTTATTAAAATGTAATGAAGAATCTCTAATTAATGTGGGATAAATAATCTCTAATTAAAGTAGGGTGAATAATCTCTACCTGAATCCTAATGAATTATCTTTAATAAAAGTGGGATGAATGGTCTCTAATTAAAGTTGGATAAATACTGTCTAATTAAAGTCGGATAACATAATCTCTAATTTAAGTGGAACGGATAATCTCTAAGTAAAGTTGGGATGAATAATATCTAATTAAAGTGGGATTAATAATCATTAAATAAAGTTGGATGAATAATCATTAATTAAAGTGGGATGAATATTCTCTATTTAAATTGGGAACACTACTATCTAATTAAAGTAAAATGAATAATCTCTAATTAAAGTGGGATGAATAATCTCTAATTAAAGTGGAATGGATACTCTCTAATTAAAGTGGGATGCATAATCTCTAATTTCATTGGGGTGAATACTCTCTAATTAAAGTGGGATGAACAATCTCTAATTAAAGTGGGATGAATAATCATTAATTAATGTGGAATGATTAAGCTTTCACTTTATCAGTGATATGCATTACATTGACAGAGAACGTCTTGAAATATAGGAAGAGGGGACTCTACAGTCTTCAATTCACTAACTACACTATTGATATAATAAATTATCGCGATACTACAATTACATACTTTATACTACATTGAACTACTATATGCTATCTTGATTTATTATATGCTACATTAATCTACCACATACTACATTGATCTATTATATATTACATTGATATACTGCGCTATTGATATATTATTTTACTGATATATGAGATTCATTGATGTACGATGAGAGAGAGAGAGAGAGAGAGAGAGAGAGAGAGAGAGAGAGAGAGAGAGAGAGAGAGAGAGAGAGAGATTTTCTAGTAAACATTAAGCACACTCAATAAATACAGGTGAACACCCTACGCTTTCTTGCAGAACGTCACGGTGCGCGATAAGAGCCGCGTTCAAATAGGGATCCCAGTTTTGCGGATGTTCCGCACACATCTTTCGTAGCATGTGTTTCAGGATACCATTAAACTTCTCTACCAGTCATTCCACATCAAATGGTTTGGGGTAGAGTATAGCTGTTTGATAGACAACAGCCTGCTTATTTTACCCATGAGAACAGAGTTGGACCACAATCCGTAAGGTTTACTTCTGACACAACTAACCTACTGAAGATTTCAACCAATGCTTCTGTTACCCGATCCGTTTCAATAGTTGTAACTCTACGGCTTCGGGATGTCTTATTGCGTAATCAACAAGAGTAAGAATGTACTGGTTATACCTTTCGGTAACTAGTTGTATTGGTCCTACAATTGACCTATTGCCAGTTGTCAATTATTCTGCTGGTTTGACCAAGCAGCGAGCGCTGTTATACACACCTTCAGGCACTTCTTACGCTCACCAATTTTCTCCGACAAGATGCTTTTGTCGATATCGACTCGGCTATTGTGTATATTTACAAATTTTGCAACGGTCCTTTCAATTTTTTGATTCACATTGCAATGGGGCAGTGCAAATCTGATAGTTGTTATCCAGATCGTCAAAATGGAGCAGTTCAGTTTATTCCCTTCCCGATACCAATTCGTAACTAAATTGGGAAAAACTCGCCCAAGGGAGAATTCGTCCTGGGTGAACTTGCTCAACTTAATAACCTATTAAATTTGTAATATTGGCAATTTTTTAACTTTTCCATTTGATCTACTCCGCTTCTGTACTTAACGAAAAATAAGTGTTATCTGTCCGTTTTGCTCTGCTCTTCAAATCATTATATGCATTTAAACAATATTTGTAGAGATAGTGTTATCAATATTTGTTTATTACATTTACATCTAAATATAAAGCATGCGTACTAGATGCATTATAAGTAAATTTAATCATCAGGTGAAAATGATTTATGCGATTAAAACTTCGTTCAGTTCTTCATTTGAATGCTTCCAGATCATAAATATGTCATCTATAAATCTGAACCAAAGAGATGGATTGAACTTTTCGTTTTGAATGAAATCCTTTTCTAATTCACACATTTAAGGAAAGAGCATGAAGGAGCCGTATTAATACTCATTGATGTGTTCATTATTTGTATGTAATTCGTATTATTAAATTGAAAATAATTATTTTTTCCAAGATTAGTTTTCATTATTTTACAAATATCATTGCTAGATAGTATCCTATTTTTAGGATTGTTATCAAGAAAATATTTGCACGCTTCAATACCATCTGCATGTGGAATGTTGGTATAAAGTGATGTTAAATCTAATGATACCAGGATTGAAATTATCAGATAGATGTGGAATAGACTTCGACTTTTTAATGTAAGTAGTTTCATCTTTAATGTATGAAGGAAGTAATTTCATTAAAGGTTGTAAAACACTATCAATACATTTGGATATGTTTTCAGCATATGAATTACAACCTGATATAATGGATCGTACTGGAAAATGTAAAGATAAAATATGGTCAGGTTTTGTATGAGTTTTGGGTAATATGTAGAATTAAGGTGTATGTTAAGAGGGAAAGTATAAAAGTCCTCAAATACTGAATTATTATTTTTAGGGATCTCATTAATGCATTTTGAAATTTTTTATTTAATTTCTAAATGACGTTCAACTTCTTTAACATAATCATCTTGATTCACAATAATAATAATATCTGACTTATCGTTCTTTATAATCATTATACTGTCGTCATTCATTAGATTATATACAGACTTAATTTCGTCCTTATAAATATTACTATGATATTGAACAGCAAGAGGGCTGGACAAAACGAAACTAATTTAGAGAAAATCAGACCGACACTAATTCAGACTACTAAAGTGGTGAACAGACCAAGTTTTCAAACTAAAACAAGGCCTCTAAGGAGACAGTAACTAATTCAGTCAAAACTGAACAAAATGACAGTTTTTGTTTTACCCAAAGATTTTATCAAGTCCGATACGATATCTTGATCTAGAGTCATGAAACTTTATAGTTACAAATCCGTGTGGGGTTGACTGGGCATGACTAAAGAAATTTCTGAATTTGTTATAGTCCATGTCACAGCACCAGGTTTGATGAATGTTTCTAAGTGTATGAGTATCAACTCCATTCAACACAGCAAGAATATTACAGTTATCCCTGATCACTTTCGGTACTTGAGTAAATCTCTGAGTTACATATATCACATCAGTATTTTTATGTCTACCTCTGGAAAATATCCTAGCGGGATTGTTTTGATTGTCTAACATCACATCAGCATATACGACTAAATTATTAATACTTGAATCAATAACATCAACACTCGGAGATTCTTTGATATCGTTTATAAATTCAATAATATCCTTATCGATTTCCGATTTCGCATTCTTGTTAAAATCCTTTAACAACTGGTAACATCGTTGATCGTCTACATTCGGGGCTACCAAATATAGTTTATCCCATTTCATCCATCTCGTTATCAAACTAAGTAACAACTTCGTCTTGCCACTTCCATATGTTCCAATTATAATCATGCGAATAGAATTTGGAAGCGCTACATGATGCTTAACGGGTTCTCGTGTTTTTGTCGCCGAAAAATCAATTACATTCAAGCTATTATAAATAAATTATGATATACATTGTTTGAAATGTAAGAAGCGTACTAGCACAAATGACTTGACAACAATTACAACAAGCAATAACAGATCAGCACTTCCTGGTAGGTGTGTACAATGTGGTACAAAATATTAGATTTGTTTTTAAAGATTTAAAAACAAACGAGGAGGTGATATTGCAGCAAAATTGACGACACTTCTCGGGACTCCATGGGCAAGATATCCAGAAGAAAATGCCTTACAGAGTATAATAATTGTGGCCCTGGAAACAGACTATACATCAGACATGATGGCCAAGACCAACCCCGACCTTGCGAATATCCAATAAAAGCTATTGAAAAGGTGTGTCATGCTCATGATGCTGATTATAAACGTAGCAATCTGCAACACAGACATATCGCAGATGTGAAATTGATTCATGCGTTAAATTCTATCACTGATAAATCCTTCAAAGAAAAATTAGCTTCGTGGTTGATAAAATCGGCAATGAAAAGCAAATTAATGCTGGGTGCTGGTAATTAAGAACAGCATGGAATCTATTTATTATTCCCCAAGAGGATACTGGAGGGGTAAATCTGCAATCGGTAAACTCGCAAACGCCGCAAAAATAAAAAGTACCACAGCGGCGATTGGTTATCCAAACAGGCGATATGGCAGATTTACCTATCTCCTCCTAAACAAACTAACTTTGCACGTATTGATGTCAGCGTCCCTAATGACGTTCATCAGGCTGATATATTATTTCTGCCGCATAATACTGTTAAGAAACACATATACAAGTGTGCGTTAACTGTAGTTGATGTTGCTAGTAGATACAAACAATTTTGAACCATTAACTACGAAGTCATCAACTGATGTAGCTTCTGCGTTTGAAAAGACTTATCGACGAGGTCCACTGCAGTGGCCAAATCTATTGCAGGTTGATCCTGGCAATGAATTTCAGGGTGTAGTGTTAACAACAATGCAGCATCATAATACCACGAAACGACGAGGACATACTGCACTACATCGCGATCAGGCAATTTTTGAACGATTTAATCGTACAATTGCTAATCGGTTATTTGGATATCAATAAACGAAGGAATTTATTCAGAATAAAAGATCTCGTAAACGGGTCAAGAGATTGTCAGGTGTGATAGCTGCATTAAATAATGAAATTTCTCGAACAATCGATATCAAACCTGTTATCGCGATAAAAAAGAATATACGTGTACAAAAACCACAAAATTATTTTTCAAAACAAGGAATACTCGACAATGTCACTGTGAGATAGTTGTACGAGCCGTGTGAACTTGAAGGCGGTAAAAAAGTGCTACTGATCCTATTTGGAGTGTCGCCGAACATAAAATATCTAACATAACAAGATCCACGGGTAGACCCGCAATCTATAGATTAGATTCAACTACACGTGAACAATTACAAGTGCTACTCGAGAAAACTCAATCACTGCCGCGTGGTCTTAACTAGCACTTCTGCGTCTGTTACACTCAAGACAGGTCAACATCACATTATCTCTGGTATGATCACGACTATTGTCCTTCTGTTTGCGGTAAATTGTCGTAGATCTTTATCCGACCACGACCAACGCATTATACAATTAAAACTCGCTCATTGAGTATTCTGTTGTTGTGTCAGGTAATTATAAATTCAGCATCAATATCATATTCTCGTTGATTGTTTTTATATTGTTGTTTATAACCAGAGAGTTTTTTTTCTGATTATTTCGTCGACAAGTTCAATGTTGCTGGTGTCATTAGCATCTAAAACAACTCTTCGAAGTTGATTTATTTATTCTTCGTACTCTGGACACAGAAAGATAAACTAAATTCGATCACTAGATGTGATCGTCTACGATCCAAAGAATCGTATCGGATATAGTCAATGTCTGCGAAGAATGTATCGTCATTGCGTATCCTAGCGTCCATGGAGATTCATCAGCGCTCAATGCATCTTCGACAACACTGATATCAACCAAAATATCATTTAACACAAAAATCAGCTTCTCAGCTTGGCCTGGAATATCAAATTCGATATTCTGTCTCCGTGTTTCCGTTGGTCTATAACAAAAGGAAATGTTGCAAATTTTTCTGTGTGCGTTTCAATAACTTTATCTGAAGTGTGTCTCTGACTATGTTTCTACTTGCCACTGTCAATTCGTTTGGTCACCACGCTTTCCAAAATTCATTTAATGGGGTTTCTGAAATTATTTCACGCGCTATTTCACACTGGATTTTATCTGGTTGTAATCTGAATAATTTCTTAAATTCATTTCATTCTTGATCAAGTAATATATGATCAGTATTAATTTCGTCATTATAATCTACAAAATCCTTCAACTAATCGTGTGGAGCCAAACCAACAGATAGTGGTGGTTGACCATGATCACCACGCATTATCACAGCTATATTCTTTAACAATAACCAATCGAGAAACATTTGCAATATCTCTCATGAAACTGTGTATATCTCATCGCAAATAATAATTTCAGGAATATATTTCTCACCCATTCAGGAGTCCATACGTCACCGTTCCATAGAAAGATATCTGATTATTTTTTATGTAATAGTTTTCAATTGTAACATCTGCTGATGTAGAATAATCACGCACCATTTCCGTATTTATTCTGCATGATCCCCAAAACTCGTCGGAATTTGTAAATTCAGCCACTGCTTCACTATCTTTTACATCTATATAAAATGAATCAATGGCGATTCTAACTACGCCGTCAGAAAATATATTTATCATCGATAGCAAATTGATAGAATCATAAGCCAGCACAGACGCCCTTATATGTGTATTGGGGATTATCTCCATCTATATAATTAACAATTGTACCGAATTTTGTTGCAAGAAAGCGTCTTTACGATTAACATGTATACCTCTAGATGTTGCACCTTCGATTACAAAAATCGTATTCAGCATCATCTAGAATTTATCGTGAATAATGTCGCTTGTGATCATATTGTTTTTCACCCTGGGTGAATTTACCAATTAATATTCTATTATTCGATATATTCTTCTTCGAACAAAGGAAAAGTTTCTTTCTTATGGCGAATTATACACTCTAAACTATCGGGTTGTGGTAACCAAACGTCAATTTGTTTCTGATACGATATAATTGCTTCACTGACAGTCAGCGATAACAGTATTTTAGAATCCATCATATACCGTAATAACATTATTTGCACCCAGTGTTTCTTCCGATATGTGTCCACCAACCAAACATAACAGCACAGATGAAGTCCCTAGCGATCTCGAATGATACTACACGAGCGAATCCGGTTAGATCAAACTCGGGTAGCGGCCCATTAATCGCAACGCTGATCATATCGTGTGTAGGATGTCCAAATCATTTAAAATACTCAAAGTATTCACCCATCCCGAGTAAACTTGCCGGAAAACACGAAACCATATCAACCGAAAAACATTTGTGGGATGATATTTGGTATTCCATAATCCACCATTTCTGTATTCTACACAACAACTGAGAGATAGTCAGCTCTTGATGGTTTCCACATATTGTTCTTTCATGCGAAATGAGCTGCAACTGACAGGAGTGTAAAACAGTTTATAAGTAATTGTTCGTCGTTATCCGTTGAAAAACAATAAGCAAGTTTTCTTATCTCGTCGTGAAGAGATTCAGTACGGAATATTTCGCCGTTAGGTCTTACAAATTGATCGAATTTACACTCTTCGACTTTAAAACTCTGAAATAACCACACTGACAAAGGATCGTATTTACTCTCCGCGTGAATAAAATCAAACAAATTCTCCTCCCGGGAGAACTCCACGGGTAGATATTTAATTGTTCTAACCGGTGGAAATATTGTTATTGCGGAGGTACACGCGTGTGCGTGATTGTCACTAATTCGACGACGAAAAAAAAACAGTCACCAGGAAAACTACCATCTACGAAGATTATGTCAGCGAGTATTTGCAAAATAATAAACAACGCAGTGGATAAAAAAAAATGCATTGAGGATAAATGAAGGATTTGATACTCAAGGGAATATTACTGCAAATATGATAGCGAGAAGTGGCCTGAGATCGCGATTTAGATCGAGAAAAATATAATAAAATGTTGAAATCTACAGCGGATCCGACATTGGATATGGACGCCCCAGTTCTCAAAAATGATTCTGTACGTGATTATCAGTTTCATTTCTATAACGCAATACAGCCGCAATACTCGATCAAGAATCGAACTTCAGGTTCAAGATACAATCAAATACTTTTTACCCGCTGAAGCATTTATTGAAGTAGAAGGAGAATTTGTAACAAATGTTTCAGCTAATACGCCATATGAACCAAATGTCCGAGTTGGCATTGTCAATAATGGTATAATGACATTATTTAGTAGCGAACGATATATCATTCATGGAAAAAGATTAAATCTAAAGAGCATGATGTTGATATTGCCACAACAATAGTGGGGTTAGTAAGACATTCTGATGATTATACAAGATCAGCAGGTCCATCTATGATGTTTGCAATGGATATTACTGATCAAAATGAACACATTCAGTATGTTAAATTACGGACACCAGTAGATACTGCAGTTGATATACAACCAAATGACAATGAACATCAAGCCAGATCAGCTGCTGGCTTTGATGTTATAAAATATACTAATTCTAATTATATCATAGGGTTTGCAACACGCGTATCAATGCGACAAGGACAGCGGAGATTATTTTGATGCGCGATTCCACTATTTCATATTTTTGGATTTTGCAGAAATGTTAAGAAGATTATATTTGGAGCGAAACATACAGTAGTCCTTGTGCGAAAAGGTGAAGATAATGATGCAATCTGGCGAGAAGCAGGCCCTGCTGCAGCTCCAGTCGCTGATAGTAAAGTAAATATAACAAAACTCTCACTGTGGATGCCAGTAATGACTCCATCAATCACCGCAGAGGGAAAATTACTATCATGTATGGATACATGTGGTAAATCATTGCTATCATGGCTAACGACAACAACATATATTATGGAGACTTCTGTTAATGGCATATTTACATGGCACATGGCATCAAAGCAGGGTGTTTCTGAGACAAGGCATACATTTGTTACGTTACAGGATAAGATGCGATTAAATTCACAAACACGCAGTCATATGATATTTGATTAACTTGGTGTTTCTGAAGTCTCGCTGAAGATAAACGGCCAAGAAAACCACCCGATGACATTTTACTTAATTACCGACAGAATCAAATAGCACGCGCGTATCATCGCCTGCTGAAATGTATTGGACGTGATTATAATGTAGATACTGGTCTGCTTATATCACTATATCACTATTAAGTTTTAGAAATCGATATCCGATTTATTACTTTTCGTTGGAACTTCTTGATTTAACCAGACAGTCCGTCGTTGACATACATTTTCGAGCTCGTGTAACTCTTTCGGTTGCTCCAGCTCCACTTATCCCTAATTACAGAGCAGTTGCTGTCATAATCAGCGACAAATCAATGCTACTCGAAGGTGTTGGTGGATAAATGAGAGTAGTTGATGCGCCAGTAGAAAATATGTAAACATGTAGACAATTAGATCAATCTCATAAAATAAAATGTTATATAGTCATTTTAATGTTACTATGACTCCTGATCAGATTAAAAAGATCTGATTTAGCTACAAAATGTGGAACTACAATAGTGTTAAAAAAAACAAATGTCTGGTGGTCAAAATAAACTGACAGCTCATCAGATTAAGCATTTCAATGATGCTAGAAAAGATAAAATGGGTTTTCAGGTTACCCTCTCTCTCTCTCTCTCTCTCTCTCTCTCTCTCTCTCTCTCTCTCTCTCTCTCTCTCTCTCTCTCTCTCTCTCTGCGTCCGCAAGGACTTGATAAAACCATTTGGTATATTTCCACGTCTTGCTGAGCTACCAGCGTTAATTGCAGCCGCCGCCTCCAAAGTAGCGAAAGCTGCCGCTCTGGGAGCTGTTGGTACCGCGGCAGGGATGGCACTAAAGAAAACAACTGGAAAGGGATATAAAAAATAGACGATTATTGGCAGGAAAGGGACCAAGAAAACCATAATCTCCGTATTCATGGTACAGCGGAAACGGCCTGAGGTTGCCAGGGACGGTATACTAACTCCGCTATCAAATTTTTATTTACTCGATGCTGCTAAAAAATTAGCGATACAAAACTTTAGACGTGTTTTTATGCGAGATCAGTAACCACAACGACCAAACAGCATTGAATCCAATATCATAAATCTCGATAACAGAACCCGAACCTGGAATTAACTGAGTTGCTTACGCGATTGATCCGCGTGTAATTGGTTTTTTTTTTTATTCATATGGGTTAGAGCCACCTAAAGAATGTATGCGTTATATACATCAATTAAAGATTCCTTGCTAGTACTCCACGCTACCAACACAGAAAATGACCTACCCACCAATATCCGGCCTAGAAGCATTAAATGTACTCAGCGCTATATCATCATTAATTAAACCACCCCATAAAGCCGTACACGAATATACGAATTATAGTTTTTTTTAGAGAGATCTTAAAATATAATTATTGATATTTGGGGAAGATCTCTCTCTCTCTCTCTCTCTCTCTCTCTCTCTCTCTCTCTCTCTCTCTCTCTCTCTCTCTCTCTCTCTCTCTCTCTCTCTCTCTCTCTAGAATAAAAAACCCACAGCGGAAATATCTGGAACCAATGATGTTAAAAAAAAGATGAAATATCTGAGATATTAATCCTCGCAAGTGTGGATCCAAATGAAATAATCGTATGTCAAGACAAACAAGGGAAATTTGAAACGAGTAATGTTTTCCTTAATGATATTCTAGTTATAATAAATGGAGTAGCTGAAAATTCCTTAGCGGTGTTTGATTCCATTGGTAAGATTAAACCAGGAGTTCTTTTGCCAACTGTGATATAGATAATATCAACAATCGAGTAAACAAAAATCCGGTGACTAAATGACAGGCCTCCTCGACATGAATTCGAATAAAAAAAACACGCATGGCGATCCAACGCTGGATACTGATGCTGTGACCAAAAATATGTAGATGTGTTTGACAATAAACTTACAACGCTGCAAGCTGAGCATAAACCACAGATAGGAAACTTACAACGTTGCGAGCTGAGTATGATGTTCATGTACGTGCGTTTGAAAATTTTCGTAGGAATTTTAGAAATTCGGATCAAATCATGGATAATTTCTTTGGTACTCCGATGAATGTCCCAACGAAAGTTTCTGATATTAAAACAAATATCGATACGATTAAAAATACACATGTCGATATCGATAGTGACTTTCCTGCTATCACGACCCGGCTTGATAAAATTAAAATTACACATAAACAAAATATTAATACCGTGTACTCATCATATCAAGGGTTTTTCGACTGGACACCTCAAAATAATATCATTAATATTACTGTTGAAGTCAGAAGTATCTATAGACTGACCCTGCTTTCAGGAGTATCGTTCAATGTGTCATCGGATACATTTTTTGGAATTAATACTGCAAGTGCAATAATAGATAAGGGCGCCATGGGAACATTTACAATAACCTCTGTCAGGGGTACTTTAGCTCGGGCATCAATGACATACTATGTAGAATTTGTAATTGATTTCAGTAAATAGTAATAATGAATGTCACACAGTATCGATATGAGTTTTAAACTAAACTAAAAACTCTTATTGACGAGTATACCGCGAAGATAAAATAAATACCGCAGGCGAATTACCAGCTTCGACATTATTCTGTATTTGGTTTCGAGTGTAATCGCTGGAACTGGTATATTGTTATCAGCGATAACAGCACTGGCACCTGTAGTTGTCACAATTTGTGTGTTATAGGCGACAACAATTATAGAGATTCTTAGCATCATCACAAAAAATATCCACATGCAGTCAGAATAAACTACACGTCTATATAATTAAGTTACATATTGCATCAAGCGCGTATTTTCAATTGTCGTCGCTGATATCATCTAGGCTCGATGACACAACAATATCAGATAACGAATTATCCGCGATGATGAACATCTACCACAGCGCAACATCAAAATTAGAAAAAAACAGCACAATAATAAGAATGGCGATGACATCAGCAACGAATTACTTCAACAAATAGCAACAAATACAACTCCACAAAAGATAATCATAATCTCAATAACCTCATCCAACCCTGAATTCAGTGTGAATTTTCCTACTCCGATTCCGGTTAAAGAGATAACGCTGGCACAATTCCGAGTATACCACATTTGTCCGAATATTAGATCAAAATCATTTGGTGGTCAGCAACCGAATAATTCCTTGGTGTTAGCGAGTAAAAATAAACAAGATGCGACTCCAGATTAGTATATAGTTTTTTTTACCATCTGGGTCTTACCAAATCGAACAGACCAATAATGAATTACAGCGTATAATAATATCCATTACGGGAAAAGTATCAAAAATCGCTATAACAGTTCATGAGCCAACACTATCATCCGCGACTGAGATAAACGCACCCGGATATGCTATAGATATCTATCAGAGTTCTTTAAGAACCGCGCTAGGTCGGCATGAAATCCCAACTCGGGCACCATCTTATCAAAATCTACTCGAACCTAAAAAGTATGATTATGTCACAGACGAAAACTCATATCATGATATCCCCCCTATTGATCATGAGCGGGAATTTTTGACAAAATCAGGCTTTTAACAGTAACGGGACTTGAGGTGTTGGTAGTGGATGGGCGGGTGGTTGGGATGAATTTAATCTAACTGATGTCTCGGAATATTTCAATTCCCTTAATAAAGGGCATAAGAAGTACGTAAATAAATTACGTCATAGTTTTCAAGAACATATTTTTGATTTATCGTCGAAAACCTCAAGTATCAAATACACGGAAATACTAAATCATAGTGTATACGCTACGGAATTGTTTAATCTACGACTTATTCAAGAAGTGTTAGATGCCGATGAAGGTGACGAAAAAGTAGAATTTGCAAAACGATTTAATATACGTGTAGAGGATATTTCAGCATTTAAATTTCCCGAGTATAATGCAGGCAAATTAAAAAAAACTCAACCATTGATCTATTCGATGAGTGCTATCCGTTGATACTCGCCGCAAAAAAAAAAACAACCGCAGATACTATCTTCACGCATAATAATGATCCAGACGATAGTGGGCGACATATTACTCCTCAAAATGTCAATATATCTTCGGTGATTATAGTAAATCTAGTATGCGATGCTATTGATTGAAGTCAGCAAATAAATCTCGAACGATCAAATCAAGCCCAGCAGGGATACATTTTATATTAGTTTGCACCAAGGGCTCTACAGATATTTTTACTAATTGAAGATCTAACAAATCCATTGTATACATCATTAAACTCTATCATAGGTGAAGAAATGTCGTTTACTTTTATTGCATCAACTTTAAAGTATTTTAGTGTTGATTATAATCTAGTAATTTTGTTGCAGATGGTATCTACATATCTGCCCGTGAAAACGAGCAAGACATACAATTGTCATTCATTACGAATCACTTGCTCTCTCACTATTTGTCAAGCAGAAATTGAGATATTTGTTTAACGTGTCTTTATCGTGTTTGATTAGGATCAAATTATTTTCTTCTCTTTCTACTTCAAAGCGACCGACAACGTTATTGTCACTTCGATAAATATTTGTTAACAGCCTCTCACAGCTAAAAGGGATTTATAATATTAGCTCGAGTAACAAGTCTCAATATTTATAACTAATACAAAAATTCCGGTTTATTTACAGATCAATTTTCAGAATATTTCTTAGATAGTTCCTTGTCAGACAACATATAGCCCATTTCAAAACAGTATCTCCACCGTATCTAACAGGTTATTTAATATCACCCAAGTCTGGTACCTCTTAATCTGACAATAGCACACCAGACACCTATTGAGGATCGTATTCAACGTGATAATTAACATACTTGTTTTCTCCTGTTATTTGATTGCTTATAAGTAGTTTGACGGAATTAAATAAGAAGTTCATATTTAAGATTTTAGCTCAGACTATTCTTCTTATTTGGTAGGTATAAAAAGCCCACTAAGAGATTATTTCCTGAGGCCATATGGGATGCCATAGCTCACCAACAAATTGATGTGGACATGATTTATTCTCTGATAGATTCTATGAAGGAATATATTTGACCTTCATCAACATTATTGACGGCGTTCATCGCGGCGAAAGAGGAGATCTTTAACGATACCGGCAGTGTTGAAAACCGTTATGGTCTTTGAATAGATTATAGCCAAACATTGTGATAACTGCGCCACTAGTAGGATATTTTGTTAATTTCAATCACTGTTTGATAATTTATATTTAGGGGTGTGTAGCAAAAGTAGCCAATGTTAATTAAAAGATTCGTCGATATCATTTTTAAGAATTTGGGCCTAATAATAAAGGGGTGGGGCTAATACAGGTCATGCTTTTAGAAGAGTGTATCTTACTTATATACTATTAACCTCTAGGGATAGTGTAGATTGATGATCGAAGTCTAACGACTATCGTCGAGAAGAATCAATGGGATATATAGAATCTATTTTGGGGTTGGGATCGAGACAAGGAAATTCCAGTCAAGAGGGTAACATTTGTTGTCTCAACCAATATTTTCCTTTAAAGAAATAGAACTCTTCACTAGTGTTGACGTCCCAATATTTACATGAGGCACATGAATACAAATATGGTAACGAGGGCTGTAGTGTGACCGTTGCTTTCGATGTATGCAGTTTATACGCCCGAGCAAAGACAAATAACAACATATAACGTCAAATAATAATAATAATAATAATAATAATAATAATAATAATAATAATAATAATAATGAAGACTTTGTATAGTGCTTAATCTTTAGAAGTTCTAAGCGCTTTACAACATCTTTAATCATATGACTACATAAAAACAAAACTCCATGGAATTCGAAAGCATACAAGATGCTAAAAATATTAAAGGTATGAAATATTATTAAGTCTTTAAAGATTTTTCTTGCAGTCGAAAAAGGCGAGTTTTAAAAGCACTCTTGAAGGAAGGTCAATGTGTTTTTGTGTCTAACTTCAATGGGCAATTCGTTCCACGTTGCTGGGCCCTGTTATGCAAAAGAACGTTATCCATATGACTTCTTTTTCATAGTGGGAATAAAGTGTATACGATTGTCAGAAGGGAAGAGAGGTATTCGCACATTTAATATATGGATATTATTTGAAATTGACAATAAATATTTAAAATTTATTTCAAGAAACTATTTCATTTCATCACTTGCAGTTTTGAAACAAATACACTCCTCTCTGCATAAATGAACCTCCAAATATGAGACCTAGCGGATAACCATGTGATAAACGTCCAAGCTTACGGATTCTTTGAAAATGTAGTTTTCTGCCTGTCTTAGAAATATAGCAAGTGCTGGAATGAACTTTGCTTATGGATTAGTATTTTGATGGATAAATGATACCTTCTGGCTGGTACGTGCATTATGTGTCGATACATATTGCAGGTATATTTTTGATTTAACTCGGGCACAAAGGAAATCCCTAACATGTTAAGAATAAATCATGCTTCGCATAACATATTTCTGAATGTTACTACGTTGTCCGTAGTTGTTAAGAGAGTTGGGAGGCTATGAAGAGTAAAGATCTATATTATATGTGATGAACCATTGTTTTCTGTCATAGTTTATTTCACAGAGCATTAAAAAATGTATCCTATTTGTAGCACAGTCAATTTTAAGGTCAGCGTCATTAAAGCTAGCTAACAGGATATAATTGTTTTCGTACGAAGTATTATGTAGGTTGCTTTAGATATATTTAATGACGCTGAACTGAAAATGTATTGAACTAGGGCTGCTTATATAATAAATGTGACCATAGTGTGTGAATGGAATTAGCATGATAGCAAAAAAAGCTCGACATGAATGAATGCGTTTCTTTGTCTCTCTTTAAATGTTATTCTATGGTGTGTTCTCAGACATTGAATGACCTTTCGTTACTGTGTTTTTGTTATTTGCTGAAGTTATTGTTTGATTTTAGAACAACGACGTCAGGCACATCAGACGACAGCATCAGTTTCGTTTTTTTTAAACGTAGTTCTGAGCGTGTGTACAAATAGACTGAGACAGCTGGTCTGAGTTGACTAGATTGAGATAAGAAAAGTAAGGTTAGCAAAACTGCTAAATTTATCTGACGTATGGGCGAGGATAAGGGCAACCCATGAGTACTGGGTATGGGAAACACGCACGATGTTAATCGATTGTCTCCATAACTTGCTTTAAGAAACAAAAAAAAAATGCAATCACTCATTTTTATCCATTTTATCTACTGAATATATTTCTTTGCGTCATGCGCAATTTATTGATGATACACTTCTCAGAAGGTTTTGCAGACAAAGACATCATTCTGGACTAATTTTTGTAGGCGGTGTTATCCCAGCGATGTGGATGTATCATTTGTGTGCTGAGAAGTTCTGGATTTAAACACGCAGAAGGAACTCAAAACCTGGTCTGCAACACAGTAATTCTTTATTGAAATGAAACATTCATGTATAAACATTATACACAAATCAACTTACACATTTAATTTATACTTTTATTTGATCCTGACAACGTCACAGAACTATGTAATTTCGGTATTTTGGAATTAATTGGTGATAAAGAATCCAGTAATCCAAAAATGCTTTAAGAATTAAATGTTTCTTAACTATTACCAACATTATTTGCAATTAAAGTATTTGAGGGAATGTTTGTTCTGAAGGACTAATATATAATTTGCTATAATTTAAATGTTATTTTGTATCTATATTTTAGCATCAAATTAAAAGTGAACAATTTCTACAAAATCTATTTAAAACTAATAAATCAAAACAAATTCTAAATACATTCAAACAATGGACGGTATACTATATTTAAAAATTAATATTGTATGATCAAATAAAATCAAAAACGCTTTAGACATAAGTGTAATAGTTCTTAAATAAATTTTTTCTCAATATTCAGTGAGATAAGATACTTAGGAAAAAGTCTCTAAATAATTTGACTAATTTTATTTATCTTACCTGTGAAAAGGAAATCAGAACCTGAAGTCTGTAACGCATCAATTCTCTCTAGATTATTCAAAGCGGAGTGTGTGTGTGTGTGTGTGTGTGTGTGTGTGTGTGTGTGTGTGTGTGTGTGTACAGTTGCTTTGTCCTAAATAGAGATAGGATTGTCTTTCGGATACCGACAGTATTATAAAGCGTTACAAGGTTGGGGCCCAGGGAAGCTGGTTAGTTTGCCTAGGCAGAACTTCGCCGCTGCCTTTGTTTTTTAACTATGAAAGCAACTGGAGAAATTTCGAAAAGACGAATAGACGCAATAAGTGGAAGCATACGGATAGCTGGTAATAAAGCACTAGAATGTGGATCAGTTCTGTAGAAGGTTTATTATACTAAGTGAGCTCTAAGTTAGAGGATTTTGACTCGAACGACTCTTGGACAGCATATTACTTATAGATCTTTTCCAACAGGAGGAAAGGCTTAAAGATAATTCGAGCTCAAAGAATGTTAAATGTAAAAGAGCAAATGCAAAGATGTATGTAGACGCTACCGATCACAACTTTAATGATTTGTACACGGATCGTGCATTAATACGTAGGGATATTTGTTTCCCAAAAGAAGTCATGACTATGTTTGTATAAAGAAGTGGAGAAATGAGGGGTGGGTTGTGTGCCATGGTATAAAACCGTTAAAGTCTCCGGGCACAGTATGCAAAATGTTTCCTTAGAGAATATTTGATTGAAACCCTTGTTTTACTGTTCCTAGATAGGAATATATTCCAACAAAGCCGATCTTGAGACATTGAGCGAGAGATTACTCGGTTATGTCTGTTACATCATGTACATGTGGCCTAATGTAGATTAAATCTGTCACATGAATAAAGTGTTGAGGGTTCCCAAAACCAACAAATTTGCTCCTTGTAAAAGTTTAATCTGCTGAGTTTACGGCAGCTGCATATATTAAAAAGATGGAAGAAAGCTAAGAACCTCACATTTATGTTTATTTCCATTTTGTTGTAATATCAGGATACAGAAACAAATGATATTTGAAAATAAATATTTCACCTGAAAAGAAATGATTTATAATACAATATCTGTTAGAAAGATGTTTTTTCTACTCAACAATAAATGCATCAATGACTTGTCTGTATATACTTGTGTAGTTACCATTCAGACTTTTGCTCTAAGTTAATATTTCATTTCATTATGCACCTATTATATTTTGAACACATGTAACAAATGAACAAGAATATTAAATTAGCCACTCGCTAAATTTCCTGTACTGAAAATAGACGAATAGGAATATACTCTATTCAGTAATAGATGCTATGAGGTCGTATTTCCGTAAGGCAAGGCGGTAGTGACCTTGTGTAGGAAACAAGCTGTCCAATTTGCAATGTAGTTGCGTTCAGCAAGTGGAACCGTGTGTGAAAAAGGTAAAAAGGTGTATTGTTGGAGGTTGTAGCAATACAACACTAATTTCAAACATACACATGAAACAAAATATGAGGAGTAAAACAAGGACATTTATAAAAAGTTTAAATACCTTCATTTTCATAATAGTTTTTTTTCTCACTCTTTTAAAAGTACAAACTTATAAAATCAGACAATTGTTTCTCTCTGATTACTTCTTAAAGCATGAAACGTTTTCTTGACGAGGGTTCAAATTAAGAAACGGGATAAATTCTTTACACTATTGTCTACAAATCTTAGGGAACAGGAAATAACAAGATATTCATTTCTAGAGGACTAATGTCACAGTTTAAATAGAGTGTATCTTTATATTTCAGTTTCTCAATGTGCCCTGAATTACCGTATATACTTGCATATAACACGAGTCCAATTGCAAAGGACACATACCAAGATCTGCCTATATTAGATTTGTGTTTATGTAGTTGTGTCGGAGTAATAAATAGAAGATACAACATAGACTCTAATCTACAGTGGATTATGATACGACAGCAGCAGAGAGGGTGAATCAGACAACTTTTTTTGTTTTTATTTTTGATTATACCCCCTCCAAAATAACACTAGACCCTTCTCGCGAAAAAATAAGTCTCTGACCCTTGTCTGAAAACATTCGCGTCGCAACGTCGTTGTCACTCACCCCCTCTGCTGCTAGAACTTTCAGTTGGGGTTAACCGAATATTTGATCAAGTCCGATACGATAACGTGTTCGAGGGTCATGTAAATTTATTGTTACAAATCCGTGTGGGGTAGACTGAGCATGACTAAAGAAATTTCTAAATTGATTGAAGTCCATATCAGAACACCATGTCTGCCAAATATTTCGTAGCGTATGTGTATCAACGCCGTTGAATACAGCAAGCATATTACAGTTATCTCTAATCACTTTTGGAATCTGAGTGTAGCGTTGAGTGACATAGATCACATCCGTGTTTTTATGCCTGCCTCTGGAAAATATTCTAGCAGGATTTTTTTGATTATCTAACATGACATCGTCGTATACAACTAAATTGTTGATACTTCCATCGAGGTCATTCACGGATGGCGCCTCGTCAATATCGGTTATAAATTCAATAACATCCTCGGCGGCAATCTCTGAAGCGTTTTCATTAAAATCTTTTAGCACTTCATAGCATCGTTGATCATCTACGCTAGGGGCAATTAAATACAACTTATCCCACTTCATCCATCTCATTATTAAATTGAGCAACAATTGCGTTTTACCGGATCCAGATGGTCCGATTATAATTGCGCGGATAGAGTTTGGTAGCGCTGCATGATGCTTCACTGGTTCTCTTGTTTTAGTCGCTGAAAAATCAATTATATTCATATCTCTATACATAAATTATGGATCTATATTGCGTGAAGTGTAAGGCGCGTACTGGCACAGATGACTTGACGACGATTACAACTAAAAATAACCGATCAGCGCTTTCTGGTAAATGCGTACAATGTAGTACAAAGAAATTTAGATTTGTTTCTAAACCCAAGGAACTCAAGGAACCTTTAAAAAAAAACGAGGAGGTGATATCGCAGCCAAATTAGCAAAACTCCCTGGAACTCCATGGGCAAAATACCCCGGAGAAAAACACCTTCCAGGATATAGCTACTGTGGACCGGGAACAAGACTTGATATCAGACTCAATGATCAAAATCAGCCCCGACCCGGTGAGGAACCAATAAACGCTATTGATAAGGCCTGTCACCTTCATGATGTTGCTTATAAAAGCAGCAATCTGCAGCACAGGCATCTAGCAGATGTGAAATTAATTCATGCGTTAAATGCTATTTCTGATAAATCTTTCAAAGAAAAATTGGCTTCCTTTTTGATAAAATCGGCTATGAAAAGTAAATTGATGTTAGGGGATGGTAATTAATAACAACATGGAATCTATTTATTATTCCCCAAGAGGATACTGGAGGGGTAAATCAGCAATCCATAAACTCGCTAGCGCTGCGAAAGTGAAAAAAACAACTGCGGCTCATTGGTTATCCAAACAGGCACTATGGCAAATTTATCTACCACCGCCTAAACAAATCAATTTCTCGCATTTTGATGTGACCGGACCCAATGAAGTTCATCAGGCTGATCTATTATTTCTGCCACATGATCGTGGTTACAAATACGCATTAACCGTAGTTGATATTGCAAGTCGATACAAAGAAGCAGAACCGTTAAAAACAAAATCGGCCACTGAAGTAGCTTCTGCATTTGAAAGGATTTATCGAAGGGGCCCTCTGCACTGGCCAAATCTATTACAAATTGATCCCGGCAAAGAATTTCAGGGTGCAGTGTTATCTACAATGAAATATCACAATGTCGCTATCAGACGAGGGCATACTGCACTACATCGTGATCAGGCCATTGTAGAACGATTTAATAAAACCCTTGCTGAGCGGTTATTTGGATATCAATACGCAAAAGAATTCATCCAAGAAAAAAGATCCCGTGAATGGGTTAAAAGGTTACCAGCTGTGATTACTGCACTGAATAACGAGATTACTAGAACCATCAACATGAAACCTATCAATGCGATTAAAAAGAAGTCAATACCTGAAATGGAAATTCAAAAAGATTTTAGCGTTTCCCAACCAATTCTTGGTAGTAATGTCATTGTGAGGTACTTATACGAACCAGGAGAGCTTGAGGGTGGCACAAAAAGGGCTACTGATCCTATTTGGAGTGTTACTGCACACAAGATATCTAGTATAACACGATCTACGGGTAGACTTCCAATCTATAAACTGGATTCAACTGCCCCTCAACGGGGTTTTACTAGACAACAATTACAAGTGATACCTGAGGATACTCAATTACCACCGCATGGGCTTAACTAGCACCCTTGCGTCTATTGCACTCAAGACAAGTCAACATCACATTATTTCTGACATGACCGAGATTGTTATTTTTTCTGTCCACGGTGAATTGGCGAGGATCCTTATCCGAATACTGCCAACGCATTATACAATTGCAACTCGCGCAGTGATTATTCTGTTGTTGCTTCAGAGTAATTATTAATTCAGCATCAATATCAAATTCTCGTTGTTTTTTTTTTGTCTTGTTGTTTGTAACCGGAGAGTTTTTTATCAATAATATCATCTATTGTGGTGTCATTATCATTGCTAATGATTTCATCATCGCCTGACTCTGTCAGGACAATTCTTCGAAGTTGATTTATTTTTCGTACTCTAGACACTGCGAGATAGACTAAATTCGACCATTCTATGCGATTATCTACCATCCAAACAATTGTATCCGATATAGTCAATCCCTGTGAAGAGTGTATTGTTGCTGCATAACCTAGCGTCCATGGGGATTTATTAGCACGCAATGCATCTTCAACGACATTGATATCAACCAGCACAATATCATTTAATACGAGAATCTGTCTTTGAAATCCTTCGGATTTTGGTCCTGGAATATCAACTTCGATGTTCTGTTTTCGTGTATCCGATGGCCTATAACATAACGGTACTGGAAGTGTTGCAAATTTTTGTTTATGCAATTCAAATAACTTCATCTGAAGTGTATCCCTGACTATTTTTCTACTTGCAATGATTAAATCATTTGGTCTCCACGCTTCCCAAAACTCATTCATGGGAGTTTCCGAAATTATTTCACGGGCTATTTCACACTGGATTCTATCCGGTTGTAATCTAATTAGTTTCTTAAATTCTTTTAATTCATTATCAAGTGATCTATGATCGGTATCAATTTCTTCATAATAGTCTACAAAACCCTTTAGCCATTCATGGGGGGATGCACCGACAAATGGTGGAGGTTGGCCGTGATCCCCGCACATTACGACTTTTGTATTCTTCAATAACAACCACTCAAGAAATATTTTTAAGACATCTTCGGACACTGTGTCTATTTCATCCCACATGATAATTTCAGGAATAAATTTCTCTCCCATGCGCTCAGGAGTCCATTTATCTCCCTTCCATCTAAAGAAACTATGATAAGTGCAGGCATTTACCCCTCGTTGTTTCATCTCTCTGGCGAGTCTGTGAGTCGGTGTTAGCACAATCATGTTTGGATTGGAAACACGAAATAACTCAATTGCCCGGGTTGTTTTTCCTGACCCGCCACAGCCGTTTAAATAAACTGTTTTATATCTACAGATTGGATCAGAAATCGGTGGTGCACTAGAAAATTCTGAACACTGATTGCTTTCTAAGTAATTATTTTCAATGGTAACATCTGCTGATGGAATATAATCATGAAGCATTTCCTTCTTAATTCTCCATGACCCCCAATTCTCGTTGCCAGTAGCCTTAAAATCAGCCATTTTGCTATTTATGTAAAATGAGTCAGTAGCAACTCTAACTGCGGTGGTAGGAAATCTATTGATCATTGAAAACAGATTGATAGAAGCATAACCAAGCATAGAAGCTCTCAAATATGTGTACTGCTGATGGTATCCATCAGTGTAAGTAACAATTGTACCCAATTTGGTTCCATCGGACATAAATGCGTCCTTACGATTGACATATAAGCCCCTATTCGTTAAATCTTTGATTACAAAATCGTATTCAGCATTGTCTATAATCAATCGTGAAGAATATCTCGTATTATCATCTTTGCCACCTTGGGTAAATTTACCGATTATTCTTCGTCCAAGATCTTTTGCTTCATTGTTTCTGATTTCAAATAACTGTCTGGACCAATCCATGATTTGTTGTTCATTAAAATCAGGAAACAGTTTTCGCTCTTCGCTAATTATTTTTTCTAGATCAGGTTGTGGTAACCAGACTGATTTCTGTGCTCGATAGGATATAATTGCTTCACTGACAATTAATGATTTTAACATCTTACAATCAAGCATATACCGTAATAACACTATTGGCATCCAGTGTTTTTCAGACATGTGTTTACCAATCCAAAGATAACTACACGGATGAAGCCCTTCAGCCATTTCAAATGATACTACACAAGCGAATCCGGTTAAATCGAAATGTGGCAGTGGTCCATTAATAGCAACACGGGTCATTTCGTGTGTAGGGTGTCCAAATCGTTTGAAATATTTCTCACACTCTCCATACCCAAGAAAACTTCCTGGATAACATGCAATCATATCAACTGAAATAACGGTATCAGCGGTGTATTTTGTGTTCCATAATCCTCCATGGCTGTATTCAAGACAGGACAATTTGACATCTGATAAGAACTCACTTCGGGTTGGTTTCCACGCGTTTTTCTTTCTAGCAAAATGTGCTACAACTGATGGAAGTGTAAAACAGTTTGCTAATAATTGATCGTTGTCTTCCCCCCCAGAACTCTGGGGAGAAAATTCACTAGCTAGTTGTTTCATTTGATTATGCAGCTCTTCAGTACGGTACAATTCTCCGTTGGGCCTTACAAACTGATCAAATCTACATTCTTCGTCTGAAGTACTATGAAATAGCCACACTGACACAGAATCGTTTTTACTCAAATGGTAAATAGCATCAAATAATTTCTGCTCTGAAAAAAACTCTTCGGTTCCAAACAGATATTTTACGGTTCTATCCCGTGGGAATATTGTTACTGCAGATGACCACGCGTGTGCATTATGATCAATAATTTCAATGGGAGCTCCCTGTGATTTATATTTCGATTCGTATAATACTTCTCCGGTGATTGTCCTTACCGATATTGGAAATCTCAATGATGTTTCTAATTTGGCTATATCTTGAATTGTTGCCCCATGCTGTTTCACTGTCAGTTCCCATTCGGTTATTTTTTTTCGTCTTAGATCAGTTAGTTTATTTCCCCGGGACGCATTTGTGAAGTGTTCTATTATTCGTGTTGCTACACAATTGAGCCCTGTCGAATATTTCATGGGTGCTAGTTTTGAAATATCAGGTTTTTCATTGAGCGGATATATCCCGTAAACAACTACTGTGACAGGATAAGATCTTTCGTAGTAGGGTTTATCAAGTCCAGTCAAAATTCCTGGTTTTGAATCCTGAGTCACAGTGACAGTTTTTTTGTCCTTAAGAATAGGCTCGTATTTGTCCCTAATTATCCATTTTCCATTATCATGGATAAGGAATTTTATTCGAAAAAAATTTCTTTCTTTCCCAAGACGTGAGATTATCACTGCTGCTTTTTCATCATTCATGGTAGCGTCAACAACACCATCAATTCGAAATGTTGACCAACAATGAGCTGCCCCATCACGCTTGAATTCATTAAAACAGTCTCTGATTTTACTAATCAAGGTTCTATCAAGAATTTTATTCTTTGGTGTATCAGAAACTCTATCAAGATTGAATTGAACACTTTTCCAGGGCTTAATTTTCGATAATCTCTCGAACTCCTCCATACTATAATTAAAACAAGCATTTAAATGAAAGATTTAAGTATAATGAATCATTGCAAATGGCTTATGATTGGATCAGTGACACCGAGTAACAAATCATGCAGAAATGAATTCTGTTGGTATCATATGCAAAGCTTTCGTCGTGGAAGCCGAGGTCCGTTACCCTGTATTCAATGTGGGGTTGGGGTCAGGGGGAGGTCGCAATTATGCATTATGTGCGGCGGAAAACGATACAGGGAACTAAAACGCTATTATGATAAAAAAAATAAAAAATACTGCCATTGACCCCAACGATGACAAAATAATAAAGACTGCTCAAGATTATATACAGAGACTTATAATTAAACCAAACAATGAATTAGAAAAATAGTGTTATTATACAAATGAACCAAGAATTCAGACCTCACCCATCCGTCCTTGTTAATTATGAAGCATTCCGTAATGGTATTATCAGAAAATTTGATTTTCGTATGTCAAAATACAGTACACGCGTACCGTCTATAACACCAAGGGAGACCACTCTTAAATGATAATAACCAAGGGAGTTATCATTGTGATTTAGCGGCTTGGTATTTCTTTTTAGGAAAAGATATATTTTCTTTTTTTTTTTAGTGTTTAAGTCAAATATTCTGTGTCACGTGCGATTAATGCGTATTTCATAACATAGGATGTGATCCGGAGATACAGGCGTTACAGGATAACACACGTGTATACTTTCTCCCTTAGATTGTGTTAACTTGTTTAATGGGTATTGTGATTCAGCGCTGGGCATTGTTTTGTAAGAAAAGACATGTTTTCAAACAATTATATTCTTTGTTCTAGTGTTTAAGTCAAATATTCTGTCTCATTTAAATACTGTGAAACACCATTAATAAGTAATTCAAGAAAATAAAATAGCATACTTGCGGATTGATGTATTAATTTCCTTTATATACCATATGAATAGTTACAACATATATACGTTAAAAAACGTTATTCTTTATAGACGTGAACAGTGGTCTAACGGTATCGTGTTTGGCTTGTAAACCCAGACAATTATTCTTCACATGTTCGCGCCCCATAGCAGACAATTGTCTGATGGTGAAACGGTTGGATGTTTTTTTTTTCTATTTAATTGAGGGGAGGAAGGCGCCCCCTCTGTGTTTTTTACATTCACATAACATGCAAACCCATGCTATCAAATTCATGGTAGCGGTGGGTTGTCGGTTTTTGACAACTTACGCAACCATGAATTTGATTTCATGGGTTGCATGTTGAATGTGTAAACACATTAATGCCCTAAAATAAATAACATCCATGGATGTAATTAGCTCTCCATCACATTTGGGTTACCCCGTATGGTGTTCAAAATGAATTACCGGCCAAAAAAAGGTTTGGATGCACATTGGGTAACCCCAGAATGAATTATAGGCTAATAGAAACGGTCATAGGGTCATATCTCAAAGAGCAAAAACAAAAAAAAAACATTCTGATATAAAACAGAAACAGAAAAATGCTCTAACAAAGGACCCTATGAAAGACACAAAGGCCTAATAAGGGACCCAATGAATGCAAATAGAACCAAAACGGCCTATATCAAGGGGGCCAAATGACTGATAATCGCTCATCATGGTTGATATTTATTTTTGTCTGCATTTATATTTATATATACAGAATTAATTTTAAAAAATATATTTATATATACAGAATTAATTTTAAAAAATATATTTATATATACAGAATTAATTTTAAAAAAGATATTTATATATACAGACTGAATTTTTAAAAAAGATATTTATATATACAGACTGAATTTTTAAAAAAGATATTTATATATACAGACTGAATTTTTAAAAAAGATATTTATATATACAGAATTAATTTTAAAAAATATATTTATATATACAGACTGAATTTTTAAAAAAGATAGTTATATATACAGACTGAATTTTTAAAAAAGATATTTATATATACAGACTGAATTTTAAAAAAAGATATTTATATATACAGAATTAATTTTAAAAAATATATTTATATATACAGACTGAATTTTTAAAAATATATTTATATATACAGACTGAATTTTAAAAAAGATAGTTATATATACAGACTGAATTTTTAAAAATATTAACGGCTCTTTTATTTTTGAAAAATGAATTAGAAATATGTATTATCATATATGAATTCTGAAATTATGAATAGCATCATAGTTGAAATTGCAAAATTGATAAATCAGAATATTAGATTGTCAGATGGGTTAAATCCTGATCAAATCAAGTCGGATTTTCAGGATATAGAATACGGAGTTAGCACTAACAAGTATATGTTGCCAAAGAAATATGCACTCATCAAAAAAATTCAAAATTCTATTCGAGACTCTCTTGCATTTTCCAGTGAAGTAGATGTGTTTGTTCCGTTATATACTATCGTGGAAGGAATACGAAAAGAATTGGGTAACGAATATGAATTGAAAAAGGAAGTTAATTCTAAAATTAGAAACTTACGAGCGTTAATTCAAGAAAATGAACTATTTTGATTGACCGGCCCCCTCAAAAGATTTTGTCAGACAGTAAAATCTCCTTGAGATTTTCATTTTTTTTTTGTCATTTTTGATTGAATCAGTGAAAATATTTCACACTGCGAAAATAAAATAGAATCCTAACAGCTTTGAAAGTTTTTTTAAGAACTTTTCTCTATGGAAATCGACTACTTGACCCTACGAGGTTTTTTGATGAAAATCGATGAAAAATGACCAAACATCACTGAAAACAGGCAAAAATTGATGAAAAATGGCTAAAAATCATCAAAAATGAGTTTTAACAGCTTTTCCTTATGGAAAATCCCATGTAAAATCGACTACTTGACTGTAAAATCTCTTTGAGATTTTCAACTGAAAACCACCAAAACTGTCAAAAACAGGCAAAATCAATGGATAAAAAATAAAAATATTTCACAGCAATAAAAAATTGGACCGTTAAGGATGGAATCATTGATGGGAAAAATTGTTTTACAATTGAAAAATGGTTTCTGATTTCAAATAATGGTCAATAAAGCATTAACGACCCGATTGGCTCGTGAGCGACTAGATGCAATTAAGAAATTTATACCAATTCGCGACTCTGTCAGGAATAAACTGCAACAACGACAGAGTTTACAAACTGATTTTGCTCTGGGGTCTGAAGAGTTGTTTAAACCAGTAACCACAGCAACGAAAGGAGTAGAGCGTGCTTTACTGGGAGATAGTCCCGAGACGGGGAAATCTGTTATTGGTGAGCTTGAAAAACTAGCAGCGAAAACTGAACAAACTGAAAAAACTGATCCGAAAAAAACGAGTTTCTCTGCTGAATAAATTTACTGATCATGCTAAAATATTAATAAAAAAACCTAGTTTATTGAAATCAAAGGATTATCAAGCCTTTGGTAATTTTGCTGCTCAAAGCTATAATTCAAAAAAAGATTTTTTAAAGGACGAGTATAAAAATGATAGAATATCAAGTAATGATTGGTTCGATTATTTGTATAAACTAAATAAAGGGATTGGTCGTTTGAATAAGGATGAGATAGGATACAAGGAATTTAAAAAGGGAATTAGTAATTATAAAAGAGAACAAATAGAAGAGCGACAACGAGAAATAGAAGAACGGCAAGAACTAAAACGTTAAACACCAACACGTAGACAAACAAGAAGACAAAAAAAACAACAACTACCACCTGATGATGATGATGATTTAGAAGAACGACGTCAAACACCAACACGGAGACAAAAAAAACAAGAAGAACCTAAAAAACAACAACTACCACGTGATGATGATGATGATGATACTCTTGATTATTTACAAACCACGGATACAGACAAACTAGATGAAGCAGCTGGTTATAGCGGAAGTGGACTGCAAAATCCAAGGATTGGAAACACTTGTCCTGATAGTGTTATCAATGATATATCACGATTAGATGTTCTTGTAGGAGGGTTCCGAGCTGGAAATAACTCTCCAGAAATAATTAATGAAGCAGCTGATATTTGTAGACGATTATTTGCCGGTGGTATCATGGATATCAAAACCTATCGAGATTTCATTGACGAGTTAGCAAATGGGTATCATAGTGATTAAATAACAATTGAAAACACTATTGTTTTTATAATAATGATCATCCATTACAATCATGATAAACCAACCCTCGTCTATGTAGTTAATTCACGGTTTCCAGTTTATAGAGCATACTACGGAGATGGCCTCGGCAAGACCATTTTAGGATTCTTTTCAAGAACGGCCCCAAAAGTGATGCCGTTAGCTAAACAACTTGGAATGAAAGCCATTGATGTTATTCGTGATAAGGGTATTAGTACTGTTGGAGATCTTGCCGGGAAAGCGTTTTCAACTGCGAAGGATAAAATAACATCATTAGTGAGTCGAAAAAAGAAACCGTTACCGTCTACAGAAGAAATGCCTGCAAGTGTTAGTAAAATTATAAATAACGCAGTAGATGAAAAACTAGCGTCGATGGTAAATCAAGGAGACCAAAGCAATATTGCAAATATGATAGCGGGAAGTGGCTTTAGAAAACTACGACGAAAACGCTAGCGTTTTTCACGATGAAATGGAAAATCCGATTTAGACTCTGATAAATAGAATAAAATGTTCAAAAAGTCATCTGATCCAGCATTTGATATAGACGCCCCAGTGCGTAAAGATGATTCTGTACGCGATTATCAATTTTATTCTTATCACGCAGTACAACCAGATCTCCGATCGCGAATTGAACTTCAAGTTCATGATACCAGTAAATATTTTCTACCGTGTGAGGCATTTATTGAAGTAGAAGGAGAACTTGTAACAAATGTTGCAGCTGATACCCCATATGACAATAACTCAAATGTCCGAGTTGGTTTTGTTAATAACGGCATCATGGCGTTATTTGAAAGCGCTAGATATCTCATTGATGGAAAAGAAATTGAATCCATTGACCGTGAAGTTGATATGGCCACAACAATCATAGGGTTAGCGAGATATTCTGATGATTATACAAGATCAGCGGGTCCATCTATGATGTTTGCAAAGGATACCTCTGATACCGCTGATCACCTTCAATTCATTAAAGTGTTAACAGCACAGGGTACTGCAGAAGCCAATCAACAAGAAGCAGCTAATCCAGAACGTCGAATTAGACCCGGAGCTGCGTTTGATATTCTCGGAGGCGTTAATGGTAATCTCAATTTAGGATTTGCAACACGTGTAGCAACGTTGCATGGGCAGCGTCGACGATTTTCATGTGCGATTCCACTACATCACATATTTGGATTCTGTAGAAACGTCCGAAAAGTTATTTATGGAGCCAAACACACAATAGCGCTTGTACGAAAGGGTACTGATGATGATGCAATCTGGCGTAATGCTGGGGTTGCTGCCGGTAAAGTCATTCTAACAAAACTATCATTATGGATGCCAGTGTTAACTCCATCAATCACAGACGAACAGCGACTACTATCATTTATGGACCAAGGAGGAAAGTCGTTGTTAAGTTGGTTATCAGTGACCACGGATATTAAACAAGACAGTGTTGATGATACATTCACATGGCACCTGGCATCAAAACAAGGGGTTTCAGCTCCACGTCATATATTTATTGCGTTACAGAATGCTGCGCGAGTTGGTAGTCAAGAACGAAGTCATATGATATTTGATCAGTTAGGTGTTAGTGAAGTCTCGCTGAGAATAAACGGACAGCAGGAACCATCCGAGGATATACAACTTGATTACGGTCAGAATCATATTGCACGTGTATATCATAACCTGTTGTCATTTATGGCACGTGATCAAAATGTGGATACCGGTTTGCAAATATCACAATTGGATTTTAAAAGCCTCTATCCGATTTATTACTTTTCATTGGAACATCTTGATTTGATGAGACAATCTGTCGTTGATATACACTTTAGAGCCCGTGTAACCCGTCCGACTGGTCCACCAGTTGCTGGGGTTGCTCCTATCCTTATCCCGAATTATAGAGCAGTTGCTGTCATTCTTAGTGATAAATCAATGTTACTTGAAGGTGTTGGTGGAAGAATGAGAGTGGTAGATGCACCAGTAGAAAATCTTTGAACGATTTTTCATTGAATTAGAATCAATCAATTATATATAATGTCATATAGTGTTATTAGTGTTACGTTAACTCCTGGTCAAATCAAAAAATTGCAATCAGAATCGGCTAAAAAATGTGGAACCACAATCACGTTGAAACCTAATCAAATGACGGGTGGTGAAAATAAATTATCGCTGACAACTCGTCAGGTGAAACATTTCAATGATGCTTTCAAGGATAAAAAGGGAGTTCAGATTACTCTCTCTGCGGCTGCTATTAAAAATATGATGAAAACAGGTGGTATATTTCCATTGTTAGCTGCAATACCAGCATTGATTGCAGCAGCAGCCCCAGCGGTGGCTAAAGCAGCAGCGTTAGGAGCCGTTGGTACTGCAGCAGGAATGGCGTTGAAAAAGGCAGCTGGACAAGGATATAAAAAAAAGAGACGATCCGTTCAAGGATTGGGTCTAAGACTACCAGGAACCCCGTATTCGTGGTACAGCGGAAAAGGTCTAAGACTACCAGGGACCCCGTATTCATGGGACAGCGGGAGATCCGTTCACGGATCAGGCCTGAGACTACCAGGAACGGTTTATTAATACAGAAATCATCAATGATTCCAATGTCCAATTTTGATTTAATGGATGCTGCTAAAAAACTAGTGATTAAACATTTCAGAGGTGTATTTATGAAAGATCAATTACCACATCAACCAAACAAAACTGAAACAGGTATTATTAATCTCGATAACAGCACCGGACCTGGAACTCACTGGGTTGCATACGCTATTGATCCACGTGGGATTGTCTATTTTGATTCATATGGATTAGCCCCACCAAAAGAGTTTATGCGGTATATAAAAACCCTTCCAATGAAGACTTGGTATTCTACGCTACCAACACAACAAATCAATGACCCACCAATATGCGGCAGTGAAGTATTAAATGTCCTTGACGCTATTTCTAACTCCTTGGGTAACCCAAGGGGAAAACCACCACACATTGTCGTAAATGACTACACTAGTAATCGCTTTTTAGAGAGAGATATATAAAATATCATGATTGATATTTGGGGAAGACCTCTGAAACCCAAACCCGATGACACTGCAACTCCTGATTCTATCAAGGATATACAAAAAAAAATTAAAGATGAAATCGCTGAGACGTTGAACTTAACAAGTGTTGACCCGAATGAAATAGTTGTATTTCAAGACAAACAGGGTAAATTGAAATCTAGTAATATTTCTCTGGATGATATTTTGGTTAAACAACAAAACGCAATCGAGAACACCGTTGCGTTATTTTCCGATCAGGGTAAATTGAAAACCAGTAATATTTCTCTGGATGATATTTTAGTTAAACAACAAAACACAATCGAGGATACTATCGCGTTATTTTCCGATCAAGGTAAACTCAAACCGGGTGTACTTTTTTCGACGATTACAGATCGATTTACAAACCACGATAAAGAATTTGAAGATCATTTAAGAAACTACAATAGTTTCCGTAGAAATGTCGTTCAAAAGTTCTTTGGGTCTCCGATTGTAGTTACACCATCTATCGCTGAAATTAAAACGTTTGTTGATGATCAAAAGGTTATCAACGAAGCAACAAAAACAACAACCGACGCCATTGATAAATTTATTGGAACCCCGTTAGATAAAATTGAACTAAAACTCCCTGATATTAAAAAATCCATTGATGAGACGAAAACTTCCATCGAAGGCATCAAAGGTGATCTTTCGAGGGTGATAACAGCCATTGGAAAAACAAAAATTCCTCATGAGAAAACCAACAACTTAGTATACACAATCCAACACGGATCATTTGAGTGGACACCTACAAACAACACATTAGATATCACTGCAACCGTCAAGGGTATTTATCGATTAACACTAGTAACACCATCGTCTCAATTTGATATTTCATCGTCCAGTTCATCTGGGGTCAATAATACGATTTCAACGATCATCGACAAGAATACAACTGAAAAGTTCACAATCACATCTACTGATAAACATTTGGTTAGGGTCTCAACAACGTGGTATGTGGAATTCGTAGCGAATTTAAGTAAATCGTAATTGAAAACGCTAGCATATTTAAAATAAAAATGATTTCATCATCTCAATATCGCTATGATCAGGTCAGAGAGTATCAAACTAGACTCAAAACCTTGTCTGAGGAGTATGAATTGAAAATTAAAAAATATCGCAGGAGAATTACCGCAATTGATGTTACTGTGTACGCTGTGAGTGGTGTAATCACCGGAGCTGGTATTATACTGTCTTCAGTGACAATGATGGCCCCGATAGCTGTTCCAATTTGCATTTCTGCGGCAACAACAATCGCTGGAATAATTTCAATAATCACAAAAAAAATATCCTCATGCAGCCAACGGAAACTACAAGACTACATAATTCAATTTCATGTTGTGTCCACTGCATACTCGCAATTATCCTCATTGATATCGTCATCTCTCGATGATACAATTATATCAGAGAGTGAGTTTTCAGCGATGGTAGATATATATGATTCTGCGATGTCAAAATTAGAAATACAACATGAGTATAATAACAATGACAACACAGATGGAATTACTTCAACAAATAGTGGAGAACACAAACCCAGTACAAACAAGCATGATCTCAATAACCTCAACGAATCCAGAATTCAGTGTGAATTTCCCCTCTCCGGTCCCAGTGAAGGAGATAGCGCTAGCAAAATTACGAGTATACCACAGTTGGCCAAATATTAGGTCAAAACCATTTGGTGGTCAACAACCGAATAATTCACTGGTATTTGCAAATAAGAATAAACCCGACGGTACCCCAGACTGGAACGTTGTTTCCATACCAACCGGATCATATCAAATTGAACAAATCAATGATGAATTCGCGCGTAGAATAAAATCGATTACTGGAGTAGAGTCAAAAATAGCTATAACAGTTCATGTGCCGACACTATCATCTGCCATTGAAATAAGCACAGAAGGATACGTCGTAGATATCTATCAAAGTTCTATTAGAACCGTACTAGGATGGCCTGAATTACCACCCGGAGGAAAAACCGTTAAATTACCAGAACCACAAAAAACTGATTATATCACAGACAGGACAAAATCTGATAATCCAGTAAGGAGTTATAAAGAATACAAGGAATTGATAGTTTTCACTGTAGTGAAAAAGTACAACAACCCAATATATCACGCAACTCGACAAGATATCATCGATGAAAATTTCACAGCAATGAATAATGATTTTTCGCTGCTGTTAATATCTCTTAAATCTGGCTCTCTCACCCGAGATGAATTTATCAGCGTCGTAGAAACATGCAACAAAATCATCAATGACATGGAAACATTTCATTTGCAAATCATTCAAGTGGTATTAGGTGACAGTAATCCTCTAACGAGAACAGAATTTGCAACGAAATATAATATACGCGTAGAAGATATTCATGCGTTCAAACTACCAGGGTATAATATCTTAGAACTACAAAAATCTCTCAGTGATGCCATCGATGATGGTTTTAAAATAATTCATGATGCATGGAAAAAAACAATAAAAATCCTGACCCATAATAATGACCCAGATGGTGGTGGCAGGCATATTGCTCCGTTCAATGTGAATATTTCAACGGTGATTGCGCTCAATTTAGTATGTGATGTGATCGAAGGAAGCTATCAAATAAATTTAGAACGATCAAATCAAGCTCAGCAGGGATATATTTTGTATTCATTTGCACCAACAGCTCCTCCAGGGTTTTTAATAATTGAGTCCCCGGTGAATCCAGTCTATATGCGATGTCATAATAATTCATTAACCAGAATTAATTTCAAACTCACTGACCAGTCTAATAATCTGATTGATTTACAAGAGGAGGTTTTACAAATTAGTCTATTTGTGAAATCGTAGTGATTTTCGTCCCCCAGACAAGGTCTGGAACACGATATCGTATCGGACTTGATCAAATATTCGGTTAACCCCAACTGAAAGTTCTAGCAGCAGAGAGGGTGAGTGACAACGACGTTGCGACGCGAATGTTTTCAGACAAGGGTCAGAGACTTATTTTTTCGCGAGAAGGGTCTAGTGTTATTTTGGAGGGGGTATAATCAAAAATAAAAACAAAAAAAAGTTGTCTGATTCACCCTCTCTGCTGCTTACGACAGATGAGGACGGTTACTGTCTGCAAATTGACTAGTTATAATAAGCGAGTATTTACGGCCACATTAACATTAAATAACCGGCCTCGTATTTACCAGGATATATGCTTATAATAGGCTGTTTTAAGAAGACTGTAGGATAAAAGTCAAACAGAAAAAGTAACAAGACAAAAAGTCCCAATTTTAATTTTCCATATCTTGAGTGGCTGTTGGCTCTAGTGCCAACTGTCTATCCACATCAGTACTGCATGGCAGTGTCCATGGTGGAAGAAGAAGAGTTAGACGAGAGAAAAAGGTGGACAGACAAGATCAGATAATGGACCAGCAAAAGTTTTGCGGAGACAGAGGCATTGTCACATGATCGAGACTAGACGACAAAACTGGTCAGATATTCAGCAGCACTGTGCCTGGACGACCACAAAAGGTAAACAAAACAGGTGCTCGACGTAAGCTTGATATGAAAAAGACCCCCCCAAAAAAAATTTGTAAAGGAAAAAAAATCAAACAAAGTGAAAAATATACCTTAGATTACCATCATAACCCATTCTAACATAGTATCCTCTCTATCGTATTATATAAAACAGAAGGTACATAACTTCTAAATATTTGGTTCTACATATGACCTTCAATTACCTTTACTATTTCCGTCTTTAAAGGCACACGGCCATATTCTGTTACTTATTTTACTCTTGGATATTTTCGTTTTCATCATGCCATAATTGACATTTGAACGTTTTACCAAAATGAAGGTACGGGCTTCAGAACGTGCGATTTTCGCGAATTTTGAATCTTGGAACAGGTGCGTTCTCATGTGACAACCGGTGTACACTGTTGGCGACTCTACGATACATCGCTTGTTTCATAACAGTTAGTGGCATATGCAAAAGTAAGTTTTTACTTTACTTACCATTATCTCGATTCAAATTAGGAGTCCTGTTTAATGTACGAATTAGATATTGTCTTCTACACTACACATAAATTCAATACAAGCGACTGTAATTAATTCAAAATATGTACACTATGGGGCACACATGTCAATGGCGAAATATGAAATATAGGATTTTGTATAAAAGACACAACGTAATTAATTGCACCCTCTTTACTGAGATATAGCCATAATAAACAAAACATCTGTACATCTGTAGTATGATTTGTTGATATGTTAATGATATTCCGTAGAGGTTTGTAACAAAGCATGCGTTTACATAGCATTGACAATATCCGTCTAACCACATTGTTCTAACTGTCACTTCTAATGCAAAAGTTCATTAATGAATTAATTTAAATGGTTAATTTAGTCTTAGTTTGAACATTCTTGGTTCATTCCTCCATTTTCTGTCAGCAAAATGCTCATACCAACCTGAAGAAGAAACTCTTGAATGATCAGTACACAAATTATGTAGTCTCTTCTGCAGTAGAACTAGGCCTTTTTAAAAGCCATCAAAAGTAAAACCGTTATGCACAATTAAAAGCTTGATTTTAGTTACCATGTATGTTTGTAATGTAATTGGAGATTGAAAACCAAACATTACTTCTATATTCTTGTTAAAACAACCTTTCGTTTTTAAGAATAAACCTTAAATAAACATGAAGTTTCTCAGTGTTATATGTTTTACAGCTGCTAAACATTTACCCATTTTCCTGTAAGCCAGCAATGTATTGCGATCATTAAAATATATAAAGGCAAATAGAATATAATGAATATAATTAATCTATATAATTCTTTTGGGGGGTGGGGAGGGGAAATTCAAAGTGTGACTTTATATATATTCTGTGTCCTTTTTGCTTGCTTGCTCAACATTACTGTGATAATTCAAATTTTGACCTTTAGTCCTGAAACTTTCTATCTCATGTATATGTGTGATTTTGTATCATGTGACGTTCTGTACCATGTACATTTATGACTTGTGTCATGTGACCTTCTGTCCATTTACCGTCAAAACTAAGCAATTAATCTTCAAGATATAAATGTGTCTGTGATATCCTTACATCTAGTATTCACTATATATACGTAAATATCTCATTGTTCCTTGGTTATATCAAACCTTAACAAACCCTAAGTAGGCAAACATTTCTTAAATTATGAGCCCAAATTGTAAGGCGTCTACATGCACTATCAAGCCAAGACGGTTGCATATGTTTAATATCAGAATGGTATCATTTGAAAATATGACAATTAAAATTAAATATTTACATGATACAACTACCTCTGTTGTGAGGTCACAACTTCTGCATTTGTGATTTATCTTCAGCTTGATTCCAAGTTACAGCGGAACAAGGAGCTTGATTTACAAGAGATTTATCTGGTACAATTTCATGCAGGTACAGTTTTAAAATAAAATCGGATTTGGTGTTTGTGATTGAAGACCAGATAGTAGTGCTACTTTCAAATCCAAAGAAAAATATCTATAGCGAGCATAAAGGTCAATTCGTGGAGGATATTTCTCAAACAATGTCTGATATATTGAGTTTAAGAAGCAAATTCACCAGGTCACATATATGTAGTAGTAAATCTCAGCCTGATACCTATAAAATGAAAATATAACATCATCGGTAACCATCCATTTTAAGCTGAGGAATTCGCAAGAGACAAACGTTATCTTACCCTTCCCTTATTCAGTTAAGCCATAATTTCATAAGTAATTGAAAAAACTTGCTAACATTTAATAGAAATGTGAGTTAGTCACCAGAGAAAATTTTTGTTTGAATTTTGGCGAAGGTATGAAATGACCCATAAGTCAGAATTAGCAAAACTGTAATGTCCATCAATTTTCCTACTCTTATGCTCAGAACATGCATGGCCTTACATGCGTCTGCTGCGTATTGTTTTTAGCGATTGTTCAAGGACAGTGCTAGTGACCTACAGTGGTTAGAACGTCAGCTTCGGTTGCGGAAGTTCGCCGGCTGGATCCAGTCATACCAAAGACTTATAAAAATAGTACTAGCAGCTGCCTGACTTGTCGCTCATCATTTAAGTGTTATTGTTGGGACTGTTCGGCCTTGTGTGAGTATAATGTGACTGTGTGGGACATGATGATAAATATCTACGTCATGGTGCTCTTGTGCTAGATCACTACAAATTGGACACTGCAGACACTGTTGTAATGTTTTTACCATAGGACACGAGGGAAGATGAGGTTTAGTTCAGGTTACCTATATTTGTCCAAATCCATTTAAAGCATTCATTAAGTATTTTAGGCTTATGCTAATTTCGAACCCAAATGTGATATCTGGAAACGCAGATATAGCCTCGGAATATATAGTCTGATTTTTCTCCATGTTGTAGAAAGCGATGCTCTCCTGGATCTTTGAAACGTGGGATAGCACAAGGGTAACCTGGGTCAAGTCACTGTTTATTGCTGTTAATTAAACTTTGAGTAAACAATTTTGTGATTTCCTTCAATTGATAAACTTAAACTATCCTCAAGATGCTGTTTAATATTTAACTCTTCTCTGAGACTCCGAATTTGCTGTAAAATGAATGTTTTCTCGGGACTGTGTCACTGATGGATCACAGCAAAGAGGTGTACTTTATGTTTAATGTCTTCATGTGGATAATTATGCCAAAATATCGATATATCTAGTTTATCAGTGTGACTTACATAATGTAAAGGTAGGAAAACAAGCCTTGACCGCGCTTCTTTTGTCTAATGCACACTATGTTTGTATCATTTATTTTCCTCTTCCTATCGATGTATCGATAACCATATTGACGGAGGAATCCGCATTTGTCGTTTAAATTTCTGACATTTCTAACAGTAATTATGCAACGCATAACATATTTCAAATTCTCTGTATTATATTATGTACGTTGGCGGGTTCTTTGTTATAGTAATGTTTCACTTCCATCTATAAATACTACCCATTTTTAATTTTTTTTATAGAATTTAGATGTCCTAATTTAAAGTAACTGATTATTGTTTTTTCTATTCAACTAGTACAACTTGTATCACATTGCTGCATATGATTGTTTATATGAAATATCTCTTAACGTTAAAGTTACTTTCTTAAAGAGGCCATTTAAAATCAGTATTAAAGAAAAAAACATTAGATGATATGGACTTACCATTTATATATTTATCGTGACGTCTTCTCTACTGAAGTTTCATGTGTGTACACACGGAGCGATTCTGTAAACTAATAGATTCAATCCCCAGGTAAACTTTATCAATTTAGATTCAATTTAGGAAACTAATCAGATTACAACCGGATAGAATCCAATGTGAAACAAGCCCGTGAAATAATTTCGGAAACTCCATTAAATGATTCTTGGGAAGCGTGGGGACCAAACGATTTGATAGTAACAAGTAGAAAGATAGTCAGAGACACCATGCAGATGAAGTTATTTGACACGCACAAAGAAAAATTTGCAACACTTCCAGTGCCATTGTGTTATAGACCCAAGGATACACGAAGACAAAAATATCAAAGTTGATATTCCAGGCTTGACAGCGTCAATGAAGCAGATTCTAGTGTTTAATGATATTGTGTTGGTTGATATCAGTGTTGTCGTAGTTGCATTGCGTGCTGATAAATCCCCATGGAAGCTAGGATACGAAGCGACGATACATTCTTCGCAGGGTTTGACTATATCCGATACAATTGTTTCAATCATAGATAATCGCATCGAGTGGTCGAATTTAGTTTATATGCGGTGTCCAGAGTACGAAGAATAAATCAACTTCGAAGAGTTGTTTTAGACTATAATGACACTTCAATAAGTGATATTGTCAGCGATGATACAATCAGAAAAAAAACTCACTGGTTATAAACAGCAGGATAAAAAAAAACAACAGAAAATTTGACATTGATGCCGAATTTATAATTACACTGAAACAACAACAGAATAATAACTGTCCGAGTTGTAATCGTATAATGCGTTGGTGTTGGTCGGATAAAGACCCCAGCCAATTTACCGTAGACAGAAAGAATAGCAGTGTTGGTCATACCAGAGATAACGTGATGCTGACTTGTCTTGAGTGCAACAGACAAAGAGGTTCTAGTTAAGACCACGCGGCGGTAATTGAGTATCCTCGGGTATCATTTGTAGTTGTTCACGAGTAAATCCTCGCTGAGGAGCATTTGAATCCTACCTATAGACTGGCGGTATAACCGTGGATCGTGTTATGCTAGATATTTTATGCGTATTGACACTCCATATAGGATCAGTAGCTCTTTTTTACCACCTTCGAGCTCTCCTGGTTCTTATAAATATCTAACAGTGACATTGCCGAGTATTGGTTGTTTTGAAAAATCATTTTGCGGTTTTACAGGTATATACTTTTGTTTAATCGCGTTGCTAGGTTTCATGTTGATTGTTCGAGTAATCTCATTATTTAGCTGAGTAATTACGCCTTGTAATCTCTTGACTCATTCACGAGATCGTTTATCATGAATAAATTCCTTCGCGTATTGATATCCAAATAACCGCTCAGCAAGTGTCCGATTAAATCGTTGAACAATTGTCTGATCGCGATGTAATGCAGTATGTCCTCGTCTGATGGTGACATTATGATGCTTCATTGTTGATAATACTGCACCCTGAAATTCCTTGCCAGGATCAACTTGTAATAGATTTGGCCAATGCAGAGAACCTCGTCGATAAATCCTTTCAAGCGCAGAAGCCACTTTAGTTGATGATTTTGTCTTTAGAGAATCTGCTTGTTTGTATCGACTCGCAACATCAACTACAGTTAGTGCGTACTTGTAAACACCATCATGCGGCAAAAATAATATACCGAGAAGTTAATTTGTTTAGGCGGTGGTAGATAAATTTGCCATATCGCCTGTTTGGATAACCAATCCGCTGCAGTGGTATTTTTCACCCTTGCAGCGCTTGAGAGTTTATTGATTGCTGATTTACCCCTCCAATATCCTCTTCGAGAATTATAAATAGACTCCATGATGTTATTAATTACCAGCACCCAACATCAATTTACCATTCATCGCCGATTTTATCAACCATGTAGACAACTTTTCTTTGAAGGATTTATCAGTGATAGAATTCAACACATGAATCAATTTCACATCTGCGATATGTCTGTGTTGCAGATTGCTTCTTTTATAAGCAACATAATGAGCATGACACGCCTTATCAATAGCGTTTATTGGGTTTTCACCGGGTCGGGGTTGGTTTTGATCATCGAGTCGGATATCGAGTATGGTCCCGGATCCACACTAACTATACCCTGGAAGGTGTTTTCCTCCTGGATATTTTGCCCATGGTGTTCCTGGGAGTTTTACTAACTTGGCTGCAATATCACCTCCTCGTTTTTTTAAATCCTCGATTCTAGCAAGGGAAACAAATCTAAATATTTTGGTACCACATTGTACACACTTACCAGTAAGTGCTGATCTGTTATTGCCTGTTGTAATCGTCGTCAAGTCATTTGTGCTAGTACGCTTCTTATATTTCACACAATATATTAGATCCATAATTTATTTATAATAACATGAATGTAATTGATTTTTCTGCAGAACAAAAACGAGAAACCATTAAGCATCATCCAGCGCTGCCGAATTCAATTCGCATGATTATAATCGGACCATCTGAAAGCGGCAAGACACAGTTGTTACTTAATTTGATAACGAGATGGATGAAATGGGATAAGTTGTATTTAGTAGCCCTAAGTGTTGACGATCAGCAAAGTTACGAGGTGTTAAAGGATTTTAGCGAGAAAGCAAAATCGGAAATCTATAAGGATATTATTGAGTTTATAACCGATATCGAAGAAACACCGAGTATTGATGATATTGATAGAAGTATTAACAATTTAGTCGTATATGATGATGTGATGTTAGGCAATCAAAGGAATCCTGCTGGGATATTTTCCAGAGGTAGGCATAAAAATATCAATGTGATATATGTTACTCAACGATACACTCAAATACCAAAAGTGATCAGAGATAACTGCAATATTCTTGCTGTATTTAATGGAATAGACACACATACGCTACGAAATATTTGACAAACTTGGTGCGGCGGTGAAATAGATTATAATCTCTTTAGCAATTTCTTTAGTCACGCTCAGTCTACCCCAAGTGGATTTGCAACGATAAAAGTTCCATGACTCTAGATCAAGATATCGTATCGGACTTGATCAAATGTTCGGTTGAAATCGTAAAGGATTTTCAATTCGTCTCCATAACGCAATCATCGTTGGGTCTAATGGAAACAGAGTCTCAATAGCGTGACAAACCAAAACCATTTCTCTTTTTTCTGTCTGCCTGAATTGGTTTCGGTTTGAAATCCTTTAGAATTTTGTTTGAAATAGTTTCGGTTTGAAATCCTTAGGATTTTGTTTGAAATAGTTTCGGTTGGTCTGAAATAGTTTCGGTCTGTCCACCCTCTACGCTGAAATCCTTTAGGACATTGTTTGAAATAGTTTCGGTTCGCTTGACATCATTTTGGGTCTGTCCACCCTCTTTGCTGCTGAAATGCTGTGAAAATTTCTTCGTGCATTTCATTATGTGTTTTTGGAGAAAAGAAGGCGACTAATCTCTAGAATGCATGGCAAACCGTAGTTGAGGTTATGTAGACTTTTTTATAATGCATTACCAACCCTGGTTGAAGATTTTTGGACTTGTCAAAGCATGTTTTAACACAGTTTGACAATACGTAATTCGATATGAATGCAGTTATCTATTGATCCCAGCCGTGTCGAAAAAAAACAACAACATCTGGCTCTTGATATATGGTTTCTGCTGAAACTTCCTGGAGCAAACCACTGATTACCTATGCGACATTTTACTTTTATTAATTGATGTGATCGGACTTGAATTTTCTTTCGAACAACAGCAAACAAAAATAGTTGTTTTTTTAAAAATATCTTCTTCATTGTATCCCTCACTTTTTACAGCCACCAACTGATATTCATACGATAACATATATCCTATCTGATTATAGTCTTATTCAGTTCTAACATCGTCAGTCATTTGGACTAAAATTATAACCCCAAATTCCAGCCACATTGTTTCGAAACATTCTTCAGCGTCTACGACGCTCAAAAGTCTCTCTCTCTCTCTCTCTCTCTCTCTCTCTCTCTCTCTCTCTCTCTCTCTCTCTCTCTCTCATTTTAGTGATTTGTGACGATTAATTTATAGTTTTTTGAGAACCAACCGCTTCCGTGGCCTAGTGGTTAGAAGCGGGGGATCATGGGTTCGATCCCCGGCCAAGTCATACCAAAGACTTACAAAAATGGTACAAAGTGCTGCCTCGCTTGGCGCTTATCATTAAGAGGTTAGTGTTAGGACTGGTCGGCCTGGTGTCAGGATAATGTGACTGGGTGGGACACCATGCTACATGTCTGCGGATGATGCCCCAGTGCTAGACATCACTATAAACTGCTTCGTAGCGATATAACTGAAAAATTGTTATAGCTACTTTAAAAATATCCCAATCAAAGAATCTAACAAACAGTTGGCTTGGTTTAAAGAAATATAATTTCCTAGAAAGTAGTATCCTGTGCTAATTAAAATGACATCGTTACCTTGGACACCTTGGATTCAGACTGTACAACAAGCAGTAATTTGAGAGGTGTATGCTCAGAAAGTAATGGACATAAGGAAGTGAACATACTAGTTTACACTTGTTACTTAATCTCCTGTGTGTCAATAAAGCTAGGACGTTGATTTGATTGCCTTATCCCATCCCTAATTTGCTTAATAAGGCAACTATTTTGATACTGTTGTGATATCTTTTTTGTTGGGATGCATTGCTTGTGGTTAGATTTCATTTGGAGTGAATACTTGATACTGTAGAAAGTCAAAGCAATAATCCATAACTTTTGAATGAATTATGTTTGAGATAATCAAGCGAATATTTTGAAGATTTTCCAGCTACTTACAATTGGGCTCAAGGTCCTACTTGTTGGATAAGTTTAATGACTGTCGGCAGGCCACATGGGGTCATTTCACATGTGACTATTATAATAACTTTGACTAGTTAAAAACATTCATATAAAAAGCATCCACGCACGAAATGTGTTTTCAAATGTAAATGTAATTAGCGATAAAAATAAAATGTTTCCTCATTCTGGAAGTATTTTGAAAAGTAAATAGAGAAAATTGACTATTTTGGGGGAAAATTTACCGTTCAAAAATAAACTTTCTGCGTAATATTTCTATTACACGATCTGTTTATTTAAACAACAAATTAACTGTGGACATTGATAATGAGTTTCAAGATAACCTCGTAAAGATGAAAAGTAGTTAAACAATAATTTACACCATTCACAAACTCAGTAACTAAATAAATGAACACACACACACACACACACCGATAATGGTCACAAACTTCTAGCACCCGTGACGTTTGTTCCTATAGAATAAAATCCACATATCTTGAATTATTAGTACACGAAAGTGGCATGTTAATTTGTTTTTCGTATTTATTGATATTGTTCTCTCTTTGTACTTGATATGCAGTTTATTATCAGTGCTCTGAGCCGTTCATGACTTACCAGTTCCGAAAGCACATGGTAATTAATTTAACCTTGAAAGCCACCGATCACAATATTCTAACAGTGTTGAGACTACTTAGTGCCGCTACATGTAGTTCGAACCAAATACATATTCGTGAATTTAATCGTATTGGAAGTAAGATGCTAGCACCACTAGAGATAAGGATTACTATCGTTACAATTTCAATTAAGTTTACTTACGAATTATATTGTTTCATGAGCCCTGTCAAATCATTACCAATAGTTGTTGCCACGGGAAATCCACATAAATCATCTACGTGTAAGCACGTAAATTTTTTCTTTCATGATCGATGAAGTCCTCTTGGTGATTTTATACTGCACCTGCTTCTTTACTTCTATTATTTGTGTTAACACTGGTAACAATTGTGAGGGTCCCTCATAGTTTTTCTAGTAATAATATAATGACGTAGTGCAAATCCTAGAAATACTGTCATGACGTATCTCGTTCAGAAGCAGTACGCACACCCAATTCTAATCGTATTATCTCATTCTTCCTATTATAACATTCATACAATCATATACAATATATATTGGCGGATTTTTAACATTTCTGACAATTGTGCATTCTGGTGGCCTAGCACACATTTTATTATACCACAATTACACCCCTTAATGATGTCTAAAGCGATCGTTCTTGTGGTCATTCTACATATGTCCCTATGTTGAATAACAGTAGAGATCTTTCTTTTATCAGTTCAGTTACTGTTGTTATAGCGTATTCTTTGGTGAACTAATTTGGGTAGTTTTGTCGATTAATTCCATTTTATTTTGTAGACAACAACCGCTGTATATCATTGCACATGATAGCGCCGTCAATGATTCAGCATTTTCACGTTCTTTTGTGATGATTCCATGTTGACCTTGACTTGGTTGTGGTATATTATGGTGGTCCCAAATATTCCGTCATTGGAACACTCAACATACTCTTTGATATATGCAAATGTTAAGCCAGTGTCTTTAAGTTCCTCCTTTTCAGCAATTTCAGCCAAATTCGTTGTGATTGCGCATTTTAGACTTATAATATCTTAAATGTCAATGTGAGACGCTTGCAGTTTATCAGTTTGATGTTGAAAGATGGCAAGATCAGTAGCGTCAGTACGAAATACAAAACGATTCTTAAAGGCGGTTAAATCTGCTATGCTAAGTTTTGATATCTTCTCAAGTCAACACCATCACAGCATTGTCGAGTTTTGAGAGTAGGTAAATATCGAGAGGCATTGGAAATAATATTAAACATGCTTTAATATAAATTAAATTCGTGCATGCGGTATTGGACTTAAGAAATCTTTGCTTTCCGCAAATTCTTGCAACGCTTAACAACACATTTTAGCCAGTCCAACCGATACTGCATCTAAATATTTGAATACAACAGTGGTTAACGACGAGAAGATGCAAGCTCCCTTGAATAAAAATTAATTAACTAAGTCAAAATGTAAACAAGAACTGGGGGTCACCACATGTGCGACCCAATTCGTTCTAGGTCCTGTTGATGAATCTATACTAACGATTTCAAGTACATCGCGCATAAAGACACATCGGAAATGTTTGCTGCCCTTATCATTAATAATAAATCAAAATCTGTCAATGGGTACTTGAGAAACTTCCATTCCATCAACGGTGAGGTCACAACTGAAGGTCACTTCCGCTCGGGACTCACACCTGGATAATCAAATATCTTTTCTCTTCTTATGGACCTTGTAGGTTCAACATCGAGGGCCTATTTTAATGTCATACTGAATGCTGATAAGACATTCCCTAGATCGGCAGCATTTGCAACCGCGAGAGCAGACGCCGCAAAGAACGCTATATCTAAAGTACCTTTTAAAGGTCTCGTGGACTTGCGTGGGGTATGTAAAGGGTCGTCGCCCTAATATTAGGCCCACTGTCAAGGTTGGCTTAGTTTACCTTAGGTTGGGGTGGTGTTTTTCCCAGTATTATATTTAATTTTTACAGAAGACCAACCATGGCTCGTTTAATTAGAAATTGAATTAGCGATATAGAGATACAAAGCTCCATGCCCACAATCAGCGATGCCGAGAGTTAAAGTGCTGAATACACAAAAAGTGAAATTCAAATAAGGAACAATTTTATACCATTCAATAACAGATAGTCATGTCTCAAACGAAATTCAATATTCAAAACCCTAGCACTCGTCTTTCACTCGACCAAATGACCGCCTATTTTGTCATCTGACAGTGATAGATTTTCCTCTTGTCCTGTGTTTCTACTCATCTGTATTTTATCTTTACCCAGGACCCCTTCAGTCCATCAACTACGTCCTTCACCCATTCACTTCCTCCACTTCCGTTCCACTGTCTGCCTTCAAACTTCTGCTTCCGTTCTCTCCTTTTCTTGTCTCCCAGAGACTCGGAACCAACTCTACATGAGACTTTCCCTTCTCGATCTTCTACAGCACATCCAGTTCCTAAAAGCTTCCCGTATATAGTCTCTACTAAACAACAGTCTATCATCGGATAAGCCGTTACTTACTTTGTTCACGCATATATGCATACCGAAATACCCATATTTTCTGGTCTAGTACACACGATATCAACTGCTTATCATGCATATATCAATAGATTTAATCACATCGGTACATATATATATATATATATATATATATATATATATATATATATATATATATATATATATATAAAGTGTACACAGATGTCCACATATCCATGCGCTTATATATACTTACGCATTATATTCCTACAAGGTATACACAAATAGCCAAATATCCTTTAAACTAATGCTGCACACTGCACACAGCAACCATTATACAAAATTATAATTCAATTCAACATTTGCAAATCTAGAATATCACAGGGATAAATGCACGAGGTTACTACGAAGTAACCAAATAGCAAATTACAATATTAATTGTTTGCATTAACATTGATAATATCTAAAAATATGTATGTAGATCAAACTTGAATGAACTACGAATGAATCAATCACTACAAATGAATGAAACCCTACAGGAATGCTATGTACTAACTATTCTAGAAATGAAGTAATATATACTTCACATAAGTTAAGAACAATTACATTGCGGTCATTGATTGCAACAATCGAGGAAATAAGTCACTGCCCTGTCTGTATTTTTAGAATAACAATGTTTCTCGCCAATTTCGAATGACGCCCGAATAGCTTATAACTTCCCTTTTATAATTTCCACAAGGCGGTTTAGCGACTACATTCGTTTATTTTTCAACATACTAGATTTAAGCTTGCGATTCAAGTGGTGGCCACGCCTTGCTAAACTCAATGTGGATGTCGATTCACCCATGGTCTACATAATAAGCAGACATATCCCATCCTCGGCAGTCTGTCAAAGGTAGAGTTACGACTCTCATTGATGTTCTTTTGAACTCTACACATGTAATTCATGCCATTTACCTGTGAATCGCATGCAGCCAAATAAGACGCCAATAACAAGTTCATATGGCAACGTTATGTACAAATGGATTTCCATCCGTCCTTTGATGTAGGCTTCCACTATCGTAACATAAGTCGGCTGGCCAGGCTGTGAACCCCGCCACGCTTGACGATAAAGTCGGGATTGTATTACCCTTCACATGCAATAAAATAAAAATATCATAGCGACGCTTCAAGTTGACTATGGACACGAATATACACATAACATACGCATATTAAGCGATCTATTCTATTTCATTGCTACTACTCATGAAATCAGCGTCTACGTTATACGTTTCTTTCCCGGATCTGATTTACATCTGGTACTGCTGTAAGAACAGCGACCATCACATAAAGCTTACTTTTGACAATTTCGACTGCTCGAATTGGGTGAGAGGCTGGTTGTCAGTTTTCAATATGAACATGCGTATGTACAAGTTCCACTCAAACCGTGATATTCCGAACAGGATTCCAAAGCATTCCCTCTCCGATACGGAGTACTTCTTATCGTCAGCAGACAATTTTCGACTGCCGTTCACAATAAGGAAAAGCTGGTGCTCTTCCCCGTGTTTCATGCAGTCTGAAGCATGACGTCTTTGGACTGCTATGGTAGGCGGACAACTGTGACGGATGTAAACCGATTCCCGTTACGCGAGAAGAATTGCAGGAATGTACCAATCACAATCTTAGGGGCGGCCATCGCGTTGCTTCTTGAGCGTGATCTTCAAGTCCCGTTAAACTGTTCGACCAGCTCGTTACATTGGGTGGTGGGTGGTGGTGGTTGTGGTGAGACGATGTAGTCGTGAGGTGTTTAATCAACAACAGTCGGTTTACCTATGCCATCACACGCCCCATGAATTGTGTCTCTTGATTGGTCAGGATCTTGTCGGGCACTTCGGCTCTTGGCCAAATTCTAAACAGCGCTTAAGTGATGGTTTTCAAATCATTATTACGCAACGTGACGGCCTCTGATAGCTTGTAGCGTAATCTACGTTAGAATCTACTGATTTCCGTGCGACGACGCGGGATTGATTAAGCCATTATCTCACACTTGTCACATGAGAGACATGACCGCTTGACATCTCCCTGGAAGCCCGGCCAGTAAAATTTGTTTACAAGACGATCACGCGTCTTTGCAATTACCATATGTCTTCCCATGAGATTTTAGTGCGCGATTTTTAACACTTCTCCTCGTCGCTTCTCTTTCGGCACGACGACTTGCTGTAAGTGTTCGCTGCCTTTCCTTGCGTGGAAATACAGGATCACCTTTTTGTACTCGACCATCACAGCCCCATACAAAGTTTCCTACTCCGTTTCCTCTCCATTGTATTTATGCAACTGCGTCAGAGTTGCGTTCTCCTGCTAAAGCTGCTCCAATACGGCTGGCAGTACTTTACTTACTGGTGTCGACGTAACGTCCATCTCAGAAGTTGATTCCGTGTTTCGACTCTTGCACCTAGTTCCACAGCACTCACCGGCATCGTTGTGCAGGTTTCGTGGCAACACATAACGACATCCCAAAATGACGTCATGTGATATTGCAGCCAAGTACGCAACTTCAATTTTCCCCTTCATATACAGTGAATCAAAGTCAATGACAGCCTCTGGCAGCAAGTCACGCTTGTGTTCGCGTACTGAACTACCACCACCGTGTAGTTCTCAGTCTTCACATATGTCTTGTCGACCAGGGCTGTAACGTTACACCCAGTGTCTTAAAAGATGGTGGAACTTCTCCGTTGACTGTTGCTAACGCAAGGTTTGCTGGTTTACATAATTCCTCCAGCTCACACTCTTTTCTAGCAGCGGCATTCACCTGGGTTTGCCTTCCCTTGGTACAGTCCCTGGAAAAATGCCGCAGAAGCTTGCAGTTGAAACACGTCGGCTGCCATCTGCAAGTCCTGTTTTCATGGGTGAGGAATGTCCGGATATATGGGTGTCATCCTTACCTGAGGATCCCCTCCGAACTTCCCGTCGCCCTGACGGTTACGGACAGCCGGTTCTCCCTCCCCTGCACGGTGAGACTCTGTGGGTCGGGGTCAGTCTGCGCTCGCACCGAAACCACCACCCTTTGAGTGTGTCTGCTTTTACGTTTGCGCCATGCTAGAGATTTCTTCGATGGCCCGGTGTTCTCTCTCTGCTAGAAAGATTGTCAAATAGCGATGAGGGCATGCTCCATGAGTATGACCTCGCGTGGCCCGTATTACGATCGTTCAACGTCTGCTATCTTCATTCACATATCACATAACCCTCGAACGCGGTTTTAGAATTGAGAGTGGGACTCCGTTGTATTCGTCCAGTCGAGAAAAAGATTACGGTATGTTTTGGTAGTCAGCCGATAATGGCAAAGTAGGGCCTTCTCGAGCGCATCGTAGACATCAGCCTCTTCGGAAGCTAAGTTATATACAGCTTCACGCGCTTTACCTTACAAAATGGTTGAGTCGTTGATCGCCCAATGTTGTAGTGGAATTTCGTGTGCGGCTGAGGAAATCTTGAATGGACTCCTCTTTCTCATTGTCACTCAGATCACTGTGTTACCTTTGCTTGTTACTGAGATCACAGGCCACGTGTTCGATGACTTGATTTGTCACCGGTTAAACTTTTGATGGATTAATAATCCACGGGTTGTACATAATAATATATATGTTTTCTGTTAAAATAAGTGAAATTCAGGGGGATAGAAAGCCATGACCTAAAGCAGGACTGCAATAGACTAAATTGGCAAAACCCCATGATGTGACATTGCTTTGGTAACACTGGAGTGCTATGGCGATAGTCTCAGCTTAGGCCCATGCCCGCTTTTCTTCGTTTTATACAATTTAGTATCTTTCTTAAACATTTACAGCATTAAATACTTACATAAATATTAAGTTAGCTGTTGTCGCCAGTAAATAAAGACGACTTGTGAAACTTTATCAGGTTGATATTAATAACATACTCCAGGTTTCCAAATTTTATATTCTATTTTATAATTGGAACCTAAAAGTCTTTTAATGTTAAAAATCTACTCGATACGATTCATTGTAATTTTGTATTTTATATCACTCAAATTACAATAATTATACATGGCTTTTAATTTAATTGAAAGCTGCTTTATTGTAAAAAAATGAATGAAAATGCTATCAATAGTAATGCCAGGAGTAGTTTAAGTAATTGTGACGAGGTTATATTTTACTCTGAAAGGCTTATTTATGAAAATTTTGTTTGAGATAATTTCACTGGTAACTAATCATGACATTTTCCTATTAAGCCGATGTGAGAGTTTATAGAGAAAAACAAATATTAGATTAATAGTAGCTAAATATGCTGCACTTAAAAAAAATGTACAGGTGTATGCCAAGCATGATAGTCCAACATATTGAAAATTCTTGAGAAACACGGATTTCGTTGAAAAGTACTTGAAGAGAGAAATCATTGCGTTATTGCCATATCGTTACGAACTGTATCGCAATGAGAATGGATAGCTTAAGTTTTTAAACACCCTGTTTCATTCAGGTGAAAGCACAACTCGTTTTGTTTGATAAGCGTATACAATTAAATATAACGCTTACAAATGGATTTAATCTTCTATTTGTTTAGTCACATGCGCACAAATTTCCCTCTTTCTTTCCAGGGTCGTAATGAAATTTTACCTTGTGGATGAAACTCAACGCTAGCACCAGTACGATACTGTACCGTTTAAGTATGACACTTCCTTAATCAAAGTAACTGATAATCAGCGTATCATGTTGCATGACGTCAATCAACCTGGATGAGGAAAAATATGTAGTGAGAGACTAAAAGTAAGGACACGCATATAACCCTTAATATAATGGTTATTAATAGTATTGCCTTTTAATAAGGGTCATGTCTGCAAATAGGTTTTGTCATGTTTTTAAAAAAAAATTATATTAAAATCTAAAATTTATTACGTCATTCATTGGAGATCATATCAGCCTGTATTGACTGTCATGTCTTGCCATTGAAGGTCATGTTAACTATGGTGTGCGATAGCACTTATTTACCGTTTACCGCTGTATTTGTTACAGTGGTATACATCACGCTATACTGTCACTGTAGCGGTACCTCGGTAGTTTCCGTCAGTAAAGAATGTACGAAAATTCTCGAGAAAACTTTTTGAAAATACATTTATAGTTTAAGTATCTTTTAATTTGCATGAAAAATTATTTTCCCAAATATAATATTTTTACAAAATAGTTGCAACTGTCACAAATTAAAACAAATACAAAATATATTGATACATCTTGAATCATAAGCTCAACATCGCCCTCTCAGTAAGAGGGGTGGTTAATTGGATTTGGCTAGCGTTTTTTAAGGGGATGATCTCCCTCATTGTATAACCTGATCTGAGTGGATAGATAGAACATCAACAGAGAATTGAGCAAGACTATTTGGAACAAACGATGCAATACTAGCCACCTAGCCAAGAAAAATATCAATACCAAATAAATATTGGCAACACCAATTTAGCCTAAGTTATATCAACATAATTTAATAGCAGTGTCTGATTTGGATTTATCATAATGGATTTGGATCATAATTACGAGTGGTGAAAAAGGCGCAATGCGTCACCTTCTTTCCGTGACCCGTGTATCACAGGTATATATTCCTATTTCTTCTAGTCTTCCTATTCTGAACGCTTCATCTCTTTCCAGACTCCCTAGTGTTTTATTCTGAACATGTCATCTCCTTTTGGACTTCCGTTTCGAGACTGTCCTCTATCTCACATAAAGCTGTTTTCTTAGAGAACAAAATTACGCCTAGATCTTTAAAATTATCACTTTCTATTCGTACATAAAAGTATCTCACTCACGTTACTCAGAAGCATAACTAGTTATCATAACACGGCAATGATTCTGACCTAATTCATTAGGGCAATGTTGCCAGATACTTTTTTCAATTCCCGCATGTGTACCTTTAAAAAGTAGCCCCAAAACGGCCCAATTTATATAGTAAAGTCTGAAGAGTAAATAAGAAACAAATACCATAAATTGAACAGTATTATAACACTGATAAAGTGACAATAGGGCATACTCCTAGTCCTACATGTAAGACCCGACACTGATATTTATGTTTTGGGCGTAGGGGGCTTACTGCCTAACAAACAGCGCTGTGTAGTGTGTTTTGAACTATACTGACAGGAGAATAAGAGGTAATATTTTCATGATTATCACATACTTGTTAATAAATATGAACATTCATCCACATATTTAAGAGTTACTGATATACTTACTTTGTTGTCTTGATCGTGATCAACTCAAAATCTGACACTAGCAAATGAACGCATTTTTATATTCGTTTGACACACATTTCAATTGGTTGCAATGCGATAGTAGCTGAGGTATGCCGAGGTAGATTTCAACAAGGCCGTTTAATTTTAACGAAAATGAAGTATCAAACTATCAAGTATTTGAACAGCAAGTAACGTTTCGTTTCGTTCAAGGAACATTTTCCGATTGGAACCTACTTGAACATAATTCAGCATACCTCAAAAAATAATAATTCCGTATATTAGGAATTTGATAATTTCCCTCTTAACATACGTACACCTTAATGCTACATATTACCCAAAACTCATATAAAACCTGACCATAATTTATCTTTACATTTTCCATTACGACCCATTATATCAGGTTGTAATTCATATACTGAGAACATATCCAAATGTATTGATAGTGTTTTACAACCTTTAATGAAATTACTTCCTTCATACATTAAAGATACAACCACTTACATTAAAAAGTCGATGTCTATTCCACATCTATCTGATAATTTCAATCCTGGTATCATTAGATGTAACATCACTTTATACCAACATTCCGCATGCAGATGGTATTGAAGAGTGCAAATATTTTCTTGATAACAATCCTAATAAATAGCAGAATATCTAGCGAAGATATTTGTAAAAGAATAAAAGCTTATCTTGGAAAAAATAATTTTTTTCAATTTAATAATACGAATTACATACAAATAATGAGTACATCAATGAGTATTAATACGGCTCCTTCATGCCCTTTCCTTAAATGTGTGAATTAGAAAAGGATTTCATTCAAAACGAAAAGTTCAATCCATCTCTTTGGTTCAGATTTTTAGATGACATATTTATGATCTGGAAGCATTCAAATGAAGAACTGAAAAAAAGGTTTGATCGCCTAAATCATTTTCACTTGACGATTAAATTTACTTATAATGCATATAGTACGCATGTTTGATGTTTAGATGTAAATGTAAAAAAAAAATATTGATAACAATATCTCTACAAATATTTTTAAAATGCATATAATGATTTGAAAAGCAGAGCAAAAGGGACAGATAACACTTATTTTTCGTTAAGTACAGAAGTATTGCAAATTTTATAAATTTAATAAGTTATTAAGTTGAGCAAGTTCTCCCAGAACTAATTCTGCATTGGGCGAGTTTTTCACTATTTAGTAACATCTTGGTTTCGGGAAGGGAATAAACTGAACTGCTCCATTTTGACGATCTGGATGACAACTTTCAGAATTGCACTGCCCCCATTGCAATGTGAATCGAAACATTGCCGGACCGTTGCAAAATTTGTAAATATACACAATTGCCGTGTCGATATCGACAGAAGCAGCTTGTCGGAGGAAAATGGTGGGCGTAAGCAGTGCCTGAAGGTGTGTATAATAGCGCTCGCTGATTGGTCAAACGAGCAGAATGAACTATTGAAACTGATCGGGTAGCAGAAGCATTGGTTGAAATCTTCAGTAGAGTAGTTGTGTCAGAAGTAAACCTTACGGATTGTGGTCCACCTCTGACCTCATGGGTAAAATAAGTAGGCTGTTATCCATCAAACAGCTATACTCTACCCCATACCATTCGATGTGGAATGGACTGGTAGAGGAGTTTAATGGTATCCTGAAACACAGGCTACGAAATATGTGAGCGGAACATCCGCAAAACTGGGATCCCTATTTGAACGCGGTTCTTTTCGCGCACCGTGAAGTACTGCAAGAAAGCATAGGGTTTTCACCCGTATTTATCGAGTGTGCTTAAAGTTTACTGGAAAATCTCTCTCTCTCTCTCTCTCTCTCTCTCTCTCTCTCTCTCTCTCTCTCTCTCTCTCTCTCTCTCTCTCTCTCTCATGGTACATCCATGAATGTCATATATCAGTAAAATAATATATCAAAACCGCAGTATATCAATGTAATATATAATAGATCAATGTAGTATGTGGTAGATTAATGTAGCATATAATAAATCAAGATAGCATATAGTAGTGCAATGTAGAATATAGTATGTCACTGTAGTATCGCCATAAATTAAGATTATCAAAAGTGTAGTTAGTGAATTGAAGACTGTAGAGTCCCTTCTTCCTATATTTCAAGACTTTGTCTGTCAATGTAATGCATATCACTAATAAAGTGCAAGCTTAATCATCATACATTAATTAATTATTATTCATCACACTTTAATTAGAGATTGTTCATCCCACTTTACTTAGAGAGTATTCACCCCCAATTTAATTAGAGAGTATCCATTCCACTTTAATTATTGATTATTCATTTCACTTTAATTTGAGAGTATCTATTCCAATTTAATTAGAGAGTATCCATTCCACTTTAATTAGATGTTATTCATCCCACTTTAATTATTGAGTATTCATTTCACTTTAATTAGAGAGTAGTGTTCCCACTTTAATTAGGGACTATTCATCCCATTTTAATTAATGATTATTCATCCAACTTTATTTAATGATTAATAATCCCACTTTAATTAGATATTATTCATCCCCACTTAACTTAGAGATTATCCATTCCACTTTAATTAGAGATTAGTCATCCGCCTTTAATTAGAGAGTATTTATCCCACTTTAATTAGAGATCATTCACCCCACTTTTATTAAAGATTATTCATTACGATTCAGGTAGAGATTATTTACCCCACTTTAATTAGAGATTATTTATCCCACATTAATTAGAGATTCTTCATTCCATTTTAATAAGAAAGCATTGTTCCCACTTTAATTAGAGATTATTCATCCCACTTTATTTAGAGATTTTGAATTACGTCTTATACAATATCTAACATTCATCTACTATTATGAACTTTCGGGTGGAATGGCGGAATTTTCTAAAAGCAATGTTTTAAACCTTCGGACATAGCCAACATGCATTTACCTAACGCCTTCTGACAAAGCTAACATGTATTTGCCTAACGCCTTCTGATGAAGCCCACATGCATTTACCTAACACCTTCTGACAAACACAGCATGCATTTACCTAACAACTTTGTACAAAGCCAACATTCATTTACCTAACGCTTTCTGACGAAGCCAACATGCACTTACCTAACGCCTTCTGACGAAGCCTACATACATTTACCTAACGCCTTCTGACGAAGCCAACATGCATTTACCTAACGCCTTCTGACAAAGCCAGCATGCATTTATCTAACAACTTTTTACAAAGCCAACATGCATTTACCTAACGCTTTATGAAGACGCCAACATGCATTTACAGAAAGCCTGCATTTGCCTAACGCCTTTTTACAAAGCCAACATGCATTTACATAAATCTTTCTGACAAAGCCAACATGCATTTACCTAACGCCTTCCGACAAAGCATAAAACATGCATTTATCTAACGCCTTCTAAGAAACCATAACGTATTTACTTAAAGCATTCTGACAAAATCAGCATACATTTCCATATACATTTAAAGATACAAATACAAAGAGTGATCGAAAGTTCGAAAAGTAAGTGGACTGTTAAGACTTTCATTCTTAAAAGTAGGATAAGCAATGTGGGCGAATAAGAATAAATACTCAGACATTTCATCAAAGCAGTAAATGTCCTAAATCAAGTATCATATGACGTACCTATTGTAACACAATGCTTACTTGTGATATTTTTTTTGTGAATGGAATACGGACCAGTTTATCATGCATGAGGAAAGACATGAAAACCTATGTCAATGTATCGAAGAGGAACCAAAAGAATTTAATATAATGACAGTATTTCCTTCCATTTTACAAAGGACAATCTATAAGATTCAGAAAAAAAGAGTATTATGAGCAGCATCCAGCCGATGGTAATGCTAACGATCCTTAACGGTGGCCTAAGTGGTTGTAGGGTCCGCCTCAGATGCTGGAGGTCGCGGGTTTGAACCTCAGCCGAGAAAATCCAAAGACTTAACAAAATGGTACTTGCAACTGCCTCGCTAGTCTCTCAGCACTAAGTGTTTAGTGTTAGAACTGGTTGGCCTGGTGTCAGGATAATGTGACTGGATGGGACAACATACTACATGGATACAGCATGAGGCCTTGTTACGGAAATAGGCCCAAAACTATATCTTGGGTATGTCTTAGAACTATTTTTCATTGTACAACGTTATGTAGGGTGAATACGTGTTTTTCCAGGTAAGCGACGGAAATAACATAAAAAACCCACGCTTTTTCTCTACTGCGACAATCCTCACTACTTGTATATATATGTGTGTACATTTGCCTTAGCCAGTATTATTCAGAAGAGAAGAGTCTCTCTCTCTCTCTCTCTCTCTCTCTCTCTCTCTCTCTCTCTCTCTCTCTCTCTCTCTCTCTCTCTCTCTCTCTCTCTTCTTAAAACTTCCTGGATATATCAGCATAATTGTTAGATCCCATCTTTCTGCTATTTTTCATTTATCAATATTGCCAACAGCAAAGGAGCTATTCCTCTGCTTATAATCACAATTTGTAACACTATCCTACACATAAGCATTTATTTTTACTTGCAATAGTGAAGTAGTCAAATCACCTTTGCGTCAGTAGTTTGACGTAACACACATGTTCATGCAGTACCTTGGTCAAGTAAGGTACCGTGTATACTCAAATATGAGTCGAGTCAAACTACAAACAACAAAAACTCTGATCTTTAGTAGCATAACACGCCTGTGTAATGTGTTTATTTTGTTTGATATACTCAGTGCTCATAATTAATTTGCATACAACTGGGTCATTGCAGTTTGAATCTGGACTCGTCTTATAAGCGAGTACCGATGGTTATACAATTGTTAATTTTGGACAAAATATCTCCTGATTTAAATAGACTCCAAAACCAAATGAAATAAAATAATTGCTCGTTAGTATTTACATAATTAATCGATTATTTGGAATATAAATTGTATGCCTTTTATGACTAATAATGAATATATACAAACATCACTTGAAGGTAAAGATTTGTATTAGTCAATTCTCTAGAACAATTACTACTATTTCTACTGCTACTGCTACTACTGCTGCTGCGGCTGCTTCCACGACAACTGATACTGCTATGCTAAGTCCATAACTAGTGTTTTATACAACAACAACAACTAATACTACTACTACTACTACTAATACTATCTGAACCGATTCTGCTGCAGCTCAAACTATCGCTGCGTCTACTACAATTACTACTACCGCTGTAATAAATACTGGTTCCAACATTAAAACTTAAGAATTGCAGAAATTCATGAAATGGAAGATAATTAATGCTTTATGTTTATTGTAGAGAGATAGCACCACGCGCATCATAAGATTCTTGAAGGAATTTCTCTATAAAATTACCCCCATCAGTTACTCTTACTTGCTGAGGTGGAGAAAGTTGATAGAAAAGCCCTTGCTTTGAAGACTTTTGTTTTTTTCTTTTGCTGTTTCTGTTCTTCTTTTCACTGTTTTTATTTTTCTATTTCATGTTGTTTTAGTTATACGATATACTCTTTTTGTTGATTCGACTCGTCTTAGTTCTAATTTTATAAAACAATAAGCCCAGTGACGTGGACAGGAAATATATTTTCCATGTTTCGATTTCATGTCATAACTCGTAACAACAAGAGTTGGAAATTCATTTGGAAAACAGTTTCATCAATTTCCGATAAAGCATTCTCAGTACATTTATTATGTAATTTCTCGACTATATCTTCTTTACTTTTTTTCGGACTAGATTGAGGTCTTGCCGGTTGAGATACTTGACCAGGAAAAAAGTCTCGATATTTCCTCAGTACTTTTTGCTGTTTTTACAAGTTTAGGAAGATGATATTTTTTCTCCCCTTCTTCTCCTTCTTTTCCATATACAGTTTTTTTTAGTATTTGCAGTAATAGGTTTGAACAATTGTTGAGAACCTTGTGCAAAATCAATTTCAGATTCTTGTCTTTCTTGTATTTTTTGTCTGACAGAGTCACTGGCAGGTATACACTTTTTATTTGCTGGAAGCCTTTCTCGTGCCCAACGGGTAGTTAATGATTTTAGTCGCAGCAGCAGATGGTGTGTGACCTCAGTTGGAGCGTCATCTGGTAAATATCACGCGCATAATAATAAAACAAAATGACAAAAAGAGTAACTCCCAAAAGAAGAGATAATCTTGGGGAGAAACTCTCGGTTAGTTATAAGCTTTGGCTTATTTTGTTTTTGTCATTTTGGTTTCTATTTTGTAGGAGGTGTTAGTTAGTAAATATTTGCTCTAACACTTTGTCTGTTCCCCCCACCCCACCCCGTGCTGCTAAACTGTATGTAACATTATTTTACAGGCATTCAATGTTTGTAAACATAACGATTGAAGATACCCCCATTTTTGAAAGCAGCAATCAAGGTGATATATTGATGTAGGTGTTAAAATCCATCAAATGAAAAAGCATGAGCAAACATTGTATTATATACAGATTTCCTTTTATCATGATAGTATGCATGCTAGTTTGACTGGAGTTGTGAAAGACCGAAAGATCCATTTGCATTCTTAATTTCGTCTGTGTACCATCAACAGGTAAAACATTAGTTAGATGTAATGCACATAGTGCTGCTTCTATATCACCAATATCTTAGTAGCTGTACTTGCTCCTTGTGTAGCTTTGTCTACATACTTAAGTATATCGATATCATTTCGAACGTTTTAAATGGATTAAATTAAATTGGCTTATAAGTTTACTATAAATTGACTTATATGTTCACTTTTCTCTGCTGTCCATTTCTTAAGGATAAGCGTGAATTTATATAATGTTTATTGGTAAAGAAACAACCAAATTTAATAGTTAGTAAATATCACTATTTTGCTTGTATTTGCAACGTACGTTTTATACAACGGTAATCACCATGTGCAAATAACTGGTGTACAAATGTAGTACACATGTTGGACTTTAAGCAGCAATTTAGAGGTGGGCTACACCATATTACTGCACATTGATTTAATGTTTAAGCGGTCCATTATTGTTAACATTGAATTTAGTAAATTTTGCAAGGCATGTATACATTCTGATGTATCGATATAGCAGCAGACATTTATTCATAACTTATTTGAAAGCATATTATTGCATTCTAGTTCCAGTTACATTACGTTTGCAAGGCTGATGCTCTATGAAGTTGAATTTGATGTATCCATAGCGTCGTTGTAGCACACTTGTAATATCAAGGAGAAAGTAAAGATGCCTTAACAACCTGATAGAAAACCTACTTAAACAATCGGGCAGGAAACGATAGAAACAAAAGTTCTATATAAACAAAATACAGTTAAAAATTTTGATATGAGTAGCAGTTTGTTTATATAAAAACTATTTTGTAACTTGCGCTAGTAAAAATGCTAATCAAAAACACCAAGCTGCAAGTCCACTCTGTACGCAGATGCATACATATATACACTGTTATGGGCTTGTATATAGTTTATTTACATTCAAGTAACAGTACACTTACTTCTGTACATTTTATACATCAATTATGTAAGATGCTTGATACAAATTCCCCTGGTCTGGTCAGGTGACTAACCACACAGATTGTATTATGAGTCCACTATTATATGGATACTTCATCAATCCCTGGTCTTACCAGTATATAATATCAATAATATAATACTAGATGATAAGCCCTAGTCTCATCAGTATTACAATCATATATTGACACTTTAAGTCCCTTATTTTGTAAATATTACACCAGTTCTTGTCTAATCATGATTCTAATGATATCATATCCACCCAATTCATTGTTCATAAACAAATATATGAAGCCGCTAAGAAGGATGTCACAAGCATACTACATTCAGCCCAATTATCTCATCACAGTACCAAGATCACGGATGATTCGAGCGCAAGCTGCAAAGACCTCTTCCATATTACTAACCAACTAATATCAAGGAACAAATGTACATCACTTCCATCTACTTTCTGTAGACCTTCCGAACCTGTTTGCACATTTCTTCCGTGACAAGGTAAAAACTATTAGAAATAAGCTTGACAACACAATTTCAATTGACTCGTTGTCACCATACAGTTGCTATACAGAATTCAGCGACAACCGTTATCAGCAAGGACAATCGTGATGAAGAGTGCACCAAACGCATGTGAACTTGATCCAATTGCAACATCACTGCTGCTTGAGTGCGTAGATTAAATATTTCCTTCACTAATCGATGTTATTTATACCCCACTCTCAGCTGGGGAATTTGCGTCATTTTTTCTAAACTACCATTGTAAAGAAATCTGCTAAAGAAAATAACACTCTTCCATAACGATTTACATACATATCGCCACGTTTCTAATCTCCCGTTAGTATCAATAGTCTGAGATAAAACTGTTCTAACAAATTTGTATCTCATATGAATTCAAACAGTCCATTTAAAAATGTACAGTCCGCATGTCAACCTTACCACAATACTTAAATTACTCTTCTGAAAGTAGCTAATGACATTCTCTCTGCTAAAGATAGGGGAAAGATTATATCATTGACCCTCCTTGATTCGTCCGTCGCGTTTGACACAATAGACAATAATATATTACATCGCATTATCCAGCATGAATTTTACGTTAACAATACAGCCTTAATGTGGTTCAAATAATACTTAATCAACATGACACAAATTGTATCTGCAAATGGAATACACTCCAGCCCAGTCGATCTATGTTGTGGTGTTGCACAGGGGTCTGATTGTGGACCTGTTTGTCTTCATTCTCGACTCTCAGCCGCTCTCAAGTGTCACAGATTATCATCCAGTCTCTCATTAATTGTACGCTCATGACACCCAAATATTCAAATCTAGCCACCAAACTGAATGTGATGCTGTCATCCAGGGAGTAGAGAGGTGCATTTCTGATGTGAAATCATAGATTACATGTCACAATCGGCAGATGAATGATGATAAATAAAAGTCCATTTTAATCGCAACACAAAGACTTTCTCATTCACATCCTTTATCTCACACAATAAATATCGGAAACATCAAGATTAAATTCACACAGTCAGTACGAAAATCTAGGTGTTACTCTAGACAGTACTCTCTTATTGCACCAACTCATCATGAACCTAAGCAAGGCTGTATATCTAGAGCTGAGACACATGAGTTTCATTCGCAAATATCTTTCAGTTTATGCCACTAAAACGCTTGTGTTTTCATTAGTACTACCAAACCTGGACTAATGTAACTCAATTCGGTTTGGTTTGTCTCAATATCTACTTCAGAAACTTCACAATTTCAAACCACATCTGCACGGATCATCCTTAGAGTACCACGATCAGAGCACACCTCTCCGCTGCCCTGCACCATACACTGCCTATCCATTCGATCCAGAATCCAACCCAAGATATGTTCTTTGTGCTACGTTTCACTAACGGACTCCAGTAGTCAAACATACCTACACGTGCACACACTAGCAAGATACTTACGCTCCTCGTTTGCCAATCGCATACTCATTATTTCCAGTATTACTATTATTAGTAGTAGTAATTGTAGTAATAGTAGTAATAGTAGCAGTAGTAACAGTAGTAGTGGTAGTACTGTGTTCACAATCCTTTACTTTATCATTCAGTCCTTTTTTAGTTAATAACTGTATGTTGTACCGTCCTTAGATTTGCCTTTATATGTGTATCTCCTGAGTCTTCTACAATTTCGTTTCGCAATCTATGAGTTCACATGTTATGTGTTATTCGTTCTTAGATCTCAGATATTCGTACTTCCTGAACCTTCTAGAATGTAGTTAGGTAGTCTAGGGGTTCACGTGGTAGTTGTGTATATATATATTTTAATTTACATATATATTTATTATATAATGAACTATGAAAAGGTGGCTATTATTTCTGCAATTGCATATATAAGAACTACGATATGAAGTATCCGATGAACTATATCTTGACAAATTTATTTCTCATTTTGAATTATTGCAAGAACGTAAATTACAAAAACAATATACACTGGAAACAAAATATAATTCATAAAACAAATTTAACTTTTGTTCATTTCGCTGACCGCAGTGAAAAAGAACTAGACATAAAGAAATTGCTCTCTCTCTCTCTCTCTCTCTCTCTCTCTCACGCGGTCGAAACATTATATCCGAATTAGCTCGCGAATATGAAACTTTTAATGCACGTGTAAGACAACTAAAAAGATTATGGCAAACGATAATACTGTCTACTGAAAATAAATGTAACAGCTTTTCATCAATTAATAAAAGTAGTAGCTGTGTTCTGTATTGAAATAGTCATTATACTACCCAATAATCTGCTATTTTTTAAATCGATAAGATTAAAATGTAAATTGAGATTTAAATGTAGATTCTCGCCCCTTAGGTTCAGCAAGTTACTGGTTTGGTCGGTTAGTTTGAAATGTATTCCTGACAATAAAGGACTATGACATCGTGGAAAGATTTGGATTAATACGTTCTTGTACAAGCAAACATCCAGGAGGTACTTAAGGTGTGAATGTATAAAGAATATATCCTTGCGGAGCCTGATTTGATTGATCAAGATATGTTCAACAGCTGCCATCAATTACATTACTTACAAGATTGACTGCAATCGGTGCTGTTATATATACGATTCCTGGCGAGATTTGACGACCTCCGCCGTATGGATCATTGTTACGATTGTGAATACCTGCCGGCGGAGCTATTTTCATCCATGCTTTAGTATTTTAGAAACAAATATTAAATTAGATTGCTGAATAATTTCTTTAGTTCGTCGGCTGCAAGTGATGGTATTACAAATGTTGGTAATTGTTGTTCAGTTATTTTATGCTGATCAAGACATACTTTTGTCAAAAGAATTGTATAGATCCAAAAATAATAATACGCTTTATTTTATTACTTGATCACGACATCACAAAATAATGTACTCAATATGTTTTATAAAGATGATTTAAATGTTTAATTCTTTCGATAATGTGTTGCTTAGCAGCAGATGGGGTTTGCCCACCAGGTTTTCCGACCAAAATAAGCCTTCCACGGGAAGAGTTTAGTCTGTAAGGTTTTACTCTGGTGATTAAATACCGCGATGAAAACCTGTATCTGAGAGTCTACTTCTGGTGAGTGTTTTATCGCGGTTCAGAGAAAGGCTGCAATTAATTAACCGTATATTTCTTATATATGACAAATGTCGGAAAAGCACAAATAACTAGATTAACTAGAGAACGATTGGCCGCGATTAAGAATTTTTTTCCGGTCAGAGATTCTTTTCGAGATAATCTACAAGCGAAACAACAGCGAAGACTTGATTTTATAGCTGTTACTGAACAATTATTTAAACCGGTAATTTCAGCTTTTGAAAACGTTGTTACTGCTACCGAGAAAGATGGGTTAGTTACTGAAAAAAATGTAATACCAGTACTTGAAAAAAATATCGAAACGATCAAAACAAACAAAAAATATCTTAAAAAATCTTCCTGGTGATATAATCGCCGCACAACCTCAACCTGAACCTGAACCTCAAATATAGAGAGTTGTTGCTGATATTCCGCCGGCAAAAGTATCCAAAATATATCCGCCGGAAGAAATATTTACTAAAAATGCAAAGGATGCAATTAAGGATAATTATACGTTGGATGATTTAGCTGATTTTGCATATAAATCATTTTCTACGAGGTCGATATGATTGAATCATAGATATGAAAAACCGGTAAAAGCGTATATCGCTTATATGAAAAAATAACATACGTTGGATTTCCAAAATTTGTATCCCACTTATTACTTTTCATTGCAACATCTCGATTTGTCTAGACATTCCGTCGTCGATGTAACATTTCAACCTCGCATAGGAAGAGCTTCATCCTGGTGGTGTATATAGAGCAATTGCTGTAATTCTTTAGTGATAAATCGATGACACTCAAAGGTGGTGGTGGAAGGATGAGAGTAGTTGATGCACCAATATAAATCATGTAATTGTTTTCCGAAAACATGTAATTGTGTTCCAAAAACATGTAACAATTAGATGATCTATTAATTAAATAAAAATGTCATACAATCAGTTTAATGTCACCATGACTCCTGGTCAGTCAAAGAAAATACAATCGAAAAACTCTACGACGTGTGGAGCAAAGATAACTTTACAGCGTGAACAGATAGCTAACGGAAGACCAAATAAACTATCTTTGACAAAAACTCAACTTAATCGCTTCACCAAGGCGCTAAAAGCAAACACAGGAGTTCAGCTGGAATTTTCACCTTCTGCAATTTTTAACATGGTTAAATCCGGTGGAATATTTCCTCTTCTCGCTGCGATTCCGGGGATAATCGCTTCTGCGGCACCTATGGTCGGTAAAGCGGTTGGATTGGGTGCTGCTTCTGCACTTGGTACTGCTGGTGTAAATACAATTATCGGAAAAGGATACAAAAAGGGGAAATGGTCTCAGACTACCAGGCAGTCCATTCACCCGGTACGGAGCAGGATTGAGACTCCCGGGAAGTATCCGACAATAACAATGTCACCGATGTCAAATTTTGATTTAATCACCGCGTTAAAAAAATCTCCGATAAAATATTTCAAAAGTATTTTCATGAAAGATCAATTACTAAATCAACCATCGATCCCAGAAACTGGTATAATTAATCTTGATGATAACACTGGACCTGGGACTCATAGGGTCGCGTATGCGATATATCCTAAATCGATTATTTATTTTGACTCGTATGGGTTAGCTCCACCAAAAGAATTTATTAAATACGTATCCTCGTTAAAATCTTCTGATTCGTATTCAACGTCACCCACGCAGACATTAACCGATCCTCTCATATGTGGCAACGAAGTCATTACCGTGTTAACCGCGATTTCAAAATCGTCCAAACCACCACATAAAACCTTACATAAATACACCAGTAATAACGTTTTAAAGAGATCATAAACGTATAATGGTATATATTTGGGGAAGATCTCTCTCACGTACAAAGAAAACCAAAGGAGTTTCCCTCGAAGAAGTAAAGAAGCTTATATCACAGGCGCTATCAGACACATTAAACCTGGTAGGTGTTGCACAGGAAGAAATCGTTGTAGTTCAAGATCGCCAAGGTAAATTGAAAACTAGTGATATTTCTTTTCGTGATATTTTGGTTAAATCAACCCCGGTAACAAATGATGCTATCGCGGTGTTTGACGCTAAAGGAAAACGCATATCATGTGACAAAATTACAACCATCAACGATAAAAAAGAGGCGCTAAATAATGATTATCACACACATGTAAGACATTTTAACACTCATGTAAACAATTGAGATGGCCATGTAAATCAATTTACTGGATTACAACAAAGTATTACCGATATTCAACTTTCCATTGCTAATTTCTTTTGGGTTCCACCTGTGACCACGCCAAATATCACATAAGTAAAAACCGCTATTGACAAATTGACAACGAGTATGATGTTCATGTTGGTCAATTTCTTGGTAACCGTAGAAAGTTTAGAGAGCTTGATGACACCATCGATTATTGTTTGGGTAAACCGCCAGTTGTTCCAGTGGATCTCTCAGGTATTATTAGCGGCCTCGCTAAAATAGACGCGGTTAATCAACGATTAGGTGTTATTCGCGAAGAGAGATCATTTTCAGATTCAATCGCGGATATAAAAAGGATCTATCACAGATATTAAAACATTTATTGATGGTATCAAAGATTTACCTAAATTTACTGAACGATTAGATAAAGTAAACATTCCTTAAGAGAAAAATATAAACGCGGTTTACACGATCAAACATGACTCATTTGCGTGGAACCCACAAATTAATAAACTAGATATCACCGCGACGGTCAAAAGTATTTATAGACTAACATTATTGTCGCCGACCCAGTTTAATATTTCATCAACGAGTTCAACCAGAGTCAACAATACCATATCGACTATTGTCGACAAAAGGAACAACTGAACGATTCACTATAGCAGCCACCGATGGTAAATTGGCTAGGGTATCAATAACATGGTACGTGGAATTTGTAGCAGATTTGAGTAAACACTTAATTGAAATCTTCTATTGTAATTAAAACAATTACTATGTCATCGATATCACAGTAATATCGATATGACCAAGTCCGCGAACTTCAAACTAAATTCACCGAAGAGTATCAAACAAAGATAAAAAAAATATCGGCGAAGGATTACCGCCTTTGACGTTATCGTGTAATCGGTTTCAGGTGTAATCACCGGAGCGGGTATAATGCTTTCTTTGGTGACAATGGTCGCTCCGATAGCCGTTCCAATTTGTATCTCTCAGGGGACAACCATCGCGGGAGTAATCTCTATAATGAAATAAAATATCCTGTACTAGGCGTAAGCTACACGACTACATAATTAAATTCCATACCGTATTCGCAGTTATCAGCGATGATATCGTCTTTCGACGACACATTAATATCCGACGGTGAGTTCTCCGCGATGGTACACGTTTATAAATCCGCGATGTCGAAACTAGATAAACATATAGAAGATAATGGCGTCCACGCCAGAACTATATCAACGAATAGCGGAATATACCGCCCATGTGAAAACAGCGTTGATATCAACGACATCAAAGAATCCAGAATTTAGTATTGAATTTCCAGCTCCGATTCCAGCAAAAGAGATCGCGCTAACTCAACTTCGAGTATACTAAATTTGGCCCAAGAGTACGCCGTAGACGTATATGATAGCTCAGTCAGAACCATATTAGAAAAACAACCAACAAAGAAAACTCCCGAGCCAAAAAGATCTGACTACACCACAGATAATAAATCACCGTATCCCGAATGTGCCCTCACACCTCAGAATCCGAATAGTTTACATTTTTTAAAATATTCGGTAGACGTAATTTTTCAATATTGGAGAACATCAGAACACATATAAATAATTATATGGCTGTTTAGTTATATAGATCCTACAAAAATTATCTTTCCAGATCGTCCTGAACTAAGTGGTCGACCCGTTGAATATTCTTGGGGAATTGAATAATTTTTTTTAACTATTTTAAAAGAATTAACGACGAATATAAAAAGACAAATAGAATAATTACTACAATATTTCCAGGAATATCTCCTTGATATAACAATTCCACGCGATAAAATTATAAAGCAAATTGAAATGTTAAACCAGCTTATCGCTGACATGGAATATCTCAACGAGAGATTTGTTCAGCTAATAGTTAAAAATAGATATGATTTGAAAAGCAAAGAAAGATTTCTAACGGCGTATTCGTTAACACATGATACATTACCCAACTATAAATTTCCCGGATATAATGTACCTGAATTAAAAAAATCTCTCAACGATCTCATCGACGAGTATTTCACGCAGATACATACCGCGTGGACAAAACTTTCTGAGGACATTGCACCCACCACTGAATATATCGACAAAATAATTGCATCGAGAAGTAAAATATCTGAGAGTTTTCTCCGATATAATAATGCTCCCGACAGAACAGGTAGGCATGTATCACCGGGCAACGTCGACATAGCATCAATCATCGCAATACATCTTATTTGTGATGTCTTGTTGGGCGGTTATAGCGCTGATATATTGTCGTCAAATCGAGCTGATCAAGGTTACATCTTATATACGTTTTCCTCGCAGGTTTCCTCGGGAAGTTTGATTATACAAACGCCGGTTAATCGAACTTATTTAGCAGCCAGCAAACCTTGGATAACGATAATGAATTTCAAACTCGTCGATCAAGATTGTAACTCAATAGATTTATCAAATGAACAACTACAAATTACCTTGATGTAAAATCCTAAATCCTAAATCCAAGATTTAGAAAATCATATATTTTTAATAATGTACCAACATGCACGAGTATTCATTCAAAGATAAATTTGAAGAGGCTATTAGAAGATCTTTCAAGGAACCACTCGCTGGCAACTTCAAACTCGTCGTAGATAAATTTGGCAATGAGAAATTTATGTTGACGGATCATCAACGGGGACAGCTTCAACGTGATCATATAATAATAATTAGCAGTAACCGCATTCAGATTGTGAATTACGCTCATTCGTGTATCTCCTTGGAACGTCTCAATGAAATATTAAAAGAGTCACCCGTAGACAGCGTCGAAAATTTTTAATTGGAAAAAAAATAAAATGGAAAATCCGTCATCGAATTTTTCATGTAAAAAAAATTATTGTAAAAAAATCCAGGAAATTATGCATGTGTGAGTAATTTTTGACTAACATTTTCAAGTATAATTTTTTTCTCGCGATCTCCAAGTGTAATTTTCGAGTGTAATTCCCGAGTATACTTTTTTGGCAAACATTTTCTCACAGATATATATAAGAGCACCGACTTATCTTGCCACCGACGACGAAAAACAAAATAATTTCGTCGAGAGGTGTCAAACGCCCCGCCGAGGTATCCAGCGAATACACGATTGGATTATCACGGCTGTATAAAATATGGTCTAGGAACCTATGTCAGCTTCAACGAAAGGTTCCGATGAGGAGTATCGCGTCGCAAAACAACAATGCCGCGCTAAACAGCGAGATCTTCGCGAAGAAATTTCAGAGGTAAAAAATAAAATTACCACGTTACAAGGAAAACGATATCGACTCCGAATTACCACGGAGGAAATAAATGCTAACTATCAAGAATAAATAACAGCAGCGAGAGCATCTCGTGAACAAAGTGAACAAATCATCGAAGATTTAGTTAAGAAACATAAACATGCAATAGCGGTTATTGATAAATGTAATCAAGATAAAGTCATATTGATAACCGAATACAAAACATTCGTATAGCACAACAATAACTAATAGAAAATATTCGACGAGGTCGCGAAGATCATAAAAACGATACCTAGTTAGCAAAAATAGGAATTTCACCTGAAAAATCACAAAATTTCCAATCACAGAATTTCAATGCCGAAAAAATATAATTTCTAAGCAAATCCCCCCCCCCCCCAAAACAAACGATTGAATTTTCACTCGAAAATTTTTCATTCTAGAAATTTAAAGTGGAAATCATTCGGATTTCACAACTGAATCCTTTAGTGAAATTCTATGATAAAAATCTATTCAAATATTTTTCTCGAAGTCTTCCGCGTTGAATTCTATCATATACTCTTCATTGAATATTTCTCCGACGGAGTTTAGAACCTTTCTTATGACTGTAAACACCGCGATGAAATTTTCTTCCGTGGAAGGATTCTTATTCATGCTTTCATTTCGTTCCCTGGAGAGAATTTTCATTACACGGTACTCTGACTTATACGTCGGGAAACTTAGTCGTCGTGCTGAAGTTATCTTTGAGTATTCAACGTCGACATACTCCCTCGTAAATATTTTACTGTCCTGAAGGTGTTGTACACGATCGGGTTCAATTTTTAGTTCGGCGATATTTGCCTTGTTCATGTTTTATATATAATTATTTATCTAAATTCGTTGAATTTTCAAATATTAAAATCGTTTACTATTCCGCATAGAAGTATTTTATCATCGATGTCGCATAATCAATGGCTGGTTTCATATCATCGCTGATCTCTTTAAGTAATTTATATAACGGGTGAATTTTATTCGCTGATTCATTTTTGACAATTGCAATTTACACTGTTAGAAGTTTTTATATATTCCAATCGTGATACAACGAGTCAAGATAAAAATTGTGTTGCTGTTCTTCAGCACGTTCTATCAACATTTCATGTTCAAAAATTTCTCTATTGATGGGTTCATCTGATCGTATTTGGTTTTTTCAGCGAGAAAATCAGATAATTCTTTAGCCCGTGTTGACTTTAGCTCAGTGATACGATCAGATAATTGTTTAATTCGTGCTGAGATCTCTCCAACGGTACCCCGATAATGTTTACGCGATTATACTTTTGCTGTAATTGTTCCAGGGTTAACATCTTGAAATATTTTCTACCGCGATGAATATTTTTTGAGTTGCTCGGAGATCGCTGATACGATTTCGTCGTTCATTATACAAAATATATTTTGTCTAAATTATAATATTTGATATTTTAAAAAATTAGGCAAATGACATTATGTTATTATATTTTTAAAGTATAATGTCAGATGTATCCCTTCAGCAGCTCGTAATAGGTCAATACGATAAATACCGAAATATTTAGCAGCTGAGTTCGTTGACGGGTAATCCTTGATTAAACTGTCCATGAACGCTGTTACTGGTCTCGGTTTATGGTTCATATTTTTTCCGGGACTCGAATTAAGACAGTGTTCTCTAGGAGTTACAACACGTACATTTTCTACATGATTATCAAGTTTATTTCTGTTTACATGATCAACAACTAAACCGCTACCGCTCATCCCGATAAAACATTCAACGATAAATCGGTGAGCAAGATAAATTTTTTATTTGCTTTCCTCACACAAGAGAAAGTTTCACATAACCGGTGTTAATAAATTGACCGAGTGGAAGTTTTCGTTAACGTAAATCGGATGAACGACGTAGTCGTTACGATTCATTTATTTTATGATGCAATTTATTTGTCTAAATCGATATTTTGAATGTCAGGGTTGTTTTCTGTCAACGTATTCATGAGGAGTCTATATAATCTTAGTCCGGTGGGAAATGTGGGTATTTTTATCATAATATCGTTAGAGTTCTCTGTAGGTTTTTCCTCCGCAACTAGCGCATACTTCTGATTTTCATCGTACTTCAATACCAAACCGAATACAATGTTATGGACCTAAACTTCCTCGTCGTACATTTTGCATATGAGTCCCACAAAATTCTTTTCTGCAGAATTTACCACATCGGATAGTTGCTCCAACTGGTAACCAATTACAATTATGCATGTTATATAATAAAATATTTTATTTAAATATTTGGCTTAATTATAATATTATCGAAATTTTTACCCGTATCAAGATTAAGCAAACTCTCAACAGATAGTAGTTTCTGATCTATACGGTAAAATAAAATTCCCACCCTGTTATCAAAAATTAAAAACAGCATAAAACAGGCTAAAAGAGAATTTCGGGATGATGGTGCAAATATGCATTTTCGACGTTTCAAGTTCCCCGATTTAAGAATGCGATGACTGATTCTTGTGCCAGGGAAATATTATCAAATATAAATTTTTAGAATGTCAGATACGTAATCCAGGTAAAATATAGCACAATTTATGTAAACGATGAGAGGGGAACAGACAGAAAAAATTGACAAGTACTTAATCATCATGAACGGGTATTGGATTCAACGAAAAAATATGTAATTGTGACAGAAAGAACTAGACCGGGTATGTTAACTGGGATAGATAACAAATACTACCGTCGGACGTATCACGAAACAGCGCTGACTTATGGATTATACCCGATAAATAACCCGGATATTAAAAAACTTCCCCGGATGAAAGTTTCATCGGGGTTAAACTGCGTTGGTGAACGGGCCATAGAATATTTTAAAAACACTAAACGTGGAAATGTTTTAACCGAGTTAAGAAAATCTAAAATAGCTGAATGGACGGAATCAGTTGAACAAACAGGAGCGTAAATAAGCGATGTCATCGAGTTGGAGAAGAGATTAAAATTTCCGATTATTGTAGGAGAGGTTTTACATGAATCTGGTCATTATAAAAAAGGAGGTACTCCGATCTAAATCATCAATCATAATTCTCATGCATGGAGCAGCTCCGTGAGAACATTCCCTGTATAACGAATATTAAAATATTATCACGGAGATATATTCGACGCTATCTGGTAAGTAAAACAGATCACATTTCATTGTGGTTATTTAAGAGTGATAAAGAAGGAGGAGGGTATGATCAATTCGTTAGAACCAACGGAGACTTATATCGGACTGAAAAACTTCAAACGGATATGAATAACCTCGCGTTGAAGTATACAACACACACTAATGAAATTACTCGAAATTGTTTAACGGTGCCATCGGTCGTAGCACATTTTGCCAGAGAGAAAAACTCTTGGTAGCCTACCCGATACAACGTTCTCAAAGATGATCAGGCTAGCTGCGTAGAACATGGTCATGGTGGGTTATAGAACACGGAATATAACATTGATGATATGTATGTTGATATGGCAGCGTGTTACCCCGGGAGTTTTCTCGGATACGGAGAATGCAGTGAATATTTTGCACGATTTGGTCATCCTACACATGAGATGACAAGAGTAGAAATAAATGGAACATTACCCGAGTTTAACCTGACTGGATTTGCCAGGGTAACATCATTTAAATTTGCAGATGGTCTTCACCTGATATTTTATCTCTGGATAGGAAAACATTTTTCAACGAAAAAATGGGCAACGATAACGTTATTGTGGTTTCTGTTAGATAAAGGGATGTTGACCTCGTTGACTGTTTCCTCCGCGATAATTTCATATCGAGCGCAGAAGAATGTTTGGCTACCAACTCCTGAAAAACACGATGACTGGGACATTTTATTTTTACGTGAACATGAATGACAAACGAAGGCTCTTAGAAGAATAATCATCGGAACAGTTGCTCAAGGTGGATCAGACGATCATAAACTGGAATGCACTCGATTAGCGTTTGATAACGCTGAATTGGATTTTATCGTCGCTGATACAACCTCGAAAGAGATATTTACGTCGATGGAAACAACTTATTTATCCAATATTGTTAGCTCAGGACTGTCGTTGAATACTTCGAAGGAGAATTACCGCAGTATACTCATTTAAGATCTTCGATGCTCTGTAATGTCTTGATTAATTTACTATCTATGATAAACAGATTCTCTGATATCGCGGTTAGAGTCGCCAAAGACTCATTTTATTTCGCTGTAAAATACTAGGAAGATGTTAAGAAATATCTTACGGGTAAAGGTGATTAGGGAACATGGAGAATAAAAGATGAAGAACTACATAAATATGATGAATCGGATAATGTTCCCATGAAAGATAATTATCGCGGTGATAACGACATAGAATTCTTATCGTATCCTTCTGGGTATGATCCAATAACCAGACATTAAACGGTTTATTTGAACGGTTCAGGAGGTTGTGGAACGACAAAGAGTGATCGATTTCTTTCTGGAAATCCGCTGATATAATCGTGTTAACCCCTACTCATCGTCTTGCCAGAGCGATGAAATCCAGAGGAGTAAACGCTTGTACGTATCATATCTTCTTTCGATACAGTGCAAGTACGTGGACTCTCGATCGCATGGGGACAAAATATATTCCCTGGTCAATTATGTGGGATAAAATAGATACAGTTTCATTGGAACTATTAAAAGCATTTCTTGAGATTTTGTTAAAGAAAAATACCGCGGTGATTATGTGCGGCGATCACGGTCAACAAGCTCCATTTGTCGGAGAGTCTCCTCATGAATGGCTAAACACCAACGTGGACTATTACAAAGAAATAAACACTGACAAGGAGTTAACCGAGTTAAATTCAGCTATAAGGTTACAACCGGATAACGTACAATGCTCCCATTGATGATTTCTGGGACACGTGAAAACCAACACATTTGGTTGTCGCGAGCAGAAAACAATAAGATATCGTCTTCAGGTAGAATTATTTAACACAGAAAAAGAAACATTTCCGATGGAGTCAGTTCATTTATGTTACAGACCAAAGGATACACGACGACAAAACATCGAAGTTGATATCCCGGGAAAATCTGAACGTCAAGAACTAGTGTTAAATGATATTGTACTGGTTGATATTGCTGTGGTAGAAGACGCATTGCGCGCTGACAAATCTCCCTGAGTGCTAGGATATGCCATGACGATACACTCATCACAATGGCTGACAATTACTGACACTGTTGTCTGGATCGTTGATGACTTCATCGAATGGTCAAATTTAATTTATCTTGCGGTGTCACGAGTACGAAGACTAAATCAACTTCGGAGAATTGCTATTAATTAAGATTAGTTGGTGGTAATTGAGTATCATCTGGGATAACATGTAATTGTTCCCGTGTAAAACTTCGTTTTGGCACCTATGGATCTAATCTATATAATATTGGTCTGTTTTTAGATGTTACAGCGCTAAATATTTTATGTATTGTAAGACTCCATACAGGATCAGTTGATCTTCTTCTACCACCTTCGAGTTCGCCAGGTTCATATAAGTATCTTATAGTAACGTTACTAGGTAGGATCTGCTATGGGAAATCTTTTTTTGGGATTGTTATATATTTTTTTGTTATTTGCGGTAGCCGGTTTTATATTTGTTGTCCTGGTGACTTCGTTATTAAGTGCTGAAACTAAATCTGATAATCGCTAAAACCCATTCACGAGATTGTTTATCATCAATGAATTATTTCGCGCACTCATAATGAAACAATTTATATGCGAGAGTTCTATTAAATCGTTCAACAATTACTTGGTCACGATGGATCACAGTATGTCCTCGTCGTATTATGGTGTTATGTTGCTTCATCGTTGATGATACATCACCTTGAAATTCTTTACCCGGATCAACCTGAAGAAGGTTTGGCCATCGTAGAGGACCTCGATCATAAATTCTTTCGAACGCAGTAGCAACTTCAGAAGTCTTCGTTGATAACAGTTCAGCTTCTTTCTATCTACTAGCAGCATCAACTACCGTTAACGCGTATTTGTAAACACGTTTTTTGATGGTGTCATGCAGCAAAAATAATATATCACCCTCATGAACCTTATTTGGGATGTCAACATCGAGCAACGCATATTGAATTTTTGTTGGACGCGGTAGATAAATTTGCCATACTGCTTGTCGCGATAACCAATCAACCGCTATTAAATGTTTAACATTTGCCGTGCTGGCGAGTTTACCAGTTGCTGATTTACCCTTTCAGTATCCAGTTGGAGAATAATAAATTGATTCAATATCAAATACCGGAACACATCATTAATTTACCTCTCATCGCAACATTTTTTGTCCAAGATGTTAATTTTTCTCCGAAAGATTTATCTGGGATAGAATTTAACGCGTGAACCAATTTTATATCTGCGAGATGACGTTGTTAAAGATCATTAATTCGATATGCGATATCATGAACACGACAGGCTTCATCGATAGCATTTATCGGATATAAAGGTTGATCTTGATCATCAAGTCTGATGTCTAATCGAGTTCCCGGTCTACAATAATCTGTATCCAGGAAGATGTTTTTCTTCTGGATATTTCGCCCATGGTGCTCCTGGAAGGTTTGCTAACTTGGCTGCGATATTTCCCCCCTTTTTTTAAAAAAACAAATCTAAATTATTTCTATACAACACTGTGCACACTTACCAGGGATTGCTTCTCTATTATTCTTCGTTGTGACAGGTATTGGGTCAATCGTTGGTGTACGTGATCTGCATTTCACACAATATAAATCCATAATATTAGTTAGTTATATCTAATGGAAATTCCTGATTTTTCCGCGTTGAAGAAACAACAACGAGTTAAACATCATGTTATGTTACCAAATTCAATACGAATGATCATCACTGATCCTTCAGGGAGAGGTAAAACACAACTGCTGCTCAACCTAATTATGAAATGGTTGAAGTTGGATAAACTATATTTGGTGACACCGAGCGTAGATGATCAGCATTGTTACCAGGTGTTAAAAGATTATAACGAGAGCGCCTCGGGGATAACTGGGGAAGATATTATTGAGTTTATTACAGCTATCGACGAAGCGCCTAGCATAGATGATATGAACGGGAGTATTAATAATCTAGTTGTGTATGACAATGTATTGCTAGATAAACAAAAATATCCAGCTCGGATACTTTCATGTGGAAGACATAACAACGCTGACGTGATATATATATATATATATATATATATATATATATATATATATATATATATATATATATATATATATATATGTGTGTGTGTGTGTGTGTGTGTGTGTGTATCACTCAACGATACACGCAAATACATAAAGTGATCAAAGATAATTGCAATGTTTTAGCGATGTTCAACGGGACTGATACTTACACACTTAGAAATATTTGTCAAACTTGGCGTTGCGGTGACATGGATTATGTCAAATTTAAAAATTTCTTTAGCCGTGCTCAAGCAAACCCACATGGAGTTATAAAGATAAATTTATCAGATCCTAGAACAAGATACCGAATCGGATTGGATATCATATACGGTTAATTAATTGCAGCCTGTCTCTGAAACGTGATAAAACACTCACCAGACGTAAAATCACAGACACAGGCTTTTATCGCGGTATTTAATCACCAAAGAAAAACCTTACAGACTAAACTCTTCCCGTAGAAGGCTTTTATTGGTCGGAAAACCTGGTGGGCAAACCCCCTCTGCTGCTTGTTTTAATTCATCAAAATAATATTGTGTAATACTAACAAAAAGCTTTTGTAAATTGCCAAATACACATGTGAGCTCGAGCTTACATGCTTCTGAAATAGTATTAATGTATTTTTCGTTTACAATTCATCTATGGTTTGAAACAATAAATGCATCAAGTTTTTGCGGCATTATATCACCAAAATTATCATCATAGAAGAATTCCCTTCTCCTTATATCTTTTATATCCTCTGGCTCGTTTATAAATTTGTTTCGTTAGTAGAAAGATCACACTGTCGCGGTTTTGGGATCCTTTATATTCTGGTGGAGTTTCAGACCACCCTAACACTGATCTGATTGATGACAAATAAATATCAACAGCGTAATCAAGTGAGTCTATTTTCACCGCGGATGATAATGTTGGTTCTTAAAATGTAATAGCTAATTTTGATTCTATTCCTGTAACATATTAGATTCTGTGATGAAATTCATCGTTGATTTGTTTGATTTTATAACTCCTTGTTGGAATAGATATAACTGACCAATCTGTAGTTCCATCATCTTTATATTTATTTGCAAACACAAACGAATTATAAATCTCCTGTAATGCACCAAACGATTTTTATATAATATTCGTCCAAAGATAAAATACTCGCAGTTGTACAAGTGTAATTTCCTTTACGGGAATTAAAGTTGGAAAGTTAACGCTAAATGTAGGGTATTTGCAGCCTGCTGAAAGCACCTTTGTTTTCAACGGTTTTGCATGAACATCGCTATGTTTTATTTGTTCTTGCAAAGACGACGTTGTAATTATTATTTTCTAAATCAGAGGTAGTCATTGCCTCGTCTAAAATCTTAATTATTTATGTTAATTCGCTACTGATATTATTCCATCGTTAAGGCCTGATGATATAAACAAAGATAATTTGGAATCTGCTAGATTCTATGTCTGCAATTGTATTATGTGTTCGTCTAGTTTATTATGACTACAGGTAGATATTTTTTGCAATGATCTTAAGAACACCATAAAGTATTGCTGCAGCTCAAATACCAATTGTTACAACTTACGGTGGCGTTATTGTTGCCAGTAATACACCTGTATTGGTGCTTGTTCCAGCGATAACATCCAACACCGAACACAAAATTATGTGAACAATTACACGTCTGCGATTCTTTTTTACTATATACTTATCAACGTTATATTCAGTTTCATTTCCCGTTCAAGCGCCCGATTGTATCTGCACTGTTGCACGTTGATTGGCGACCTTATTATTTATGCAGCTGGTAGCTTAACGATCAATTCAATACATAAACGTAAATCAAACCTAGTCTTTTTTCAGTTTCCACTTCAAACGTTACTTCGTCGTTTTGATGTAGTAATACTACCATTTAGATCCAAAAGATTTTGCTAGTGGATAACGCCGTGATATTGTGATGGATATTGTAAATACTGATAACCTGTATAACCTGGTAACCTCAGCGCGACGTTTAATAAATTTATCAGGCTGTGACCATATACTTGTCCAGACGATACCGTATATACTACGCTTTTAGTGATCTTTTTATGTCAGAGTTTAATATCTACGACTGAAGAATTTCCGAACATTTAATTATTGTTACTATTATTGTTTCTTTGAAAGTTCATAAACAGTTGTACATGATTAAAAAAATCAGTTCCAAATAAATTCATTCCAGTATTGATTGTTGTTAACGAATCCTTTATTGGGAGGTTTTTATCGTCGACGTATTTTTTGTTGCTGCGTAATCGTTTGATTCTTGTTCACGAAGACCAATAATGTTATTATTAGTCTTATTGAGAGGACCGGTCATTATATCAGTGTATTTTTGTACTCGATCGCGAATATGATCCGATATCATTGACATAACAACACCGGCCTAAATACGTATGTTAGTATCAAACATTGAGTTGATCTTTTAGGTCACTACATTAATTCTGATCATATTATCTTGCATAGCAAAAATATTCGTTTTTTTCTTCATTTCTTTGCTTTTCCTGAAATACAAACACTTCCTTTGGATACGCATTTTTCAGGTTTAATAATTCGAATATTGCATCACTAATAATCTTATTTACATTCCGTCAGTTGGGTATTTATGTTTAGAGGAAGATCTTCCGTAAATATGTTTAAGTATGCTCTAAGATCTAGTTAAAAGCATAGCGGCTACTCGTGTACTAGTGGTCAACGTTTTTAGGGTGTGATTGTTTTGTATACAGCGTCGAGTACTGCAATTGCTTCACGGCTGCATGTTTGTGGGTCATTTATTGTCTGTGTTGATAATATTGAATAACAGATTGAAGGTTAAAGTGCAATACTTCAATATTTTTAAAAACCCTTTTGGTTGGGTCAGTTTGTACGAATCAAAATAAATAATTCCACGTGGATCATTATGCAACCCTATGCGAACATAAACCAGAACTATTGTCAAGGTTAATTGATACCGGTTTCAATTTTTTTTGACGACTAAGTAATTGATCGCGCATAAAAACACCTCTAAAGATTCTTTTGTTGTAATTATTTAGAAGTATTAATTAAATTTCAATTTTAAATTGGAAGATTTAAAGAACTTCCATGGAAGTCTCAGGGATTTCCCGTACCATGAGTTCCTTGTAGTATTATACCCTTTTTGCATTGTGACGCCAGTAATCTTTGAGGACCCGCTTGATGCATATTGGTCTTTTTTTAGACGTCTTCCATGATTTCGTTGGCGTGATCTCTTTTCAAGTTTTCTGAGAGTAAAATTCCTTTTTCTATTTAATTCTTGAATGCTATTCTGGCAGCTTCTACAACTGCACCCAACGCTTCGGGTTTTGTGACAACTGGGACAGCCGAAGCTTTTAACGCTGTCATAGCTGCAAGAAGTACATATATACCACCTGATGTGGTTATATCTGAAACAGGAGCTGCATACAGATTAGCTCGTAATCCGTTCTTGTCATATTTAGCAAGATTGAATATTTTAAGTTGATGTTGCGTAAAAACAATTTACTTTGACTACCTGTGAGCTGATTATGTTAATCGTTATTGTAGTTCCGGATGTTTTCACTGATAAGAACTGTAATTTTGTAATCCGGCCAGGACTCAAAGTAACATCAAAGTGACTATATGACTTTTTTATATCAGCACCAACTCAATTACTTGTCTCCCACTGGTGCGTCAGTGACTCGTATTCGTCCACTAGCACCGTCAAGTAACATTGATTTATGTGAAAAAAAGAACTGCACTTGCTCTGCAATTACCACCAGCAGGTAGCGCGTTTAGCTGAGCTCCAAAGTGAATATCAACAACAGATTGTGAAGATAAATCAAGAACCTCCCAGCTTCCGGTAGAGGATGCGATCAAAAAGAGAAGGTGGGGTTGGATAGGACACACCCTACGTAACCGGCAACCAACATTACCGGGCTGGCATTGAGGTGGAACCCTCAAGGCACGAGGAGAATGGACGTCAAAGAAACACCTGGCGACGCGACCTTGAGGCGGACATAACTAAGATTGGTCACACCATGGAGTCAGCTTGAGGGAATGGCACAGGACATTAGCCTCTGGCGATCCTTTGCGAGAGGCCTATACCCCGGCAGGGGTGACTGACAAAACTTAACTGATGTTAATGGGGTAGTAATAGCTGCAAAATTGAAGACAAATGTCGTGTACAAACCCAATCAAAACATAGGAAAGATCCTACCTGATTTTTTAGTTTCTATTCTAGGTGCATCTCCGATCGCTCCTATTATTTCAATTGGACTAGTGCCTTTACAAGATGTTCTAAATAGTCTAGGTTACTATATCCTATATTATATTTGGTCAACCTAGCTGTAAGATTTGCAGTGTGACGTCGATCGAACAGATTCCGTAGTACCTTAACATTTCATCTCATGTATGTGTATAAACAAAGAAACTATAGCTGTTTTCCATACCGTTTAACAGTTTGCACAAGGGACGAACGCACGACGTACCGGAGTTAACTAAATCCAAAAGCATACCTTTAAATTGATATTTGATAATTGATACAGACCTTTGGTAATCGTGAATCGGGTTCATTCGCAGGCATTATCAGTGATTGGCCTAATTCCCTTAGTTAGATAAGACCCTCAGATGTCTTAGCGACTTTACCACATTCCACCGATCGCTGAAAGTCCTGCTGACGAACTCGGTGAGTGACTCGTTCGTCATGGGGTTGCTATACTTAAACTTCTTGCGAAACCCTTGCTCGATAAGCTCGTATTTCTTCAGAAGTGAACTCTATCTTCGCCTTCTCCTATTCCATCTTTTCCTTTTTAAAAGCCATTTTTCTTTATTAGGCTTACCTTTCTAGCTCCAGTTTCTCCAATTTGGCCTTCTATTCTACTTCCATCAACTCCTCCTTGGCCTTCCTTTCTAGCTCTAGCTTTTTCCCTGTCTACTTCTCCCTCCTTTAATTTCTGATCCCTTTCTTTAGCCTGTTCTACACGAACGAATTTCTATAGGACTCCCTTTCATAGCCAAACTGTTTCCATAGTTCTACAAATTCTTTCATTCATGACATTTCAAAACTTGCGTGTGTCCAACATAAAGTATAGTAGTATACAAAATACATAATTTTTATTTCAACAAAACCTATTTTCTGTTCTCTAAAGACAACACAAAATGAAATGTACATAGAAAATAAATAAACCTCACTATCTTGTAAAAAGAATCAGAAACACACAAAAGAGCGTACAAATATAATGAAACAATATTAGTGTTCCGTTAAATCCGAAATGATCCCACTTCAAGATAATCGGGTGGCATTTCCGTATTCACAAAAGAACAGATTTGACACTGTTATAAATACAATGTTAAATAATGAAAGACTTGAATTAGCAATTAATTATGAATACGTGGGTGTATATGTAATCCCAATATTCAATTAATTCATACAAGAACGCACAAATGTAATAATGAAAAATACAAATACATTACTTTAAAAAAATTCGAAGACATGGGGTGAACGATTCATGGTGTTTCACTAAGAAAATGGTTATAGTTTTCTCATCTACTAAGCGATGTAGAATTTTACTCATGTAGGAAAATATATTTACTCAGATAGAGAAATTATGCAAATAACTTATCTTTACAGTCCCGAAAGATACAATGGGTTTTAAGAATCCCAAAATTTACTCACGGCTCGGCTAATAGTTTGAATGTAAACGGATACACTACGTCAGCAGCACAGTTTATTTCAGCTCATCCACTGCTGCTACAGTTTAGCTTAACAGCTGCTACGTCTAATTCCTCTGTTTGGCTTTACAGCCTGCACCACGTAGACCTCGATCACTGCGGTAACTTAGAACACTCGAGTGGTCATTCTAGTCACTATAGACACAATAGACACTTCAAACCCTCGGGACGACTCTACACAGCTCTACACACTACGGGCACTACGGACAGCTCTACAACTGAAGATATGCAAGTCATTATAGCATGTACCCCGCTGACTGACAAGACACGGAAGGAATTCGGTTCTTCCAATCGAAAGCTCGTCGCAAGTGCGGCATAGGATGGACCCATCCCACTATTTTGAAATACGACACAATATACATTAATCACCCTCGGGAATTGTTGTACACCCAAAACTGTACGCGAGTAGCTGTATTTAATAAATAAAAGCGTTAATACAATCACGTGACCCCTATCCCCATTATAACACGTGACTCTAATATTCACGGACCAATTACTGAAGAGGAAAGTGCAAGTTTTCACAGCACACAAAGTTATTATGTGTTCACAATTCCTGGCAAGATGATATTTTTGCAAGCAAATACTGTGGAAGTCTTTTGCAAAAGCTGATCAAGCAATAACTTTAATGCGTGCATGTCGCTTGTGGCTTTACTCGTATCCTGATACGTTCATAATCCTCGGTCGAAGATGCTGAGGTATAACAGGTAGTAAGAAGGAACATACATAGGATGAACCTTTCACTGTAATCACAATGTTTTCATAAACATCTTTCACTTTCTTCCAGTCAGTTTATTATTACAGGTCCGTTTATTTAGCAATCTGTCTTTATTTCTCTGACCTTGGATTTCCTTTTGTCACTGCCGCCACGGCTCCTCTTATTTCTGCTTCCATTCCAACTACTAACGACACGCTTAAATTAAGACGAAGTCAAACAACGTTCGCTATTACTAAAGATATCACAAACATAATCTGAACGGGGACCCCGAACGGCCGAGTGGTCTAAAGGGTCGTCCATTTAGTACGTACGCAAAAATAAGACAAAACTTGACCCCTTCCCCCCCCCCTTGTACGCATGCATACTTTTTAAAACACACACACACACACACACACACTATGCGTATGTACGTATGAATGCCCCCCCCCCCCGCCCCCGTATAGAACTTCCAATATTTCATCCACGCAGAAATGACACAGGATTAATAATATTCAAATGTTTAATGAAATGGAGTAAAACATACAGTCCTCAGCTGCTGTATATATAAAAGAAATAAGTTGCATGTTATTAAACCCTTAAAAAGTTCGCCTGTGTCTGCTAAAGGTCAGACAAACGCCGACTGAACCCAGTCATACAGGTTACGTATAACAGGAACTTCAGCAACAAACTTAATGTCAGGCTGAATCACAACAGCATTAGCTGCACTATGCTGGGCCGCTGTCTCAATATCCACAGCCTCACTGACGTCATCATCGAGGTTTTGATTCAAGTTCTCAGTGTCGGTAGACTCAGTAGTGTGAACGCTTTGGTGTCGTCTTACACTGGCCTGCGACGAGTGATACACGCTGCACACAGGACATGTGCGATTGATAATTTCAGATTGTGCAAGTGACGGACAATGCAGATCAAATGACGCATTAAAAGGAATTTTGGATCCAAAAGCTAGCCGCTGTGCAAGTGAAGTGTAGTATACATGCGTCTGATCCTTTACATATTCTGACTTAGGAATGCTAAAACCAGCGGTATACCTACTAGTTTGAAAGCTGAAACGATGGAGCATTTACCCCCCCCCCCCCTCCGTTTCTTATGCGTACGTACATTGTCAGTAGACCCTCCCTACCCCCCCCCCCATACGCAAGCGTACGCATTTGGGTTACCCCCTTCCCCCTCCATACGTACGTACCAAATGGATGACCCCTAAAGCGCTTTCCGTTACGGATCACTGCCATCACAGCTCTGTCTGCGTGGGTTCGAGTATAAGATTCGGTTATTTAGTTATGTGAGAAAGCGTGCCGATAGCTTCTCGTGGGTCCGTGGTTCTTTCTGGGGGTTTTCCCGGGTTTTTCCTCCACCAGTAATACTGGCCGCCATGTATAGCTATCGTGTTCCGAAAAAAATTGCGTTAAACTCTACAACAACATAAGCTAACTACTACTACTGTATATGTTATTTAAACATTAGCCATATTTACTTTAGCTATTATTGCCAGTACTGTTAAAACTGTTATTGCCAGTACTGTTAAAACCTCTATACGGTATTCACGAAAGGTTTTTTCAAGTGGTATCATGTAACATTGAAGTTAATTCCTATAAAAACTGCACATATACCATCATAACGAAACTGGTTCTTGCTGATTATTTAGTGTAAGTTAAGGCTCAATACTTCCATAAAGCTCATATTCATTTATTGTCGTTCACTATACTGTTTTCCAAATAGTGATGTCCCGTATGACAAGAAATAAACGAGTAAGCGATTTTATGTAGAATTGATGTTGATGAAATTGGGTAATATCATTTATACATCTAGAAAATTTAAATCATTTTTACTACTACTACTACTACTTCTACTACTACTACTACTACTACTAATAATAATAATAATAATAATAATAATAATAATAATAATAATAATGACTTTGTATAGCGCCTATCTTTAGAAGCTCTAAGTGCTTTCCAATATCTACAATTATGTGACTAACGAAACAAAATACGAAATACCATGCAATTAGAAAGCATAAAACTTTCTGAAATTGTTTAAGGTAGGAAAAATGTTCCCTGATACATGTTCCCTGTACTATTTTGTTCGGTCAATAAATACTTAGTGAAAACTCATATTTGACCTAGAGAGTACAAGATCAGTAGAAAATGGTAGACACCATATATATATATATATATATATATATATATATAGAGAGAGAGAGAGAGAGAGAGAGAGAGAGAGAGAGAGAGAGAGAGAGAGAGAGAGAGAGAGAGGGGGGGGGGGTTATAAGGGTGAAGTACAGAAGATTTTGGTGACAAATGTAATTAGTTTTCATTCATACATGATACTTATAATAACTTTCTAATTAGTTTCTTATTTCAGTAATGATTAATACATGGAAACTCGCCATCGATCTACAGAGTTGATGAAACAGTAGAAATCATATTTAATTGCATAGTCATACGCTATGGGCAAGTCAAAATTATATGGAAAAAAATATTGACATTGCGTAGTCGAACAAGGACTAGATCTGCTTGTTTTTTTATCATACATGGCACGGAATGTGGGGAAATGAGAATCAACACCCAAACCTTGGTCAGAGCAGTAAACGCACTAAATCAAGTGTCATACGTTGTAATTGATATTCGCCTTTTGCTGCAAGATGATACTTTTAATAGACGGGTTACGGGTAGGCCTAACCCACATGATAAAAGAAATTAAAACATATGCTAACAAACACACATATAAGAGTCACACAAACTGTTAAAAGAAGGATAACGTCCACTTTCAATTTGCAAAAGAAGAAATAAACAACATCTGTCTTAACAATACAGACGTAATGAGTATTATTTAAGACATTCCATAGATAATGATCTAAACAATTCCTTAACGTCTAATAAACAAAAATCACGTGATCAAAGTGGGACATTTACATCCTTTAACTGAAAACATTATCACGTGATCAGTGTGACATAATTAATGCGACCAATATACGGTATGCATAACTCTCTTTGCTTCTACTAATTATTAACATGGTTAAAATATAACATTTTGATATTACAATGAACCTATCCGTAATCCTAGCATTAGCGTAACATTGGTCTTGTGGTTCTTTAATGAAATAAGGTTGCCAAAGAATGGAAGATAATAACATTGGGACATATACACCTTTAATTAATTATTCGCTAATAATAATCAACATGAACTGAAAGATATAAAAACGCGAAAGTCATGGTGATCATCCTTGCGGCTTATGATGAAAGAGTTATTTTTCAATGAATCATTCTAGGATTTTCAAGAGATCAATTGTTTTTTGTTTACATTATATGCAAATTCTGAAGTCTATTTAATATGCTCGTATTTATCGAGTGCACTTAATGTTTACTGGAATCTCTCTCTCTCTCTCTCTCTCTCTCTCTCTCTCTCTCTCTCTCTCTCTCTCTCTCTCTCTCTCTCTCTCTCTCTCTCTCTCTCTCTCTCAGAAATGGGTTGCCCGGGTGTCAACAACTCACTCACAGCATAAATATTGTCATATATCAGTAATATAATATATCAACAGCGCAGTATATCAGTGTAATATCTAGTAGATTGATGTAGTATATAGTAGATTAATGTAGCATATAATAAATCAATATAGCATATAACAGTTGAATGTAGTATATATTATCGCATTGGTGTATCGCAATAATTTAGTATATCAATAGTGTAGTTAGTTAATTGAAAACTGCAGAGTTCACTCTTCCTGTGTTTCTCAAGACGTTCTCTGTCAATGTAATGCATATCACTGATGACGTGTACGATAATTCATCCCACATTAATTATTGATTATTCATCCAACATTAATTAAAGATTTTTCATCCGACCTTAATAGAGATCATTCATCCCAATTCAATTAGAGATTTGTTATCCCTCTTAATTATAGATTATTGATTCTACTTTAATTAGAAATTACTCATCCAACTTTAATTATAGACTATTCATACCACTTTTATTAGATATTTGTCATCCCACATTAATTAAAGATTATTCACCCCAGTTTGATTAGAGATTCGTCATCCCACTTTAATCAGAGATTATTCATTCTACTTTAAATTAGAGAGTAGTGTTACCACTTTAATTAGATATTATCCATTCCACTTTAATTAGGGATTACTCATCCCACTTTTATTATAAAGTATTCATTCCACTTTAATTAGAGAGTATTGTTCCCAATTTTCTTATAGATTATTCATACCACTTTAATAAGAGATTATTCATACCACTTTTATTACAGATTATTCATAACACTTTAAGTGGAGATTATATATCTCTTTAAATTTGTGATTCGTCATCCCACTTTAATTAATGATTATTCATCCCACTTTAATTAGACATTATTCATTCTACTTTAATTGTGGATTATTCATCCCACTATAATTAGAGAGTATTTATCCCGCATTAATTAGAGATTCCTTATCTCATTTTAATTACAGATTATTCACCCTACTTTAATTAGAGAATATTCATTCCATTTTAATTAGAGGTCATTGTTCCTACAGGAATTAGAGACTATTCATCACACTTTAATTAGAGACTATTCATCACACTTTAATTAGAGACTATTCATCACACTTTAATTAGAGACTATTCATCACACTTTAATTAGAGATTATTCACCTTACTTTAATTTTAGCTAGCAGCAGGGGGGGGGGGGGGGGGGGGGCGAATCCTACATTTGCCCGAGACATCATTTGCTCTAAATCTAACAAACATCTCGAGAGAATTAATTCGAATTCTTCTTTTTCAACCCAAAAAAAAGATTACTTGCTCGAAACATAAGTTTTTCGCAAATCATACTCCAAAACCGTTTTCATCGTTTAGTCAAAAAACGGTCTCGTCGTGATGTCATCGGCCCCCCCCCCCCCTCCTCCCCTGCTGCTATGGGTTAATAATTTATTTCAACCAAATATTTGATCAAGTCCGATACGATATTGTGTTCGAGGATCATGTAAATTTATTGTTATAAATCCATGCTGGGTTGACTGAGCGTTACTAAAGAAATTTTTTAATTGATTGAAGTCCATATCAGAACACCATGTCTGCCAAATATTTCGTAGCGTATGTGTATCAACGCCGTTGAATACAGCAAGAATATTACAGTTATCTCTGATCACTTTTGGAATCTGAGTGTAGCGTTGAGTGACATATATCACGTCGGTGTTTTTGTGCCTGCCTCGGGAAAATATTCTAGCTGGGTTTTTTTGATTGTCTAACATCACATCGTCGTATACGACTAAATTGTTAATGCTCCCATCAAGGTCATCCACGGATGGTGCCTCGTCAATATCGGTTATAAATTCAATAATACCTTTGCCGTTGATTTCCATTGCTCTCTCGTTAGCATCCTTTAACATTCATAGCATCGTTGATCATCTACGCTAGGAGCAACTAAATACAACTTATTCCACTTCATCCATCTCACTATTAAATTGAGCAACAATTGCGTCTTGCCGGATCCAGATGGCCCGATTATAATTGCGCGGATAGAGTTTGGTAGCGCTGCATGATGCTTAACTGGTTCTCTTGTTTTAGTCGCTGAAAAATCAATTATATTCATATCTCTATACATAAATTATGGATCTATATTGTGTGAAGTGTAAAACGCGTACTAACACAAATGATGTGACGACGATTACAACTAAAAATAACAGATCAGCACTAACTGGTAGATGTGCAACATGTGGTATAAAAAAGTTAAGATTTGTTTCTATGAAATCCGGAGATGTTTTAAAAAAAAAACGAGGAGGTGATATCGCAGCCAAATTGGCAAAACTCCTGGAACCCCATGGGCAAAGTACCCCGGAGAAAAGCACCTTCCAGGATATAGCTACTGTGGCCCCGGAACACGATTAGATATCAGACGATAATCAAGATCAGCGCAGACCCGGCGAGTATCCGATAAACGCTATTGATAAGGCGTGTCATGCTCATGATGTTGCATATAAAAGCAGCAAGCTGCAACACAGGCATCTCGCGGATGTGAAATTAATTCATGCGTTAAATGCTATTCCTGATAAATCTTTCAAAGAAAAGTTGGCTTCGTGGTTGGTAAAATCAGCTATGAAAGGCAAATTGATGATGGGCGCTGGTAATTAATAATATGGAATCCATTTATTATTATCCGATGGGATACTGGAGGGGTAACGCTGCAATCAATAAACTCGCCAACGCTGCAAAAGTGAAAAAGGCCACTGCGGCTAATTGGTTATCCAAACAGGCTATATGGCAAATTTATCTACCGCGTCCTAAACAAATCAATTTCTCGCATTTTGATGTTACCGGACCAAATGAAGTTTATCAAGCTGATTTATTGTTTTTACCACATGAAAACGGTTACAAATACGCGCTAACCGTAGTTGACGTTGCGAGTCGATACAAACAAGCAGAACCGCTAAAAACAAAATCATCACCTGAAGTTGCTTCTGCATTTGAAAAGATTTATCGACGAGGCCCACTACGCTGGCCAAATCTGTTACAAGTTGATCCTGGCAAGGAATTTCAAAGCGCTGTTTTATCAGCGATGAAACATCACAATGTCACCATCAGACGGGGGCATACTGCAGTACATCGCGATCAGGCAATTGTTGAACGATTTAATCGGACTCTTGCTGAGCGGTTATTTGGATATCAATACGCAAAAGAATTCATCCAAGAAAAGCGATCCAGTGAATGGGTCAAAAGGTTACCAGGGGTAGTTGCAGCGCTAAATAACGAGATTACAAGAGCAATCAATATGAAACCTAACAACGCAATAAAAAAGTATATACCACAACCACAGCGGGATAGCGTTTCTCAGCCAATTCTCAGCAATGTCACCGTGAGATATTTATATGAACCAGGAGAACTCGAAGGTGGTAAAAAAGGGCTACTGATCCTATTTGGAGTGTCACTACGCATAGCATATCTACTATAACACGATCGACTGGTAGACCTCCAATCTATAAATTGGATTCAACTGCCCCTGAGCGGGGTTTTACACGCAAACAACTACAAGTGATTCCCGATGATATGATTGCTTCCGCGCGGTCTTAACTAGCACCGTTGCGTCTATTACACTCAAGACAAGTCAACATCACATGTTTCTGACATGACCGAGACTTATTTTTCTGTCTACGGTAAATTGGCGAGGATCTTGATCTGAATACTGCCAACGCATTATACAATTGCAACTCGCGCAGCGATTATTTATTCAGCATCAATATCAAATTCTCGTTGTTTTTTTTTTTTTTTGTCTTGTTGTTTGTAACCGGAGAGTTTTTTTATTAATGATGCTAACATCAATATCATCCATTGTGATGTCATCATCGAAAACAATTCTTCGGAGTTGATTTATTCGCCTTACTCTTGACACTGCAAGATAGACTAAATTTGACCACTCAATGCGATTATCAACTATCCAAACAATTGTATCCGCGATGGTTAATCCCTGCGAGGAATGTATTGTTGTTACATAACCCAGTGTCCATGGCGATTTATCAGCACGCAATGCGTCTTCGACAACACTGATATCAACCAGCACAATATTGTCACAAGATAGACAGAGTCGGGACTGGATTAGTGAAGACACGGAACACAACTGCGTTAATAAGATGTTTATTTTATAAACGCAATTTTAAAAATCAACTCTGACACCAATATTTTACAAAATATAAGAAAAATCTTATTTAAATAAATGTTCCTAATATGGAACTATGAATTTCAGTAACGTAATGACAAAAAAGAAGTATATGAATGAATTTACAAATATGAATATATATATAAAAGGCTCGTATAACGAGATAGATGCAAATATGAAAAGATAATGCGTCGTCAATATGACGAGACTAGAATGAAGATATTAAATAATTAATACGTCGTCCATATGACGAGACATATGCAATCGTGAACCCTAAATTCTGAAGTTCTCGTTCATGGGGCGAGATTTGTGTAGAATGAAATTATGCAGGTGTCGTTCATATAACGAGACTGCAAAGAAGATATTAAATAAATAATACGTCGTCCATATAACGAGATATATGCAATTGTGAACCCTAAATTCTGAAGTTCTCGTTCATGGAACGAGATTTGTGTAGAATGAAATTATGCAGGTGTCGTTCATATAACGAGACTGCAAAGAAGATTAAATAAATAATACGTCGTCCATATGACGAGATATATGCAGCATACGTAAGCACCATACACAGGCGCCACACACGGGCATTACACGGTCAGCATAGACAAGCCCACACACTTAGTCACCACAACATGGCACCACACACGCGGTTACCACAACACTGCACCACTTCAGCACAACACGTCACCACACTTCAGCACAACACTTCAGCACAACACGTCACCACACCACTTCAGCTAAAATTAAAACAACCGAACCGTGTAATACATATCACACGGTCAAGTATTTTCACACAAATATGTAGCGCATGCGCGCACATGAAATAATTATCCATGTACATTTAACGTTAAGCATGCAGCGTATAATTGAACTCAATTATGTTCAGATACAAAAGAACTAATGAAACAAAATATAGTACTTCTGATAAAATGGCGCTGCCTAGCCTATGTATTTATTCTATAGATTTTATAATAAATACTAAACATCTAATATGTAAAACAATGAATTATATCATAATACAAATAGCAATGAGAACAAAGTTAAATCTATTGTTACCTCTTTTAGCTGATAGATTGCTCAGTTTAGGATGGAAGCGTTTCCGACAAGACTACATTGTAATGTGATTTCTGTCTTATAATTTCGTCCTTATATACCCCTAGCTGTGACATATGCGCAGCTAGGTACTTTAAACTGCAGGCAATTTCGCACATGCAGCATGAGCTGAGTGTTCGCTCATTATGCCGAAATAACTAAAAAGCCCAACAGATAATAAACTACCCTCGGTAAGGCTGTACGCAGTAACGAAATCAAGACAAGATTTTTTGACCACATATATATATTGAACATAGTCGTATACAATTCCGTGACAAATATCATTTAACACTAGTGTTTGTTTTTCGCGCTGTCCTGGAATTTCAACTTCAATATTTTGTCGCCGTGTATCACAGGGTCTATAACACAGCGGCACTGGGCGCGTTGGGAATTTTTCTTTATGAAGCTCGAACAACTTTCTTTGTAGTGTGTCTCTGACTATCTTTCTACTTGCCACTACAAAATCGTTCGGTCTCCATGCCTCCCAAAATTCCTCCATGGGAGTTTCTGAAATTACTTCCCGAATTATTTCACATTGAACTTTATCGGGTTGTAATCTAATTAATTTTTTAACCTCGCGTAATTGTTCATCAAGTGCTCTATAGTCAGTATCGATTTCTTCATAATAGTCGACAAACCCTTTTAACCAATCATGTGGACCCGCGCCGACAAATGGTGGTGGTTGGCCATGATCGCCGCACATTATCACCGCTGTATTCTTTTGCAGCAACCAATCTAGAAACATTTTAATACATCTACTGAAACCGTACATATCTCATCCCAAATAATAACCGCAGGGATGAATTTTTCACCCATTCGTTCAGGGGTTCATTCATCACCCTTGTATCGAAAAAAACTATGATAAGTGCAAGCGTCGATGTTTCGTTGTTTCATCTCTCTGGCAAGTCTGTGTTGTTGGTGTTAGCACAATCATGTTTGTTAAATCCGCAGGATTTTTCCCACGATATAATTCAATCGCCCGAGTCGTTTTTCCTGACCCGCCACAGCCGTTTAAATAAACTGTTTTATATCTACAAATTGGATCTGATATCGATGGTGCATTAGAACGCTCTGATAAATTATCACCGTGTAAGTAATTATTTTTAATTTCAACGTTTGCTGATTCAGAATACTCGCGCAGCATTTCTTTTTTAATTCTCCGTGATCCCCAGCTTTCATCCGAATTAATGAATTCAGCAACTGCGCAACTGTACTTGCTATTAATGTAAAATGAATCAACGGCAACTCTAACCGCAGTGTCAGGAAATCTATTTATCATTGAAAATAAATTAATACAAGCATAACCCAGCATCGACGACCTCAAATGTGTATACGGAGATCTGTAACAGTCGCTATAAGTAACAACCGTACCTAATTTTGTTCCATCAGACAAAAAAGCATCTTTACGATTCACATATATGTTTTTGGATACTGCATCCGCGATTACAAAGTCATATTCGGTATTATCCATAATCAGCCGTGAACAATATCGTTTATAGTCGTATTTTTTTCCTCCCTGAGTGAATTTTCCGATTAATCTTCTGCCGAGATCTTTTGCTTCAATGTTTCGTTGATTAAATACCCGTTTGGACCACTCAATGATATATTCTTCGTCGGCATCAATATGTTTTCTGGATTCCTCAATTATACTATCAAGACGTTCCGGTGTTGGTAGCCAGACATTGGTTTGTTTCCGATATGATATAATTGCTTCACTCACCGTCAACGAAATTAACATTTTTGTATCAATCATGAACCGTAATAACGCTATTGGCAGCCACTTCTTTTCAGACATGTGTCTACTAATCCAAATATAACAACAGCGATGAAGTCCTGCTGCAAATTCAAATGATAGTACACGAGCGAATCCAGTTAAATCAAAATCAGGCAGCGGCCCATTAATTGCAACACTAGTCATTTCATGTACGGGGTGTCCAAATCGTTTAAAATACTCAGTACACTCTCCATAACCAAGAAAACTCGCTGGATAACAAGCAACCATATCAGCTGAAATGATATTATCACTGTCGTATTTGTTATTCCATAAACCGCCATGATTAAATTCTAAACAACTAGCCTCAATGTCTGGCAAGAATTCTACGCGTGTTGGTTTCCATGCGTTTTTGATTCTTGCAAAATGAGCTGCAATCGACGGGATTGTAAAACAGTTTGTCAATAATTGTTAATCATCGTTGATGATTTCATCGGTGGCTTCGCCACACGCTGTTAAAAACCCACTAGCTGTTTTTTTTTTTTCATTTTGTTGTGAAATGCTTCAGTGCGGTATAATTCGCCGTTTGGTCTTACAAACTCATCAAACATAATTAAACATAATTGCGCACAGATTCGAAGATGCTAACACATGATACAAATCAATGATACAATGATACAAATCAATGATACAATGATACAAATCAATGATACAATGATACAAATCAATGATACAATGATACAAAAAAACCAGAGAAATATACAAGAAAGATGAATACAGTTTACTCACGTATTAAACAATGCAGGATTACTCATATAGTAAAAAATGTATACGCTCATTAGACCCTCCAGACACTCTGGTCATTTAGACAGCTCTATAGCTGGGTCACCCTTGTCATTCTTGACATAGACACTCCGGACGCTAGACATGAGACACTCCGGCACATTAAACAGCTCTGGAGACACCAGTGCATTTAAACACAGCTCCCGACGTTTGGCAGCTCCGGACACCCCGGACGTTTAACACTCTCGGATCAATAGCTGAAAATATACCAGACACCGTGTACTAACCTTGATACAGACATAACGTAATGACGTTATACACCGTAAATTATAAAGACTATATTATTATAATTTCAAAATGACAGGTTCTATAGTAAACCTTCCCTGTTCGATAATGCTGATAGTAAACAATTCTATTTTAACAAAATATAGCTTCACATTACCAATCTAAATGCTTTGTAAACAAGAGTAGAAAATGCACGCATTATGCTGTGTAAAAGCTATATAACAAACATGCAAAGGTAAATATAGTAATACAAAAGTTATCACTCAGTTTTAAAAATGTACTTACCCCTACAGCTAAAGTTGTGCCAATCCTCCCTCCCTCGGATCAATAGCCCTACAGCTACAGTCCTTTAATCCAGCCGCTTGATGACAAAACCCTTAGTAATGTGAAGATCCTTCACATATAGCAAAGTATTTATACGGATTCGTTCTCCCTATCGAGAACACTCTGCATGTGCGGCATAGAGCGAATTTTACTCAGTACAAGTACAACTGCCCATATATAAAAATCACCCTCGGGTATCGTTGCACACGATAAACCAAACCAGAGTACATGTATTTCCTGAATAAAAACTACATCATTCCGTGACACCAGGTATCATTACATGTAACATCACTTTATACCAACATTCCGCATGCTGATGGTATCAAAGAGTGCAAATATTTTCTTGATAACAATTCTAATTACAGCACACTATCTAGCGAAGATATTTGTAAAATAATAAAAACTTATCTTGGAAAATAATTATTTTCAATTTAATAATACGAATTACATACAAATAATGCATACATCAATGGGTATTAATACGGCTCTTTCATGCTCTTTACTTAAATGTGTGAATTAGAAAAGGATTTCATTCAAAACGAAAAGTTTAATCCATCCTTTGGTTCAGATTTTTAGACGACATATTTATGATCTGGAAGTATTCAAATGAAGAAATGAAAAAAATATTGATCGCCTAAATCATTTTCACCTGACGATTAAATTTACTTATAATGCATCTAGTACGCATGTTTCATGTTTAGATGTAAATGTAATTAAAAAAAATTTATAACACTATCTCTACAAATACTTTTGAAATGCATATAATGATTTGAAGAGCGGAGCAAAAGGGACAGATAACACTTATTTTTCGTTACGTACAGAAGCGGAGTAGATCAAATGGAAAAGTTTAAAAAATTGCAAATTGTATAAATTTAATAAGTTATTAGGTTGATCAAGTTCTCCCAGTTACGTCTTGGTTTCGGGAAGGGAATAAACTTAACTGATCCATTTTGACGATCTGGATAACAACTATCAGAATTGCATTGCCCCCATTGCAATGTGAATCGAACAATTGCCGAACCGTTGCAAAATTTGTAAATATATACAATAGCCGAGTTGATATAGACAGAAGCAGCTTGTAAAATGGTGGGGGGTAAGCAGTGCCTGGAGGTGTGTATAATAGCGCTCGCTGATTGATCAAACGAACAGAATGATTGACAACTGGCGATAGGTCAGTTGTAGGACCAATACAACCAGTTACTGAAAGGTAGAACCGGTAAATTCTTACTCTTGTTGATTACGCAATAAGACATCCCGAAGCCATAACGTTACAACTATTGAAACGGATCGGGTAGCAGAAGCATTGGTTGAAATCTTCAGTAGGGTAGTTGTGTCAGAAGTAAACCTTACGGATTGTGGTCCACCTCAGACATGGGTAAAATACGTAGGCTGTTATCCATCAAACAGCTATACTCTACCCCATACCATTCGATGTGGAATGGACTGGTAGAGAAGTTTAATGGTATCCTGAAACACATGCTACGAAAGATGTGTGCGAAACATCCGCAAAACAGGGATCCCTATTTGAACGCGGCTCTTTTCGCGCACCGTGAAGTACTGCAAGAAAGCATAGGGTTTTTACCCGTATTTATCGAGTGTGCTTAATGTTTACTGGAAAATCGCTCTCTCTCTCTCTCTCTCTCTCTCTCTCTCTCTCTCTCTCTCTCATCGTACATCAATGAATGTCATATAGCAGTGATATAATATATCAATAGTGTAGTAGATCAATGTAATATATAGTAGATCAATGTAGTAATTGGTAGATTATTGTAGTATATAATAAATCAATATAGCATATAGTAGTTCAGTGTAGTATATAGTATGTCATTGTAGTATCGCAATAATTTAGTATATCAATAGTGTAGTTAGTACATTGAAGAATGTAGAGTCCCGTCTTTTTATATTTCAACACGTTCTCTGTCAGTGTAATGCATATCACCGATAAAGTGCAAGCTTAATCAGCCCACATTAATTAATGAGTATTAATCCCACTTTTATTAGAGTGTTCATCCCACTTTAATTAGAGAGTATCCATTCCACTTTAATTAGAGATTGCTCACCCCACTTTAATTAGAGATTGTTCATCCCACTTTAATTAGAGATTATTAATTTCACTTTAATTAGAGAGTAGTTTTCCCACTTTAATTAGGAACTATTCATCCCACTTTAATTAATGATTATTCATCCAATTTTATTTAATGATTATTAATTCCACTTTAATTAGATATTATTCATCCCCACTTTACTTAGAGATTATCCATTCCACTTAAATTAGAGATTATGTCATCCGACTTTAATTAGAGAGTATTTATCCCACTTTAATTAGAGATCATTCACCACGCTTTTATTAAAGATTATTCATTACGATTCAGGAACAGATTATTCACCCCACTTTAATTATAGATTATTTATCCCACATTAATTCATTCCATTTTGATAGGAAAGCATTGTTTCCACTTTAATTAGAGATTATTCATCCCACTTTATTTAGAGATTTTGATTTACATCTTATACAATTTCTAACATTCGTCTACTATTAGGAACTTTCGGGTGGAATGGCTGGATTTTCAATTGAGCTATATTTTAATTTTATGTTCTCTCGAAAAAAAACGTTTTTGTTTAAAAAGTATAAATCATACTATGAGATAACACAATCTTCGAAAATTATTTTTATTACAAAAGTGTCAGACACCGGCTACATAACGTCAACGTGTTATTCTGTTATATAATTGTGGCAAACCTTAGCAAGTACTTTCAGTAAGTTCTGTAATAATGCACTATATCGTGGCGCAATACGTTTCCTTGTACTCAGCTCCAAAAGCAATGTTTTAAACCTTCTGACATAGCCAACATGCATTTACCAAACGCCTTCTGACAAACCCAACATGTATTTACCTAACGCCTTCTGATGACACCCACATGCATTTACCTAACGTCTTCTGACAAAGCCAGCATGCATTTACCTAACGACTTTTTACAAGGCAACATGCATTTACCTAACGCTTTCTGACGAAGCCAACATGCATTTACCTAAAGCCTTCGGACGAAGACCACATGCATTTACATAACGCCTTCTGACGAAGCCAACATGCATTTACCTAACAACCTTTTACAAAGGCAACATGCATTTACCTAACGCTTTCTTACAAAGCCAACGTGCATTTACAGAAACCCTTCTGACGAATGCAACCTGCATTTGCCTAACGCCTTTTTACAAAGCCAACATGCATTTTCCTAACTCCTTCTTACCAAGCCAACATGCATTTACCTAAAGCCTTCTGAGAAAGCCAACAGGCATTTACATAAAGCCTTCTGAGAAAGCCAAATGCAATTACATATCGCTTTCTGACAAAGCCAATATGCATTTACCTAACGCCTTCCGACAAACATCCATTTACCTAACGCCTTCTGAGAAACCATAGCGCATTTACATAAAGACTTCTGATAAAATCAGCATACATTTCCCTATAAATTTGAATATACAAATACAAAGAGTGATCGAAAGTTCGAAAAGTATGTGGACTGCTAAGACATTCATTCTTAAAAGTAAGATAATCAATGTGGGCGAAGAAGAAAAAACACTCAGACATTTCATCAAAGCAGTAAATGTCCTAAATCAAGTATCATATGACCTACCTAATGAAACACAATGCTTCATTGTGATATCTCTTTTGTGTATGGAATACGGACCAGTTTATCATGCATGAGGAAAGACATGAAAACCAATGTCAATGCAGGGAAGAGGCACCAAAAGAATTTAATATAATGACAGTATTTCCTTCCATTTTACAAAGGACAATCTAAAAGATTCAGAAAAAAGAGTATTATGAGCAGCATCCAGCCGATAGTAATGCTAACGGTCCTTAACGGTGGCCTAAGTGGTTGTAGGGTCCGCCTCAGATGCGGGAGGTCGCGGGTTTGAACCTCAGCCGAGTAAAACCAAACACTTAACAAAATGGTACTAGCAACTGCCTCGCTAGTCTCTCAGCACTAAGTGTTTAGTGTTAGGACTGGTTGGCCTGGTGTCAGGTTAATGTGACTGGATGGGACAACATACTACATGGATACAGCATTACGCCTTATTACGGAAATAGGCCCAAAACTATATCTTGGGTATGTCTTAGAACTACATGGACTATACAATTGACAGAGACTGTAATATAAAGACATTCCATGCACCCATGCTTACATTGTACATATGAGACAGAGCGACTATTTAGAAAAAGGGTTCTTAAATGTCGTTTGTACGGTAGTCATGGACGACGACGTAGTAGACTCAGAAATCAAGGTTTCCTTTGAGTGAGTGTCCCTTGGGTGTTCCGAGTGAAAGGGTAGATAAAGTCGGTGTGAGTGCGGAGTTAACCAGTGACCAGCGTCAACAAGTTCATGCGCTCTTGATTAAATACTTGAACTTATTCACCGACAGACCAGGTGATACATCCTTGATAGACCTCACAAATAAAAATAAACTGAATACATCTGACCCCATTAGAATCAGAGGTTATCAGGAATCCAACAACGCACGAGAAGCTGTGTACGAAGATGTGAATAACATGTTAGATTTGAGGGTGATTGTACCATCCAACTTGCTATAATAAAGAAAATCATGGTGTTCGATGCAGAACCAATGCCAGATATGAATGTTTTTTTGGCGAAGTTGTCAGGCATCAGATGGATTTACAAACTGGTTCTTTCCAGGGAATATTGGCAGGTTCCCGTTGTTCAAGAATCCCGTGCATTGACCGCCTTTGCGATGTAATGTCATATCGTGCAATGATTTATTTACGCAGATTCTAAACTTTGTAAACTTTGAATTACAAGTTGCTATTAGAGTTTAATGTATTAACATATATCTAGAGTCTTTTCAGTACTCATTATTATTACCAGTTTGGTTTTATTGTAGCTGACTGTAGAGCTGACAAGAGTTGGCTAGAGCTGTCTATATGTATGAACATATTTATGTAAATATTGTGGAGCCATGGATGTAGACGTAGCTAATTTAATGCTGTTTGTACGCGTGTATGCGTATGACTGTTTATGTGCTTGATCCGTGAAGGGTGCGAGCGGCCCATACAAGCGTAAGTGAACCCAAGAACGTGGTGAAACTGTGCGATTGATCAGTTTTTTAATCGTTCAACTGTACAACGGTCAAAAGGCATATGTTTGTTCCAATTGTTGTTTCAATTTGGTACATTTTTATTTACATGAGATTACAATGAATCTTAGTTGCATTCTAGGAGATTTATGTGAATCTCACTTACAGTGCAGACCATTTGAAACATATTTGAATACCTTGAGATTGTTTGAATTTTAATAGTAGTCGATACGTGGAATTGTGTGAATATTTAACAGTGCATACTATTATTTGAAACGTATGTTAAATCCATGAGGTGTCTTGAATCTATATTTCAAATTGATTATATATATATATATATATATATATATATATATATATATATATATATATATATATATATATATATATATTGGATTTATGTTCGGTGTGTGACCGTTTATATAGAGTGATTGGTTCAAACGTATTTTGAGAGCGTGTGATAATGATTATATTTATACATCGTATTTTCTTCATTTATTAGGTTCATCAATTTCCAAATTTCACACATTGTGTCTGAGTTATGCATTCAACCCTAAACCCTCTCGGTTTATATTATTCTGCGACAGGCCTTTCTATATATATATATATATATATATATATATATATATATATATATATATATATATATATATATATATATATATATTAGGAAACCTTGTGTAATGGAAGGGTCACACGGGTATCTTTAGGACAGATGACACTGATATGTACACCGTTTAAAAGAGCGGCGGTGGATATAGTAGGACCAATACAACCAGTTACCGAAAGGAAGAACCGGTATATTCTTACTCTTGTGGATACAGAAAGAAAACATCCCGAAGCCGTAGCGTTACAAGCTATTGAAACGGAACGGGTGGCTGAGGTATTGGCTGAAATCTTCAGTAGGGTAGTTTTGTCAGAAGTAATCTTTACGGATTGTGGTCGCCATTTCACCTTTGACCTCATGGGTAAACTAAGTAGGCTGTTATCAAACAGCTAAACACTACCCCATATCATTCGATGTGCAATGGACTCGTATATAAGTTGAATGGTACCCTGAAACACATTCTACGAAAAATGTGTGCGGAACATCCGCAAAACTAGGATCCCTGTTCGAACGCGGCTCTCTTCGCAAACCATGAATTACTGCAGGAAAACTTTGTTGTGTTAAAAAATAGCTCGAGGCCCAATGCGTATACTACACGAACTATGGACAGGTGACGTCGTTAACGAGGAAATAAAACCTACCTACCAGTACGTGCTAAATCTGCGAGAGACACTAGAAAGTACCTGTCAGATAGAACGTGATGAATTATTGAAATCGGGAAGCAGATATGCCAAATATTATAACCACAATCTCACTTACAGTGCAGAACATTTGACAAATATTTGAATACCTTGAGTTTGTTTGAATTTGAATCGTGAAATTATGTGAATATCTTACAGTGCATACCATTATTTGAAACGAATATTACATCCATGATGTTTCTTGAATCTGTATTTCAGATTGATTTAATATTTTTGTGTTTAAGTTCAGTGTGTGAACGTTTGTATAGATTAATTGGTTTAAACGTATGTTGAGAACGTGTGCGAATAATTATATTCATACATCATATATTTTCTTTACTTATTAAGTTCATTAATTTCCATCTTTCACACATTGTTTCTGACTTGCAAATTTAATCCAAAACCCACGGTTTTTCTATTCTGCGACAGGCCTCACAATATATATATATATATATATATATATATATATATATATATATATATATATATATATATATATATATATATATATATATATATATATATATATATATATATATATATCTTTATATATTGTGTGTGTGTGTGTGTACATTTGCCTTATTGCCTTAGCCAGTATTATCCAGAAGAGAATAACTTAAATATTCTTTAACTGATTTCTTGTCATCTCTGCATGAATCTTTGCTTGTGACGGTTGTAACATCTTCACAACTTTCTCTATCATTACCAATTTATAATGATGTCAGACAAACATAGAAGCAAGAGTCAGAGAATTGTGTGCAACGTCTGAAAGGAGACAATACTAGTATCTCACAATTACTGATGCTATTAATAATGTACCTGCTGTTTCAGATACAGTGTAAAGGACTACGCTTGACTTACTATGACTAATGATTGTATTAGTTTTACTAATAGCGCCAAATCATACTCATGGCTTACAATCAGTTATGACTGTATTCGTATTACAAGAAACGTCAAAGAATAACTTTGACTTTCCACCACGTATGATTATTAGTTTCACCTGCAATGTAGAAACAAACCCCTGACTTACTATCACTCAAGACTGTATGAGCTTTACTCGAAGTTTCTAAACCTACAATTGACTCATTACTGCTGATGACTGCATTAGTTTTACCTATAATGTTAACTCATGCGTATTACTCTATAAGGTTTAACTGCAGTGTTGAAGCAAACCTTGACTTACAATCCCAGACGACTTTATTAGTTGTAATGCAGTGTCCATGCCTACTCATGACGTACTAACAATTAGGACTGTATTAGTTTTCAAGCAATCGCAAAATGTACCCTTGACTTATTATCAATGATAAGTGTGTTTATTTCTGCTACAGAGCCAGAGTCGACCCTGAACAAATTATCCCTGATTACTATATTAGTTTTACATGAAGTATCAAAGCCTACTCTTGACCAAATATATCTGATGACTGTAAAAACTTGGCTGCATATTTCCCACTGGAGAGAAGTACGTTATATTCACTTTTATGATGATCACATGTATAATTTCATGTGCAAAAAATCCTTCATTCCTCAGGTATATTTTGTCCATATGGCATGATTTCAGCTGAGGGATGTAAATACCATGTAACTACGCGAGGAATAGTGTGTCACGTTATCCACAAAACAAGTAAACAAAACAACGAATTTTATTAAAGATTGTTATTTCAAAATTACCACTCTATTATGTAATTAAAACAAACAAATGCAAATCAATTAATTTTCAAGTTGTGTTATCTTTAGAAAGTTTAAATGTTTAATTCTACACATGATATATTATCAGATTAAATAAAATTAGACAGTTATAATATCTTAATCTATCTACATGTCGCTAGTATATTTATAGCCATAGTATAACAACCTATTCTAGTATTTACATTTATCCGAAAGACTCAGATCTAACATAGTCCCACTTCCGGTATTACTATCCTGGTACAATGTTTTGCTATGTTTTACTTCCTTCAACACCAAGACAAGAACCCGATGATAGACTGGTAACAATATCGTGCACACCGGCATGTTCCTCTTACACAATTAGTCAAAAGTGAAGACAGCACAAATAGCCAAACAAACTGCAACGCTGAAAAGACCAAATCGCCCGATATTCATTTTTAGATTAGATTCGTGTTACAGAGTTGATCGTATGTGAATCAAAGTCTAAGCGAAGAATCAATATTTTACATCAGTGCATTTAATTACGGCCTTCGTTAGTTTCTTCCAGAAATCGTCCAGCTTGTTTACATCTTTATTTCCAGGCCATTCCATTCTTGTCCATTTATAACATACTTTTCGAAGTGAAGAAGGAAACGATTTGATCTTTATTTGTTCCAAAACCACTATAATAATTGGCTTCTGTTGATAGATGGCAATCTCAGACTCAAATTCACACCAGCGACTGCTCGCGAATTCCTTCGAAATAACAAACAGTACGGCTGTACACGAAGATACAGCTCGAATAATTTCATCAGAGATGCTGGTTCCCACGTCAAAATCTCTGTCTGATATGCACACAAGCTTGTCGGCAACTTTCAGTTCTCGCTGAAGCCTTGCTTCTAATTCAGGAAAGATGATTTTCAGTACCGTCTCACTATCGGCAAAACTGTATGCAAGGTACAGTAAAAAATTTTGTTGCGGGGCAACGTTTTCTTCGGCAAAATCTTTGAGTTGCCTCCGAATTCTACGTAAGCGAAGAATATTCTGATAACGTCGATAATAGAAGACAGCACAGATAGCCATAATAACTGTTATGCTGGAAAGACCTAACAACCCAATGTAACGTTTTAGCTTACAGTCATAACTAAATGAATCAATTTTAGTTATATGGCCGGAGAGAGAGATACCTGTTTGGATGCAAAATACTTCAGTAATATTCACGTTGTGTGTTTTTGGGTTTGATAACCAAACATTAAGATCATTGTTCTCACAACTGCAGTCTAAAGGGTTGTTTGCCAAGAACGTATTGACAGACCTACTATCTATCAGATTTCGTGCTTCACTGTCTAAAGTAGGTATTCGGTTATTACGAATGTTCAAAACACGTAGATTTCCCAGACTGCTTGATAACCAGTCGGTTACACTCAATAGATTGTTTGAAAGATCCAATATTTCCAGCTTAAGATTGTTGGCAAAAATCCCTTTTGGAAGGTAAGAAAACAAATTTGATGAAAGAGTCAGTGTATTCAGTTCTGTGTTGCATGTAAAGAAATCACTTGGAAGCTTAACAAGTCCATTTGATGAAAGATCAAGAAAAGTAATATTTCTGTTTTTCCGTATAAGGTTTCTAAATTCCTCAGGATAGCTGTTCTCCATTTTAGACAGTTCATTTCCGTTTAAAAGCAGTATCTTCAATGACATCAACTCTGAGAAAACAAGCGGAGAAATATATTCGCAAACGTTCATGGAAAAGTCAAATATTTCTAACTTATGGAGACCTTTCATTTCGAAATCAAATCTTTTATAACAACAGTTGGATAAGTGCAGTTCTCTTAAGGGCATTGTCTCTGGCAATGTGCATTTTGAATATCCACATACTATCTTGTTGCATGGTTTGTTGCCGGCAATACTTACAACTTCTATAGAATTGAATAAAGTATAATTTCTCATTAAAGCGATCAATGCGCAGAAACCTGCCTCCGGTTTCTCTTGCAGAATGGTATTCTCACATGTATACTTCCTGAACGATTCAATCAGGATATTTGAACCATAGAATGTTTTTAAGTTTTTAAAGTTTCGAGCGCTGTAATATGTAGACATGTAAATATCGACATCGTTTTGAGAAACATCTATTTCTTCAATAAACGGAAGAAAGTTGCCTATATTTTGGCTATTTATGATTTTAATATTAGCGTTTACGACATGTATAATTTTAAGATTTGTTTTCTCGAAGGATTTGAAGAACGAATCAATGAGAGAGGCACCGTTAAAATTGTTTATACTGTTCGCATAAAGCGTCTTCAATTCGGATCCAGAAACTTCAATTATTTTGGCAAGATCATCGAAAGTTAAATATCCATTATCACTGACATCCAAGTAATTGAGGTGCAGTGGTGATTGCACATTACCTGCAGTAAGATTCATTGGTCCTAAACGAAGCACAAGCCTTGTCAACTTAGGCAAATTTTCTAAATATGCCATTTGAAAATCTGCATAAAGCGTTTCGTCAGCTTGGAGATTCTGAAGTTGAAGTTCCTGCAGAGAATACCAGTTGAATTGGAGAAATTCTTGCAATGGGAAAGTTTGAGACTGATAGATATTCTTGAATATAAGGTCTAATCTTTCAATGGTAGTAACCTCATATTCGAAGAAATCTTGCCAATTCAGAGGCCGGGTTGTTATATTGTATGTAATGTTGCAAATAATTGAATCATTTGCAATATTTGTGCACGAGCAACTCGGTTGACAGATGGCTCCCGATTGTTTGCCCATTAAAATTACAACAGCAACAGCCAGACAAAACGTACATCTGAAACGCATGGCTCATCCGGCAAATGAGGATTATCTGTAACAGAGAGAAATATGATTATTATAAAAGACAGAGATCAATTATGATCAATCCGTAGTTAAGTTAAAGAGGAAAATATGAACTAGTTATCGAGTGTTTTTCCTGACAAGACTTTTCTTTCTTTTTTTCGCTTTGATATCTACAAATTACCGCTTTCGCAAAATGACCTAATTAATACTTGGGTACCAAAAACTGTTCTTTGTTTTTCAATCTTTAAAGAGCTGTAGTTTGAAATTGAAGGCAGTATATTTGCTCGATGACTATAAATATTAAAGTTCGAAAAAAAATCATACTGTCGTTGCAAATGTTAAAAGCCTATTGAATTAAACTTGATCGTATTACTAAATAAAAATGCTAAAAGGAAACTAAAAATGTACAGGACCAGTATGACTTTTGTTCATGATTTCAGCAATAAAGAATTTGCAAAACTTAATGCTGGAAAATGTCGAAGGTGCAGTAAGAACACGTGATAAAATGTAGTTTGTTGTGATTTATATCGCTAAACAGATACTGAATGGTTAACTACAATGCAGTTTGTACATATAGCAAGTAAGAATCGGAATGACAAATACAATAGGCCTTTGTAGTCACTTTGTGACTCATATGAAAGATAACGGCAACATTAAAAGCAAAATAAAAGGAAATTAAATTCCGATATGATGATGTTTCTCTGTGCCTGCATCAATGTACTCATCTTCTCTATTTTGACTCGTAATACAATCAGCTGTATATAAGCAGGAAATGGTCTAACGTAGAGATGCAAACATAAAATAGTACTCATTTGTATTTTCCATTTAGGCATTCCAGTTTGTAAACAACTGCATTAGATAATATGTTTAAAAACAATTTCATATATTAATGTGTGACGACGATGTTCCATTCCAAACATGGTTTTGTATTTTAAAATGATAACTGTTTTGCTGCTTTAAAATTGTTCCAAATTTATGTATCGTCATGTAACCTCGCAGGTTCATTTCTACGTTACCTCTGTATTTACCCTTGACTGTTTCATCTCGAGTCATGTGTATCGATCCACGGCGTGTAGTATTATAGCAATCCCTTAAAGTTAGTAAATTGTGCATCCATGTCGCTTACTGTGAAATAGTTGGACATTCTAGTATTTAGGATTATTTTGAATATTTATAACCCAACTGCATTCTTGTTTGCTTTTATCAGAAAATATTCACCGTTAGAATCAATTTGTATTTTAAACACCTTCAATAGTTCGATTTTCAGACATTTTGTTTACCTCGTGTCATTGCGCCATCTAATACAGTTGCTTTATAAACTGAATCAACGTTTATGTTTATAAATTCCCTTTCTTTGTTTAGCAGAATCGTTATAAATGGATCTTGTAAAACGTTCAAAATATTAAATTTCAGTTAAATCTACCTACGGACACATTTGTGTATTATAATACATCAAATTCATAATTTACTTATTTCGTCATACGGTATTGTATTAATCATTTCGCTTTCAAAGATATTGCTTATTCCATCAATCTTATCTTTCCATCAGGTATTAATTTATAGACATCTTTTCCACAACACTGGAATGCACCTTTTTGTGTCTGTCTTTAAAATATTACACTCTATTTCCTTATAATTCAGATTGAAATGTAAAAGGGTTTGACCATACTTGTGTCCCATATAAGCATGCAAATAAATAAACACTAGCTATGGATGAGAATTTTGTGTAGTATTCATGATGTACTTCTATCATGTCTCTAAAACATAATGAATTTAACAAAATGCAACTCTTCTTTACCTAGGCTGTACATAGCACTTTTCAGTATTTTCATCTTTTCTGCATATGACAATGTAATGAATAATTATATATTGACTTTTTTATTTGACCCTGTCGCTGCACTCCACGCCAGTCACGTCTGAGTAGCTTCGCCAACCGTAAATAGGTATATATTAGAATTAGCACAAACATCAAACTGACTTTTTTTCAGTCATTCGAGGCTTCTCGGATCATACTTGCTGATTTCATGTGCCATCGTTTAGTGAACAACAAAGTCAAGAGGGGTACGATCCTGTCGACATATAAACTAATTATGACGTTCTCAGTTCCTTCAATACGCCCGTCTAACAAAGAAAACTTAGCATTTTATTCATTTTTGAGTGTTGGAAAGTAAATCAAGCTGAATCAATAATTTTAGTGTTTTAACCTGGGTTGGATATGAAATCTATTCTGCCTATAGTAAAGGGCATAATCCTCCCTTGTTGCTCTTCTGGTCTTCCTTTGCATCTTGGGTTGTTTATTTTCTATCAAAGTCATACAGTGTAAATAATATAGGCAACGTGTTTTGCTTTGGTTATAGTATTCTGCATGGCAATAGATAATAACGGGATTAGACTTGAGTGTTTAAAATGATTATCTTTTCACATAACGTGTGCATGAGTCTCCGCCCATTGTTATTTATCTACTCTGTGTGCTGGGGGGAGTGATTTGTTTTGCAGCTAACAATGTTTCAGTTATATCGCTACTTTATATACAGTGTGGCAGTTTATATTAATACCAAGGAATCAGGCATCTTGCCGCAGACATGTGGCTTTATATCCCATCCAATCATATTTTCATGACACCAGACCGGCCAATCATAACACTAAATTCTTAATGCTGAGCACTTAGCCCACAAATGCTGTCGTTATTTATTGTAGACCATTACGCAATTTTAGATTGTATAATAAAATTATGGTAGTGACTTAAACGCTATATCTGAATCTGTTATGAGCAATGTAACGTAGACAGTCCGTCTCAAGTACCTGTTGAAATATTGAACTGTTTAAAATTCATTTTGTCAACATGTTACTTTGATCACCCGAAATCGTCAAATTTGTATAGAGAAGCTAGTGTTAAAAATAAGTTATATGGTAAATTTGATATGTAGATACTGACGAATTACATGCAAATATATCACTGAATGAATAACACTCATAACAATTGATCATGCTTTGTACGACAGTTAGTTATTAATTTTAATGACCTAAAAAAGTTAAAATAATTGTGAGGAGGAAATGGTTTCAATGACAAGAGTTATTTATTATAATTTTAATTATGATTGTTTAATCGGTAATTAATCAAGAACCGTTAACAAAATAATCAAATGTGAGAGCCTTTCAAGAAAGAATGTATTGATCAATCTTACCTTAAAGATTGTGACTGGTGTATGTTATGTAGAATGGTTCTAAATCCTTGGAAATTCTAGGAAATCGTAGAAGCCTTTCAATATTACTTGACGAGAGACTTCAATGCTTCCTCTACAACATCGGTCAAAACTTTCTCTTACTGAGACTTGTGAATTTAACAGGTATTTAAGAGCCTTTAAAATTCAGGTAAAGGTTGTACTACGTGTTTGTTTGATACCCTGATAAAGGTGCATATACAGCTTATAACTGGTTTTACTCCTGTCGGGGATTTTATAATTATTGTTAATATTTTTCTCACGCATACAAAGTCTCCACCCATCTTCCCGCTAATTCAAAAGAAACAAGCACGCCATGGATCGTTATGAAAGTTTACCTTATCCAGGATCTGATTGTTAGGCAACGATGATAACGCATTTATATTCATGCAATGTCACTTCCTTAATCATTACTATTGTTACAGCAATCTATTACGTTGCAAATCGCCAAGCAACAGAATAAGGATACATTTATACAACCACGGGTAGATATTGGTAAAATGTATATAACCCTTTTGTGAATTGCTTTCAGTAGTAGTAATAGTAGTGTTAGTGGTAGTGTTTTGTTTTGGATGGGTTTTGTTTTGCATTATTCACACTACAAATGTTATGAAGAAACAGACAAACTGTAGTGATTATATCTTTGATCAAGGATTTTTTTTTAAAACCATATTTTAAAAACAGCCTAAGTGACATAAAAAGCCAGAAACAGTCACAAAATAATTAATGAAGCCGTTCAAAACACAAAATCTTTCAATACAAGGGCATGTCAACTTGCACTATTTTCATTTGTTGCCACGAATGTATTGCCAGCGTGTATGGATTCCCCTGTAGAACCGTGGAATGTCTTGACAGCGTACACGTTTTGTCATTTCTTGCCATTAACGCAATTTCAGAATATATTAACTGTCATGTTGTCATCAAGGATTGTGTCAGCATCTGTACATTGCTATATCTTGCCTTGAACGGTAATTTCAGTGTCCAAGCATTATCAACCTTTCCTAAGGTAGTAGATGTAACTAGAACGCACAACGCTGTTATCAGATTTAGTTACATGATCTCTATACAATATATAACCCATGCATCTTCAGAATGGTCATTAAATTATATTCGTTAAGGAAACATTAAATACAAGTACTCGTAGGACTTTGTCAGCGCCCATATATCCAGTTACATAGAAAAACCAAAAAACCATCTTTTGTCACACTTATGTAGTATATAGCATTGTTATATTTGAACGCTATTGCATGGTGATTAAAAGGAGAGAGCTGCAAATACTAATAAAGTTTTGAATTTTAAATCTGAGTTAAGTTCATGGTTTTCAACGGAATGGAAAATAATATACTGTTTGGCCCATGCCAATCAGAGAATTAATTGATTTAAATTGATGGCATCTCTTTGCTCTTTTCTTCTCTACTGAGATGTGTACGAAGGATTGTAGTAGTGAATGGGAACGTCTGGCGTCCTATTCAATCCCAGTTTTTTTTTATTTCTTAGTCCTCCATTTCGTTTGTATTGCAGGTCAATTTTTTAAAATTTCCTCACTCATAAAGCATCAGCCATAAAAACCGCTAATTAAGAGAATGTTTCAATTTCACAAAGTAAATCGTTTTCCGTTTTTGGTTCATAATGTTTTATTGGCTTTCGCTTTCTCCCTTAGTTCCAAAGGTTGCCTTATTGTCATACACTATCTTTCAAGCGTTTAATTTTGCAAGATATCTTCAAAATGTAATCTGTGTGAGTTATGCATATGAGCAAGATAAATATTAACAACAATCTCCCTTACTTTGGTAATCTTATATCAAAAACGTTCATGGCAAAGTATTCATATGAATATATGCTTTAGGTGATCTGCAGTCCGGTTGAAGGCCTTTATGTCCGGTTCCAGTTCCCTAAGTCAGGCTGCTCTTTGTCTTATTCAATTTTTTTCTTTGTCAGAACAAATATATGCATGTATCACTATAATAAGAAACATATATAGATTAAAAAGATAATCTGCATTAAAACAAATTCGTTCTCTATGAAATGATTATTACTACTATGTCACGTTGTAGAATTAAACCAGATTTCAACATGGGTATGTTAGACCCCGAGGCTATAATTTTTTTAATTCTTTTTTGGAGGCTGCTTTCCCCTTTGATCCTTGCAGACCACATTAGGGAGACCCTCCTACTTGTTTTTGTATGCATGTTACAAATTGAGTGCATTGTATTTTGTTCTGTGTATATATTTTATTTTAAATGTTTATTTATTTATTATTTGTTTAAATTGTATTAATTTGTTTTTATTTTTTTATTATTATAAATTTAAATTGTAAAATACAGGTTCTTCTAGAATAAGCAATCTTCCATCATCTTCTAATCTTCTTCCCATCTTATCCTTCGTTTTTATTTACCTCTGTTTTCCCCTTCTTAAATATAAATTTGTTCATTTGTCATATTTCTTACTATTTCAATTTTGCTTGGTTCTATATTATCATTTCCTCTGTGTTTTTGTCCATTTCCTTTCGATTTATTTAGTGTGTCTCTGACGTTTTGTTATTATCCTTCAGTTTTTGTGTTTTCATTTCTCCCACTTATTGTTGTGCTGGTTTCTTTATCTTCTTTACATTCCCATTGTTTTGTTTTCTTCAAGATGTTTTAGTCGTGTCTTTTTCTGTATTCTCATATCCTAGTTTTCTAGACTATTGGTGTCCAACAAGGTAGTTGCATTTGGTTTCGTCTTATCTTTTTTTATTTCTTTTCCTGCTCAGTTTCTGTTCTCTTCGCTTTATTGTGATTTATTTGTTTCCTTTTGTTTGTGCATCTGCTTCTGTGTCTGTAACTAGATATTCAAGATTTGTGGGATTTACCGTCTCTTCTGTGGTGTTGGAGTATTTGTGTGGTGTATTTCCCGTTTTCCACACCTATTACAAGTCCTGTGATAGATACATCCTTTATACCAGGTTTTGGTCAAATTCCGTGTAGATAAAATACTCTCTCTATTGTTTTGAGCTTGTTTGTTGTGTTTTTTCTTCTTCGATTTCTAGTATTCCAGTTCCGTCGTAGATTGAGAAAACTGGAACTATTCCGAATCTTGATTTTCCGACTTTGATTTCAAATTTTTCCTCAATTCATTGAACTGTGTCCTCTAGTGATATATGTATGTCGGATAAGAGTATTTCCCGTCTTTTTCATTTTTGTAACAAACGGCTCTGCAGTCTTTAATATGACTTTTTCTCCGCAAAAGGTTATCTCGCCGTCTTATCTAGTGATCTTATTTCATACATTTTATATCCATATCCATTGATTAAGTATTTTTGTCTACTATTTCTGGGTCCATGACTTGTAAAGCTACCAACATTGCTGTTGTCCCGGGTATATTTTCTATATGAGTTCTCTGCATTTGTTGACCCTTCTTTATATCTAAATTCGATATATGGTCCTTCTTCCGTTTCCAGTCTACGTATTTTAAAATACTTCTGTAGGTCCTTGTCACTTTCGTGCCTTGGTCAATGTTTCTCTCGCTTTGCTGTTGTTGTTTTTTTCCAAGTTATTGTCGCTTATGAAGTTCAAGATTGTTCTTTTTAGCCATTACTGCATTGTATATTCTATTGTATCCTTTTGCATCCTATCTTATCCGTTATTTCTCTTAAAGATTCTTAAAACATTGTTGAATTCCTTGCGGTCTGTTTCGTGTGGGCCATTGCTATTATAAACACTTACTTTGCTTCTAAACAACCAGGCTATAATTTCTCGCCGTAAAAAATGTATTAAGATGTCCAGCCATTTAATTGACATAGCAATAAACAAGAGACGCGCGGGTTATACAATTAAACTAAAACTCTATCATTCGACGAAGTGACGGAATATTTCATCGTTCGAATTAGTGTGTGAAATGTTCCGCCTGTCCTGTTTCTACTCATCTGTATGGTTCTTCCTTCTCTTTTTCTTTGTCGCCCTCCGTTCTTCCTTCCAACTTCTCCCTACGTTCTTACTTATCTTGTGTCTCCCAGCGACTCGTACAACTGCACTGGGTAATTCCCTCTGGTCCCTAAGAGCTTCTGTAGCAAAGCTCCATGTAATTACCAGAATATACAATTTTCCTGCCAATATCGAATGGCATCTGAGCAGTATTTTTGCCTACTTCCCGCGAAATGGTTGTTGCATACTAACATTTTTAGTTCTCCAGATAATATAGTTAAACTCGAGATTACAATTGGACGTCGGTTCATAATGATCAGACACCATCCCTCCCATCACTCTGTCAAGGATGTTTACGACCCGCTTTGATGCTTTCTCTATTTAGAACAATAAATCAACCACTTACCTGTAAACAATGTTAAGTAACTGGCTTTCGCAAAAATAAGATGCGGATCTCTAGTTAATGGCTATGTCAATTAACTAGCAGGACATATTCAAACATTTTAACTGCTTCAAAATTAAAGACTTAAGATCTAAACATACCCATGTAGAAATCTGGTTTAATTCTACAACGAGATAGGCTCAAAGTTGTGAGTTTAATGTCAACTACCATATCAACATATGTCAATAGACTCTGACATAGCCTTTAACGGCATGACACAACATTGCAAGACATGACAATTCATATACTCGGATACGATTTTAGTGGTATGGCATGACAACACATATCATCTGACATGTTGTAAGGATTAACCAGATTTCAACAACGTATATGTTATATCCTGTGACCATAATTTCACGCAGTCAATATGTATGAAGATCAATTCGACGAACAAATGTGTCAGTTAATTGACATGGCCATAACATTCGTAACTCGAGGTATTTTGGGCAAGACAGTTACATAAAAATTGTGATCACAGGTAAGTGATGGAGTTCTATTTTCCGATCAAAGGGGAGTCTTAAATCCACCCTTGATAGACTGTTGGGAGTGGACAGTGTCTGATCAGTACATGAATTAATATACTCGGAATTGAGCAAGGCGTGGCTATCATTAGAATCGCAAGATTAAATTTATTATCTTGAAAACTTAACAGCAGTAGTCGCAAAGACCATCTTGCGGAAATCAAAAGGGGCGATAAGCTACTCTAACGTCATTCGAAATTGGCCTAAAACTTTTATATTCTGGGAATTACGAGGAGCTTTAGTACAGGTCAGTGATTATTTGCTCAATTGTTGTTATACATTACTGCAAAGAAGTGTACTTTAATAATTGCCGTATGTTTACTTTAGTATGTATAATTGCCACTTCTACGGTGATTCATTCGTACGATTTGATATACATATAAAATTTTGAGATATGAGCAATGTTTATGTAAATAATGAATAGTTTAATTCGCTATTTGGTTAAGTCGTAGAAAGTTCATGCAATTATCAATTCAACTTTTGCAAAAACTATAATATCATTTGATTTTATAGTTTTTGCAAATGTTGAATTGAATTATATGGTTTGTATTATAATAGTTGCAGAGTGCAACATTAGTTAATAGGGATTTGCCTATTTGTGTATATTTTGTAGGAGTTTAATGTTTAAGGATGTAACAGCTCATGGATATGTGCATATCTTTCTACACTTTGTAGAGGTGCAATGTAATGAAGTGCGTCGGATTATATGACATTGGTCTGTATAATAAGATTGAGAATATATATATATATATATATATATATATATATATATATATATATATATATATATATATATATATATATATATATATATATATAAATATCGTGTTCACTTCTTAGGGTGAACGTGTTTTGCGATGGACACGAAATCGTCACCAAAATCCGTAGTATCTGTTAGTGTGATTTTGCATAGCTGGAGGAATATGCTATGCTAATATCCTTGTGTGTTAATACAGGAAGTTTGTAGGGACCAGAAGAAATTACCCCAGTGTAGTTGGTCCAAGTCTATGGGATACAAAAGAAACAAGAAGAACGGAGGCAGGAGTTAGATGGTCTGGAGGAAGTTGGATTACCAGACCATAAAGATCATCAGGATGAGTATGATGAAATATAGGCCTTCGCTTGGTCGAGTTAAAGACGAGTGATAGGGTTTTTAATTTGAATTTTATTTGAGAGATGAAGGTTATTGAATAATATTACATTGTTGTTTATTTGTATTTCACTTTTGTGTATTCATTAATTTAACGGTCGTCACCGCTGACTGGGGGATCGGATCTTTGCATCTCTCATTTACTACTTCAAATTTTGACGAACACGAGCCAGTGTGGGTCTTTGAATTTTAATCATATTGGGAGCACCCCATCCCAACCTATATAACGGCCAACCTCTACAACCTCTCATAGAAAGTCATGTGAATTCATAGACACCAACAGAAGAGCTGGTCCAACGAAAAAGTCTGTCCAGTCGCTAGGAAGTGAGAGTGGCGCCCTAATGCAGGGCTGCCTGATACGCGGTTTTTTCGCCCAGTTGGTCTCCTTTCGAAATTTGGTTGTGTGAAACGTTTTTAGATTGCGGGTTGCGGTTTTTGAGCTGCTTTCTGATTTGTGTCGCCGTAATTTGGGATGCATCAAATTGCTATTAAATTTTCCGCATTCAATTTCAAATTGCTGCTAGTGACGGTAACATCTAAAAATCTTAATGAATCTTTTACTCTAGATGTATCTCCATAGATGTTACATCACGTCCTTACTTTTTTTAAACAAAATTCCGGAACCGGACGAATGAATGACGCTTCATTCGAGTAGTCAAAGTTTCAGAAGTATCGCACATACTTGACAACCTATAACAACATCTTCCACCAATTTATGTTTCATTAACATACTGTGCTGTTTTTATCCTTGTGGAATCAATATATGACACTTGCAAACGGACGCATTTTCTTGTTCAGTTGACATACATTTGAATTTGTTGAAATGCAACAGTAGTCGAGGTATGCCAAAGCATGTTTAAAGAGGTTCCAATCGGAAAATGTGTCTAGAACGTTACTTGCCGTTCAAATACTTGATACTTTGATACTTTCTTTTCGTTAAAACAAAAAGCCCTGTTCAAACCTACCTCGGCATACCTCAGCCACCATCGCATTGGAACCAATAGAAATGTGTGTCAAAGGAATATAAAAATGCCTTCATTTGCTAGTGTCAGATTTTGAGTTGATCACGATCAAGATAACAAAATAAGTATATCAATAACTCTTAAATATGTGGATGAATGTTCATATTTATTGTCAAGTATGTGATAATCATGAAAATGTCACCTTTTATTCTCCTGTCAGTATAGTTCAAAACACATTACACATCGCTGTTTGTTAGACAGTAAGGCCCTGACGCCCAAAACATAAATATTAACGTCGGGTCTTACATGTAGGACTAAACGTATGCCCTGTTATCACTTTATCAGTGATATAATATTGTTCAATTTATTGTATTTGGTTCTTATTTACTCTTCAGATTTTAATATAAAAATTGAGCCGTTTTGTAGTTGCTTTTTAAAAGTACACATGCGGGAATTGAGAAAAGTATCTGGCAACATTGCCCTAATGAATTAGGTCAAAATCATTGCAGTGTTATGATAACTAGTCATACTTTTGAGTAACGTGAGTGAGAGACTTTTATGTACGTATAGAAAGTGATACGTTTAAAGATGTAGGGGTAATTTTGTCCTTTAAGAAAACAGCTTTCAGTGAAATAGATTACAGTATCGAAACGGAAGTCTGAAAGGAGATAACATGCTCAGAATAAAATACTAGGGAGTCTGAAAAGAGATGAAGGGTTCAGAATGGGAAATCTAGAAGAAATAGGAATACTTGTGATACACGGGTCAAGGGAAGAAGGTGACGCATTGCGCCTTTTCACCACTCGTAATTATGATCCAAATCCATTATGATAAATCCAAATCAGACACTGCTTTTAAATTATGTTGATATAATTTAGGTTGAATTAGTGTTGCCAATATTAATTTGGTATTGATATTATTCGTGGCTATGGGGCAAGTATTGCATCCTTTGCTCCCAATAGTCCTACTCAGTTCTCTGTCGATGTTCTATCTATCCACTCAAATCAGGTTATAAAATGACGGAGATCATCCCCTTAAACAACGCTAGCATAATTCAAGTAACCACACCTCTTACTAAGAGGGCGATGTTACACTTATGACTCAAGATATATCAATATACTTTGTATTTGTTTTATTTTGTGACAATTGCAACTACTTTGTAAAAATATTAATGGGGAAATAATTTTTCATGCAAATTAAAATATACTTAAACTAAAAAAAAAACATGTAATTGCAAAACGTTTACTCGCAAATTTTCGTATATTCTTTACGGACGGAAAGTACCGAGGTACCGGTACAGTGACAATATAGCGTGATATATACCAATGGAACAAATGCAGCGGTAAACGGAGAATAAGTGCTATCGTACACCATATTTAACATGACCTTCAATGGCATGTCCGGACAGTCGATACAGGCTGATATAATCTCCAATGGATGACGTAATAACTTTTAGATTTTAATATAATTCTGATTTGCTAAACATGACAAACCATATTTGCAGACATGACCCGTATTAAAAGGCAATACTATTAATAACCATTATCTTAAGGGTTATATACGTTTCCTTACTTTTAGCTTCTCGCTACATATTTGTCCTCATCCGGGATGATTGACGTCATGCAACATGATACGCTGACTATCAGTTACTTTGATCAAGGAAGTGTCATACTTAAACGGTACAGTATCGTATTGGTGCTAGCGTCGCTCTTCATCCACAAGGTTAAATTTCAGTACGACCCTGGAAAGAAAGAGGGAAATTTGTGCGCATGTGACTAAACAAATAGAAGAATAAATCCATTATAAGCGTTATATTTAATTGTATATGGTTATCAAACAAAAAGAGTTGTGATTTTACCTGAATGAAGCAGGGTGTTTAAAAACTTAAGCTATCCATTCTCATTGCGATACAGTTCCTAACGATATGGCAATAACGCAATTACTTCTCTCTTCAAGTACTTTTCAAAGAAATCCGTGTTTCTCAAGAATTTTCAATATTTTGGACTATCATGTTTGATATACACCAGTAAATTTAATTTAAGTGAAGCATATTTAGCTACTAACAATCTAATATTTGTTTTTCTCTATAGCCTCTCACATCGGCTTTATAAGAATCTGTCATGATTAGTTAGCAGTGAAAATATCTCAAGCAAAAGTTTCATAAATAAGCCTTTTATAGTAAAATATAACCTCGTCACAATTACTTAAACTACTCCTGGCATTACTATTGATATCATTTTCTTTTTTTTTACTGTAAAGCAGCTTTAAATTAAAAGACATGTATAATTATTGTAATTTAATTTGTATAAAATACAAAATAATTAAACTGGCACACTCGAGATTAAATAACAAATGTAAACTATTAAGTTCACTTCCTTTATTCCATTACTTTCTGTGCATACACATGTTAAATTAATGCGCGTTGTACGTTGTACAGTCTCAATCCAGGGTGTCCAAGGTGACGATGTCCTTTTAATCAGCATAGGATACTACTTTCTAGTAATTTTTATTTCTTTTAACCAAACCAACTGTTTGTTCGTTTCTTTGATTAGGATATTTTTAACGTAGCTTCAACAAGTTTTCAGTCATATCGCTACAAAGAAGTTTATAGTGATGTCTAACACTGGGGTACTATTCCGCAGACATGTAGCATGGTGTCCCACCCAGCCACATTATTCGGACACCAGGCCGACCAATCCTAACACTAACCTTTAAATGCTTAGCGCCAAGTGAGGCAGCTGTTTGTACAATGTTTGTAAGTCTTTGGTATGACTCGGTTGGGGATCGAACCTACATTACCCCGCTTCTAACCACTAGGACACGATGTGGCTGGAATTTGGGGTTATAATTTTAGTCCAAATTACAGACTATATACAGATATAATTTATGTTATCGTATGAATATCAGCTGCGGGCTTTGAAAAGAGAAAGATACAATAAAGAAGATTACAAAATCGTTTGCTATTGTTTGAAAGATCAATTAACAAAAGTGAAATGTCGCATAGGTAATCAGTGGTTTACTCCAGGAAGATTCTGCAAAAATCATACATCAGAAGCCATATGTTGTTTTCTTTTGGACACTGCTGGTATCAATATATAACTGCATTCATATCGAATTACGTATTGTTCGACTGTGTTAACACATGCTTTGGCGAGTCAAACTATCTTCAAACAGGGTTGGTAATGCTAAAGTCTACACAATGGTTTGCAATGCATTTAAGTAATTAGTCGCCTTCTGTTCTCCCAAAACACATAATGAAATGCACGAAAATATTCTCAAAGCATTTCCTATATCACCAAATGTAAATTTTATATTGTGCTGCATTATTAATTGATGCAGTATTTATGATATGAGTTTTAACTATACCGTATTCTACTCACATTCATCTTCGTGATATAGCTTACGTGACAAGGTTACAAATTTATATACATCTAATATCTTAATGTCGTGTGTGTGTGTGTGTGTGTGTGTGTGTGTGTGTGTGTGACACTACATAGATGTAGTCGTAACAACTTACTGCATAGGCTTGTTCGTATTAAGCAACTGTCGTAAGGATGATATAAATATGTCGGTACGCTATATCAATATATGCTATCCCAGACCAAGTGTAATAGCAGAGTAAAACCCAAGACACATAAAAAGGCAAGTTAAATAATGTCTAAAGCAACAGTCAGTGCGACAGAAAACTGAGAGAAAGCGTAAACTGAAAACGACAAAATCAATATAGAAGAACAGATATTTACAAGTAAAATATCGAAATGGACCAGGGATGACATGGAAACAGAAAATGCAACAATAACATAAAAGAAAAAAGGACATGTAATAACGTCACAAAATAAAGTAAATTATGAAATCCAAAGTCTATAAATTAAATTTTAAAAACAGGTAGTATTTGTAAATGGAAATGACACATTACTATAACAAAGAACTCGCTAACGTACAGAACATAATAAAAAGAATTTGAAATCTGTTATGCATTGCACAATTACTGTTGGAAATATCAGACATTTAAACGAATAATGCGGCTTCCTCCGTCAATATGGTCATCGATACATCGATAGAAAGAGGAAAATAAACGATACAACCAAACTGTGGATTAGATACCAGAAGCGCTGTCCAGGCGTATTTTCCAACATACTTAGCATGGAGAGCCATATGAAGCGAATTACCAGTAAGGTAAAGAAATACGCAGGCAATATTAGAAACGAGAAAACATTCATTTTACAGCAAATCCGGGGTCTCAGAGCAGCGCTAAATATTAAACTACAGCAACTTGAGGATGCGTTAATCGTTTGCCTTGAAGGAAATCACAAAACAGAAGATTTTAACCTAGGATCCCAAGATGCCAGGGAATAACGTTTGATTATTACAATTAAAAGTGACCTGACCCAGTTTGACATTGTGCTCACCCACGGGTCAGAGATCCAGAAGGTCATCTCTCTCCACAACATGGAGAAAAATATAGCCAGATATTCCAAGACCATATCAGCACTCCACAAAGATATCCAAGATATCACATTTGGGTTAGAAGTTAACAAAAGCCTAAAAGACTTGATGAATCCTTTAAATGGATTTGAACAAATATATTTGACATGAACTAAACCACATATTCACCCGTGTAATATGATAACAGCTTTACAACAGTGTCTGCAGTGTGGCAGTTTGTAGTGATGTCTACCACTGGTGCTCCATACTTCAGACAGTTAGCATTATATCCCACACATTCACATTATACTCACGCCAGGCCGATCAGTCCTAATAATAACACATTAAAGCTACGCGCCAAGCGAGGCAGCTGACAGTGCTATTTGTATAAGTCTCTGGTATGACTTGATCGAACCCGCTACCTTCTGCATCCAAAGCGGACGTTCTAACCACTTTAGGTCACTAGCACTGTACTGGAACAATTGCTAAAAACTATACGCTGCAGATGCATATTCTGAAAATAAGAGTACGAAAATTGATGGACATTACAGTTTTGCTAATTTTGACTTCTGGGTCATTTCATACCTTCGCCAAAATTCAAACAAAATTCTTCCCTAGTGACCAAATCACATCTATATGACATTTTAGCCGGTTTTAAGTCTATGTAAACTATAGCTACATCGAAAATTCCGTTTTAAAAACAAATTTCCGTTACTTATGAAATTATGTCTCACTGAAGAAGGGAAGGATAGCATAACTTTTGTCTCTGGCAAATTCCTCAGCTTAAAATGGATGGTTCCAAATGATTGTAACTTGTTATTTTATAGGTATCAGGCTGAGATTTACTACTACATAGATGTGACCTGGTGAATTTGCTTCTTAACGCAATATATCGGACATTGTTTGAGACATATTTTCCACGAATTGACATTTTGCTTGCTATAGATATTTTTCTTTAGATTTGAAAGTAGCACTACTATCTGGTCATCAATCACAAACACCAAATACGATTTTATTTTAGAACTGTACATGCATGAGATTGTACCAGATAAATCGCATGTAAATCAAGAACCTTTTTACGCTGTACCTTGATATCAAGCTGAAGATAAATCACAAATGCAAACGTTGTGCCCTCACAACAGAGGTGGTTGTACAATGTAAGTATTTTAATTTTAATTGTCATATTTTTAAATGATACCATTTTGTTACTAAACATATGCAACTCTCTTGGCTTGATAGTACATGTAGACGCTTTACAATTTGGGCTCGTAATTTAAGAAATGTTTGCCGAATGAGGATTTGTTAAGGTATGATATAACCAAGGAACAAGGAGATATTTACGTATATATATTGAATACTAGATGTAAGGATATAGATACATAAATTGGCATGCTGGGGTCAATAGCATGGACAGACCGTGACTAAGTAGGATATCGCAGACTCATTTATATGTTGAAGATTAAGTGCTTGGTTTAGACGGTAAATGAACAGAAAATCACATGACACAAGTCATAAATGTACATGGTACAGAACGTCACATGATAAAAAGTCATACATATACATGAGATAGAAAGTGTCAGGACTAAAGGTCAAAATTTGAATTATCACAGTAATAGTGAGCGCAAGCAAAAAGGACACAGAACATACATAAAGTCACACTTTGAATCCCCCCCCCCCCGAAAAACAATCTATAGATTAATTAGATTCATTATATTCTATGATGATAGTTGAATTAAAGTGACACTGGCCATAAGGTCATTTGCTCATTAGTTCAACCATCGATTTATATGATGGTTGGGTTCCCGTGGGGAAGGAATGTTGCCACATCCCCACGGGCATTTAACGCACAAAGTGCGCTTGTTAATTTTGGTCGTCATGTCATACCACTAAGAAGTGACTAATGACATGAATGTAAGACCCTGGGTGAGTGGGAATAGACCCAACAGACACTCAACCCTATCAATCGATCAGGTAGCTTGTTAAAGGGGTGCTATGGCACCAAAGAATAGTGAGCGAAAAATAGTTTTCTCTTATCGCTATTTTGATGGGCTCTGGACGAGGAAAAGGAGGAAAAGGTCCCGGAGGTCGGCCAGCCGATGTCGTAGATGGATGTCGTTTACGCCCTGGAACGCCCTAGGCATACTTATTTCAAATTCAGTCCAGTTTCATTAATTGTCAGCCACCTATGCAATTGAGTCAGATTCAATAAGTTGTAGAATTTTCCTAACGATTATCATACCAATATTATTAGTACATAGTGTACATATTATAAGGCCCTAACAAATTTTTAAACTAAAATGTCTATGCGACATATGTAATTGTATCACTGTTAGGTTGGAATAGATTGTAAATTTTGAGGAGGTGTTTCAAAAGGATTGTATTAGATTTCTCAAAAGAGCTTGATCAAAAAAAGAGCTCTATTAAAAAATAATGGCAGTGATTGAAGCCCTTAGAAGGACTGTTATGCAGTTGGGCCGATGGTGCCCCGTCTATCCTCGATCTCTGCGATGAAGGCAGCTGTTCTCTCTTCCTCCCTGGTTACTCTTGGGAAGTAAATCCCGTGAAGGGAGGCTATGTGCTGCGTGGCATCGTAGCGTTGGTGAAGAGGCCGTTCCTCGAAGATCTTATAGTAGAAGCTCGTTATAATCTTAAGTGCATAGTGCCATTGGGCCATTCTGGGCGGAGCTGATTGTAAGGACCTGAATCCAATATAAGTAATGGCGTTAAGGAAATGCCTTGCCTTCTTTTTATCTTTCAGTAATGTAGAAAGCCCCAGGTCCTTGCATAATTTCCACATGATTTGGTCTTTTGCAGATTTTTTCATTCTGACGGCTTTTACCGGTGACCTAAATTTCTCTTCTTCCGGTGGCGAGGTAGCCCCCAGGTTTTTATCTAAATTTACTGCCAAACATGGTGACTGAGTAGGGACAGGTGTAGTAGGAGTGCTAGTCTTTATTACCTTCCCTTTTGTTGCCTTCCCATTTTTGGTGGAGTTGGGGAAGGTGGTGTTGGTGTGGGTTGAAGCTCTAAAATCGATGACGTAGCTACTTCCACCATCCCCGTCATAAAATGAGCGTCACGTTGTGATGGTAGCAATGCTTTCTGGTCATGAAGACATTGTACTGCGTCCTCCTGTACAGGCGCATCCATTTCTGGTTCATGAAGGGCAGTTTCCACGTTGACCGTAGGTGGTGTGTGTCGGCTGCTGCTGGCTGGCCGCCGCTGCTTTCTCCCTCTATTTCTCCTCTACTTTGAAACCCCCAAATATTCCTGTCTATCTTCATTATCCCATACAAGCAGAAGCGTTGGCCTCTTGTCAGCCGCTCGAAGACTCCAACTGGTGGCTTCCTTAAGCCAGACGCCAAAAATGGCGCGAAGGGCTTGCGTGGATATAACTTCCACTGCTGGCTTACCTTATAGCTCCATGCTGATGCTTGCTCGTTCGCTGCGAACTTTTTTAATATTCTATTAGCCTTTATTACTATTTAATGATCGCAATACCTTGCTGGCTTTACATATATACATGAGATAGAACGTTTCAGGACTAAAGATCGAAATTTGAATTATCACAGTAATGGTGAGCAAAAAGGACACAGAACATATATAAAGTCACACTTTGAATTTCCCCTCCCCACCTCCCAAAAAGAATTCTATAGATTAATTAGATTCATTATATTCTATTAATTTCAATCTCCAATTACAGTATAAACATATATGGTAACTAAAATCAAGCTTTAAATTGCGCATAACGGTTTTATCTTTGATGGCTTCAAATAAGGCCTAGTTCTACTGCAGACTACATAATTTGTGTACTGATCATGTCGGGCAGGAAGATCATTCCAGAGTTTCTTCGTCAGGTTGGTATGAGCATTTTAGCTGACAGAAAATAAAGGAATGAACCAAGAATGTTCAAACTAAGACTGAATTATCCATTTAAATTAATTCATTAATGAACTTTTGCATTAGAAGTGACAATTATAACAATGTGGTTAGACGGATTGTGTCAATGCTATGTAAACTCATGCTTTGTTACAAACTTCTACGAAATATCATTAACATATTAACAAATCATACTACAGGTGAACAGACGCTTTGTTTATTATGGTAATATCTCAGTAAAGAGGGTGCAGTTAATTAAGTTGTGTCGTTTATGCAAAATCATATATTTCATATTTCGCCATTGACATGTGTGCCCCATAGTGTACATGTTTTGAATTAATTATAGTCGCTTGTATGGAATTTATGTGTAGTGTAGAAGACAATGTCTAATTCTTACATGGAACAGGATTCCTAAAGTTGAATCGAGATAATGGTTAGTAAAAACTTACTTTTGCCAACAGTGTACATGTAGCACTTTTCACCGGTTGTTTTCTATAATATGATAGAGATGGTCCTATGTAAGAATGGGTCATGATGGTAATCTAAGGTACTTTTTTCACTTCGCTTGAATTTTTTCCTTTACAATTTGGTAGGGGAGGGCGTCTTTTTCACATCAAGAGTCCAGCACCTGTTTCTTGACCTTTGTGGCCGTCTTGGCACTGTGCTTCTGAATATCTGACCAGTTTTGTCCACTAGTCTCGATCCTGTGGCAATGCCTGTGTCTCCGCAAAACTTTTCCTGGTCCATTATGTGATGTTGTCAGTCCACTTTTTCTCTCGTATATCTCATCTGCTGCCACACTGGACACTGCCATGCAGTACTGATGTGGATAGACTGTTGGCACTAAAGCCAACAGCCACTCAAAATAGGGAAAATTAAAATTCGGACTTTTTGTCCTGTTACTTTTTACGTTTGACTTTTATTCTACAGTTTTTTAAAACAGCCTATTGTGAGCATATATCCTGGTAAATACGAGGCTGGTTATTTAATGTTAATGTGGCCATAAATACTCGCTTATTATAAGTCTAGTCAATTTGCAGACAGCACCCGTCCTCATCTGTCGTAGCATAATCCACTGTAGATTAGAGTCTATATTGTTTCTTCTATTTATTACTCCGACACAACTGCATAAACACAATCTAATATAGACAGATCTTGGTAAGTGTCCTTTGCAATTGGACTCGTGTTATGGGCAAGTATATACGGTAATTCAGGGCAAATTGAGAAACTGAAATATAAAGATACACTCTATTTAAACTGCAGTCTTCTAGAAAAGAATATCTTGTTATTTCCTGTTGCCTAAGATTTATAGACAATTGTGTAAAGAATTTACCCGTTTCTTAATTTCACCCCACGTGAAGAAAACGTTTCTTTCTTTGAGAAGTAATCACAGAGAAACAGTTGTCTCATTTTGTAAGTTTGTACTTTTTAAAAGAGTGAAAAGAAAACTATTATGAAAATGAAAGTATTTGAACTATTTATGAATGTCCTTGTTTTACTCCCCATATGTTGTTTCATGTGTATGTTTGAAATTCGTATTGTATTGCTACAAAAACCAACAATACACCTTTTTACCTTTTCTCCACACGTAGTTCCACTTGCTAAACGCAACTACAACGAAAACTGGACAGCTGAGTTTCCTACATTGCGTCACTACTGCTTTGCCTTACGGAAATTTGACCTCAAAGCGTCTTTTACTGAATAGAGTATTTTCCTATTCGTATATTTTCAGTACAGGAAATTTAGCGAGTGGCTAATTTAATATTCTTGTTCATTTCTATATGTTTTCAAATATAATAGGTGCTTCATGAAATGAAATATTAACTTGGAACAAAAGTCTGAATGGTAACTACACAGTATATACAGACAAGTCATGGATGTATTTATTGTTGAGTAGAAAAAATATCTTTATAACAGATATTGTATTATAAATCATTTCTTTTCAGGTGAAATATTTATTTTCAAATATCATTTGTTTCTGTATCCTGATATTATTACACAATGGAAATAAACATAAATGTGAGGTTAATAGTTTTCTTCATTTTTTTAATATATACAGTTGCCGCTGAACTCAGCACATTAAACGTTTACAAGGAGCAAATTTGTTGGTTTTGGGAACCCTCAACACTATATTCATGTGACAGATTTAATCTACATTAGGCCACACGTACATGATATAACAGACATAACCCAGTAATCTCTCGCTCGATGTCTCAAGATCGGCTCTGTTGTAATATATTCCTAACTAGGAACAGTAAAACAAGGGTTTCAATCAAATATTCTCTAAGGAAACATTTTGCATAATGTTCCCGGAGACTTTAACGGTTTTATACCATGGCACACACCCCACCCCCACCCCCACCCCACCCCAATTTCTCCACTTCTTTATACGAACATAGGCATTACTTCTTTTGGAAACAAACATCCCTACGTATTAATGCACGATCCGTATACAAATCATTAAAGTTGTGATCGGTAGCGTCCAAATACATCGTTGCATGGTCTCTATTACATTTAATATTCTTTGAACTCGAATTATCTTTAAGCCTTTCCTCCTGTTTTAACAGATCTATAAGTAACATGCTGTCCAAGAGTCGTTCGTGTCAAAATCTTCTAACTTGAATTTCACTTAATATAATAAACCTTCGACAGAACTGATCCACATTCTAGTGTTTTATTACCAGCTACCCATATGCTCCCACTTATTGTGTCTATTCCTCTATTCGAAATTTCTCCAGTTGCTTTCATAGTTCAAAAACAAAGACAGCGGCTAACTTTAGCCTAGGCAAACTAGGCAGCTGACCTGTGCCCCAACCTCGTAACGCTTTACAATACTGTCGGTATCCGAAAGACCCTCCTACCTCTCTTTAGGACAAAGCAAATATTTGTAAGTATAAGAAAAACAATATATATCACAGGTAAGAGAAATATAATTAGTCAAATTATTTAGAGACATTTTCTTAAGTATCTTAGCTCATTGACGATTGAGAAGAAATTTATTTAAGAACTATTTCACTTATTTCTAAAGCGTTTCTGATTTTATTTTTATCACACAATATTAATTTTTAAATATAGTATACCGTCCATTGTATTTGGAATTTGTTTTGATTCATCAGTTTTAAATAGATTTGTTAGAAATTGTTCGCTTCTAATTTTATGCTTACTAATGTAGATACAAAATAACATTTAAATTATAGAAAAAATGTTTTGTCCTTCTTTATTAACTCATATACTTTAATTGAAAATAATGTTGGTAATAGTTAGAAACATTTAATTCTTAAAGCATTTTTGGATTACTGGATTCTTTATCACCATTTAATTCCAAAATACCGAAATTACATAGTCCTGTGACGTTTGTCAGGTTCAAATAAATGTATCAATTAAATGTGTAAGTTGATTTGTGTATAATTTTTCAACATGAATGTTTCATTTTAATAAAGAATTGCTATGTTGCAGACCAGGTTCTGACTTCCTTGTGACTGTTCCAATTCAGTATTTCTCAGCACACGAATGATACATCCACATCGCTGGGATAACACCGCCCACATAAAGGAGTTCAGAATGATGTCTTTGTCTACCAATCTTTCTGAGAAGTGTATCATCAAAACTTTGCGCATCACGCAAATAAATATATTCAGTATATGAAATGGACAGAAATGAGTGATTGATATTTCGTTTCTTAAAGCAATTTATGGAGGCAATCGATTAACATCGTGCGTGTTTCCCATCCCCAGTCCTCGTGGGTTGCCCTTATCCTCGCCCATACGACAGAGAATTTTAGCAGATTTGCTAACCTTACTTTTCTTATCTCAATCTAGTCATCTCAGAACAGTCGTCTCAGTCTATTTGGCCACGCGCACAGAACTACGTTTAAAAACAGAAATCCATGCTGTCGTCTGATGTGCCTGACGTAGTTGTTCTAAAATCAAACAACAAATCACAAAAACACAGCAACTTAAGCTCATTTAATTTTTGAGAACACATCATAGATTAACATTTTAATGAAACAAAGAAACGCATTCATACATGTCAAGCTTTTTTTGCTATCACGCTAATTCCATCCACACAGCATGGTCAGATTTATTATATATGCAGCCCTAGTTCAATAAAACTTCAGGTCAGCGTCATTAAATATAGCTAAAGCAACCTACCTAGTTTTAAATACTTCGTACGAAATAAATTATATACTGTTAGCTAGCTTTAATGACGCTGACCTTAAAATTGACTGTGCTACAAATAGGATTAATTTCTCAATGTTCTGTGAAATGAACTATGACAGAAAACAATGGTTTATCACATATAATATAGAGCTTTCCTCTTCCTAACCTCCCAACTCTCTTCATAACTACGGAAAACGTAGTAACATCCAGAAATGTGTTATGCGAAACATGTTTTATTCTTATCTTGTTAGGCATTTCCTCTTCTACAAGCATGACTTTTATTAGTCCCACCCCTTTATTATTAGGCCCAAATTCTTAAAATGATATCGACGAATCTTTTTATTAACTTTTGCTACCTTTGCAACACATCCCTTAATATAAATTGTCAAACAGTGATTGAAATTAAAAACATCCTACTAGTGGCGCAGTCATCCCAATGTTTGGCTACAATCTGTTCAAAGACCATAACGGTTTTTATTACTGCCGGTATCGTTAAAGATCTCCTCTTTCGAAGCGATGAACGCCGTCAGTAATGTTGAAGAAGGTCAAATATATTACTTCATAGAAGCTATCAGAGAATAAATCATGTCCACATCACTTTGCTGGTGAACTATGGCATCCCATATGGCCTGATGAAATAATTTCTTAGTGGGATTTTTAAACCTACCAAATAAGAATAGTCAGAGCTAAAATCGTAAATTTGATCTTCTTATTTAATGCAGTCAAACTGCTTATAAGCAATCAAATAACAGGAGAAAACAAGTATGTTAATTTTCACGTTGAATACGATCCTCACTAGGTGTCTGGTGTGCTACTATCAGATTATGAGGTATCAGACTTGGGAAATATAACACAAATTGTTAGATACGATGGAGATAATGTTTTGAAATGGGCTATATGTTGTCTGACAAGGAACTATCTAAGAAATATTCTAAAAATTGAACTGTAAATAAACTGGATATTTTGCATTAGTCATCAAATATTGAGACTTCTTACTCGAGCTAATATTATAAATCCCTTTCAGCTGGAAGAGGCTGCAAACAAATATTTATCGCGGTGACAATAACGTTGTCGGTCGCTTTGAAGTAGAAAGAGAAGAAAATAATTTGATCTTTTAGGAAGCAAAGATCTTTGTCATATGCTCCAAAACGAAAAGATCCTAATAGAACACGATAAAGACACATTAAACAAAAATCTCAATTTCTGCATGACAAATAGCGAGAGAGCAATTGATTCGTAATGAATGACAATTGTATGTCTTGCTCGTTTTCACGGGACAGATTTGTAGTCACCATGTGCAACAAATTTAATCGATTAGGATAAACACTAAAATACTTTAATGTTGATATAATAAAAGTAAACAATATTTCTTCACCTGTGATAGAGTTTAATGCTGTAACAGGATGGACAGGTTGTAACATTACCAAAAGACATATTAAACTTATATACGATGTGAGAGATATCTAATTTGATTGGTGTTAGTACATCTGACCATCACATTCAGATATCCGGCATTGCTCGTGTTGTAATGCCAACTTGATCATGGGCAAAAAATAAGAACGGTTCATCGTGTGCTAAAATTGAATCAATCACCGTCGATGAAGAGTTATATAGAATCAAATACAGCACGAAGAGCAGCTGCAAAAACCTAATTCGGAAGAAAAAATATTCAAGCTTATGAATAACAGCGTCTTTGGCAAGACAGTAGTAAATATTAGAAAGTGAGTCAATATTGAGATCGTCAATAACGTGTAATGACGATTTTGTAAGTTGAAAATATTTAATGAAAATTGAACAACCATTCAAAGAAGAAAGACAAACTTAAAGTTAGTCTATGTCTGTATCGCAGTACATGAAATATCAAAATGAATTATGTACCAATTTCATTACGATTTTATCAAGATTAAGTGGCCTGATTCAGAAATGTTATTTATTGACACTAGCAAGCTTTTGTACAATAAAAATATGTGATATGTATCAGCAAGTTTACGATAACAGAGAGATGTTTGATCTTTCAGATAATCGAAAAAAAGGCGATTTCTAGTAAACAGATAGCATCAGTGTTGAGCTTATCGTGCGTATCTAAGCCAATCTTATTTTGTACCATGACAATGAACAATTCAGTTGTAAAGTCCTTGACAGGTAATCAGTAATGAAGTTTCGGGATGATCAATCCGTAGTTAAGTTAAAGAGGAAAATATGAACTAGTTATCGAGTGTTTTTCCTGACAAGACTTTTCTTTCTTTTTTTCGCTTTGATATCTACAAATTACCGCTTTCGCAAAATGACCTAATTAATACTTGGGTACCAAAAACCGTTCTTTGTTTTTCAATCTTTAAAGAGCTGTAGTTTGAAATTGAAGGCAGTATATTTGCTCGATGACTATAAATATTAAAGTTCGAAAAATAATCATACTGTCGTTGCAAATGTTAATAGCCTATTGAATTAAACTTGATCGTATTACTAAATAAAAATGCTAAAAGGAAACTAAAAATGTACAGGACCAGTATGACTTTTGTTCATGATTTCAGCAATAAAGAATTTGCAAAACTTAATGCTGGAAAATGTCGAAGGTGCAGTAAGAACACGTGACAAAATGTAGTTTGTTGTGATTTATATCGCTAAACAGATATTGAATGGTTAACTACAATGCAGTTTGTACATATAGCAAGTAAGAATCGGAATGACAAATACAATAGGCCTTTGTAGTCACTTTGTGACTCATATGAAAGATAACGGCAACATTAAAAGCAAAATAAAAGGAAATTAAATTCCGATATGATGATGTTTCTCTGTGCCTGCATCAATGTACTCATCTTCTCTATTTTGACTCGTAATACAATCAGCTGTATATAAGCAGGAAATGGTCTAACGTAGAGATGCAAACATAAAATAGTACTCATTTGTATTTTCCATTTAGGCATTCCAGTTTGTAAACAACTGCATTAGATAATATGTTTAAAAACAATTTCATATATTAATGTGTGACAACGATGTTCCATTCCAAACATGGTTTTGTATTTTAAAATGATAACTGTTTTGCTGCTTTAAAATTGTTCCAAATTTATGTATCGTCATGTAACCTCGCAGGTTCATTTCTACGTTACCTCTGTATTTACCCTTGACTGTTTCATCTCGAGTCATGTGTATCGATCCACGGCGTGTAGTATTATAGCAATCCCTTAAAGTTAGTAAATTGTGCATCCATGTCGCTTACTGTGAAATAGTTGGACATTCTAGTATTTAGGATTATTTTGAATATTTATAACCCAACTGCATTCTTGTTTGCTTTTATCAGAAAATATTCACCGTTAGAATCAATTTGTATTTTAAACACCTTCAATAGTTCGATTTTCAGACATTTTGTTTACCTCGTGTCATTGCGCCATCTAATACAGTTGCTTTATAAACTGAATCAACGTTTATGTTTATAAATTCCCTTTCTTTGTTTAGCAGAATCGTTATAAATGGATCTTGTAAAACGTTCAAAATATTAAATTTCAGTTAAATCTACCTACGGACACATTTGTGTATTATAATACATCAAATTCATAATTTACTTATTTCGTCATACGGTATTGTATTAATCATTTCGCTTTCAAAGATATTGCTTATTCCATCAATCTTATCTTTCCATCAGGTATTAATTTATAGACATCTTTTCCACAACACTGGAATGCACCTTTTTGTGTCTGTCTTTAAAATATTACACTCTATTTCCTTATAATTCAGATTGAAATGTAAAAGGGTTTGACCATACTTGTGTCCCATATAAGCATGCAAATAAATAAACACTAGCTATGGATGAGAATTTTGTGTAGTATTCATGATGTACTTCTATCATGTCTCTAAAACATAATGAATTTAACAAAATGCAACTCTTCTTTACCTAGGCTGTACATAGCACTTTTCAGTATTTTCATCTTTTCTGCATATGACAATGTAATGAATAATTATATATTGACTTTTTTATTTGACCCTGTCGCTGCACTCCACGCCAGTCACGTCTGAGTAGCTTCGCCAACCGTAAATAGGTATATATTAGAATTAGCACAAACATCAAACTGACTTTTTTTCAGTCATTCGAGGCTTCTCGGATCATACTTGCTGATTTCATGTGCCATCGTTTAGTGAACAACAAAGTCAAGAGGGGTACGATCCTGTCGACATATAAACTAATTATGACGTTCTCAGTTCCTTCAATACGCCCGTCTAACAAAGAAAACTTAGCATTTTATTCATTTTTGAGTGTTGGAAAGTAAATCAAGCTGAATCAATAATTTTAGTGTTTTAACCTGGGTTGGATATGAAATCTATTCTGCCTATAGTAAAGGGCATAATCCTCCCTTGTTGCTCTTCTGGTCTTCCTTAGCATCTTGGGTTGTTTATTTTCTATCAAAGTCATACAGTGTAAATAATATAGGCAACGTGTTTTGCTTTGGTTATAGTATTATGCATGGCAATAGATAATAACGGGATTAGACTTGAGTGTTTAAAATGATTATCTTTTCACATAAGGTGTGCATGAGTCTCCGCCCATTGTTATTTATCTACTCTGTGTGCTGGGGGGAGTGATTTGTTTTGCAGCTAACAATGTTTCAGTTATATCGCTACTTTATATACAGTGTGGCAGTTTATATTAATATCAAGGAATCAGGCATCTTGCCGCAGACATGTGGCTTTATATCCCATTCAATCATATTTTCATGACACCAGACCGGCCAATCATAACACTAAATTCTTAATGCTGAGCACTTAGCCCACAAATGCTGTCGTTATTTATTGTAGACCATTACGCAATTTTAGATTGTATAATAAAATTATGGTAGTGACTTAAACGCTATATCTGAATCTGTTATGAGCAATGTAACGTAGACAGTCCGTCTCAAGTACCTGTTGAAATATTGAACTGTTTAAAATTCATTTTGTCAACATGTTACTTTGATCACCCGAAATCGTCAAATTTGTATAGAGAAGCTAGTGTTAAAAATAAGTTATATGGTAAATTTGATATGTAGATACTGACGAATTACATGCAAATATATCACTGAATGAATAACACTCATAACAATTGATCATGCTTTGTACGACAGTTAGTTATGAATTATAATGACCTAAAAAAGTTAAAATAATTGTGAGGAGGAAATGGTTTCAATGACAAGAGTTATTTATTATAATTTTAATTATGATTGTTTAATCGGTAATTAATCAAGAACCGTTAACAAAATAATCAAATGTGAGAGCCTTTCAAGAAAGAATGTATTGATCAATCTTACCTTAAAGATTGTGACTGGTGTATGTTATGTAGAATGGTTCTAAATCCTTGGAAATTCTAGGAAATCGTAGAAGCCTTTCAATATTACTTGACGAGAGACTTCAATGCTTCCTCTACAACATCGGTCAAAACTTTCTCTTACTGAGACTTGTGAATTTAACAGGTATTTAAGAGCCTTTAAAATTCAGGTAAAGGTTGTACTACGTGTTTGTTTGATACCCTGATAAAGGTGCATATACAGCTTATAACTGGTTTTACTCCTGTCGGGGATTTTATAATTATTGTTAATATTTTTCTCACGCATACAAAGTCTCCACCCATCTTCCCGCTAATTCAAAAGAAACAAGCACGCCATGGATCGTTATGAAAGTTTACCTTATCCAGGATCTGATTGTTAGGCAACGATGATAACGCATTTATATTCATGCAATGTCACTTCCTTAATCATTACAATTGTTACAGCAATCTATTACGTTGCAAATCGCCAAGCAACAGAATAAGGATACATTTATACAACCACGGGTAGAAATTGGTAAAATGTATATAACCCTTTTGTGAATAGCTTTCAGTAGTAGTAATAGTAGTGTTAGTGGTAGTGTTTTGTTTTGGATGGGTTTTGTTTTGCATTATTCACACTACAAATGTTATGAAGAAACAGACAAACTGTAGTGATTATATCTTTGATCAAGGATTTTTTTTAAAACCATATTTTAAAAACAGCCTAAGTGACATAAAAAGCCAGAAACAGTCACAAAATAATTAATGAAGCCGTTCAAAACACAAAATCTTTCAATACAAGGGCATGTCAACTTGCAATATTTTCATTTGTTGCCACGAATGTATTGCCAGCGTGTATGGATTCCCCTTTAGAACCGTGGAATGTCTTGACAGCGTACACGTTTTGTCATTTCTTGCCATTAACGCAATTTCAGAATATATTAACTGTCATGTTGTCATCAAGGATTGTGTCAGCATCTGTACATTGCTATATCTTGCCTTGAACGGTAATTTCAGTGTCCAAGCATTATCAACCTTTCCTAAGGTAGTAGATGTAACTAGAACGCACAACGCTGTTATCAGATTTAGTTACATGATCTCTATACAATATATAACCCATGCATCTTCAGAATGGTCATTAAATTATATTCGTTAAGGAAACATTAAATACAAGTACTCGTAGGACTTTGTCAGCGCCCATATATCCAGTTACATAGAAAAACCAAAAAACCATCTTTTGTCACACTTATGTAGTATATAGCATTGTTATATTTGAACGCTATTGCACGGTGATTAAAAGGAGAGAGCTGCAAATACTAATAAAGTTTTGAATTTTAAATCTGAGTTAAGTTCATGGTTTTCAACGGAATGGAAAATAATATACTGTTTGGCCCATGCCAATCAGAGAATTAATTGATTTAAATTGATGGCATCTCTTTGCTCTTTTCTTCTCTACTGAGATGTGTACGAAGGATTGTAGTAGTGAATGGGAACGTCTGGCGTCCTATTCAATCCCAGTTTTTTTTTATTTCTTAGTCCTCCATTTCGTTTGTATTGCAGGTCAATTTTTTAAAATTTCCTCACTCATAAAGCATCAGCCATAAAAATCGCTAATTAAGAGAATGTTTCAATTTCACAAAGTAAATCGTTTTCCGTTTTTGGTTCATAATGTTTTGTTGGCTTTCGCTTTCTCGCGTAGTTCCAAAGGTTGCCTTATTGTCATGCACTATCTTTCAAGCGTTTATTTTTGCAAGATATCTTCAAAATGTAATCCGTGTGAGTTATGGATATGAGCAAGATAAATATTAACAACAATCTCCCTTACTTTGGTAATCTTATATCAGAAACGTTCATGGCAAATTATTCATATGAATATATGCTTTAGGTGATCTGCAGTCCGGTTGAAGGCCTTTATGTCCGGTTCCAGTTCCCTAAGTCAGGCTGCTCTTTGTCTTATTCAATTGTTTTCTTTGTTAGAACAAATATATGCATGTATCACTATAATAAGAAACATATATAGATGAAAAAGATAATATGTATTAAAACAAATTCGTTCTCTATAAAATGATTATTACTACTATGTCACATTGTAGAATTAAACCAGATTTCAACATGGGTATGTTAGACCCCGAGGCTATAATTTTTTTAATTCTTTTTTGGAGGCTGCTTTCCCCTTTGATCCGTGCAGACCACATTATGGAGACCCTCCTATTTGTTTTTGTATGCATGTTACAAATTGAGTGCATTGCATTTTGGTCTGTGTATATATTTTATTTTAAATGTGTATTTATTTTATTATTTGTTTAAATTGTATTTATTTGTTTTTATTTTTTATTATTATAAATTTAAATTGTAAAATACAGGTTCTTCTAGAATAAGCAATCTTCTATCATCTTTTAATCATTATGGAGACCCTCCTATTTGTTTTTGTATGCATGTTACAAATTGAGTGCATTGCATTTTGGTCTGTGTATATATTTTATTTTAAATGTGTATTTATTTTATTATTTGTTTAAATTGTATTTATTTGTTTTTATTTTTTATTATTATAAATTTAAATTGTAAAATACAGGTTCTTCTAGAATAAGCAATCTTCTATCATCTTTTAATCTTCTTCCCATCTTATCCTTTGTTTTTCTTTACTTCTGTTTTCCCTTTCTTAAATATAAATTTGTTCATCTGTCCTATTTCTTACTATTTCAATTTTGCTTGGTTCTTCTTTATCATTTCCTCTGTGTTTTTGTCCATTTCCTTTCGATTTATTTAGTGTGTCTCTGACGTTTTGTTATTATCCTTCAGTTTTTGTGTTTTCATTTCTCCCACTTATTGTTGTGAGGGTTTCTTTATCTTCTTTACATTCCCATTGTTTTGTTTTCTTCAAGATGTTTTAGTCGTGTCTTTTTCTGTATTCTCCTATCCTAGTTTTCTAGACTATTGGTGTCCATCAAGGTAGTTGCATTTGGTTTCGTCTTATCTCCTTTTTATTTATTTTCCTGCTCAGTTTCTTTTCTCTTCGCTTTATTGTGATATATGCTTCCTTTTGTTTGTGCATCTGCTTCTATGTCTGTATCTAGATGTTCAAGATTTGTGGGATTTATCGTCTCTTCTGTGGTGTTGGGGCATTTGTGTTGTGTATTTCCTGTTTTTCACACCTATTGCAAGTGCTGTGATATATACCTTTATACCAGGATTTGGTCAAAAACCCGTGTAGACAAAATACTCTTTCTATTGTTTTGAGCTTGTTTGCTTTTTTTTCTTCTTCGATTTCTAGTATTCGAATTCCGTCGTAGATTGAGAAACCTGGGACTATTCCGAATCTTGATTTTGCGACTTTGATTTCAAATTTTTCCTCAAACAATTGATCTGTGTCCTCTAGTGATATATGTATGTCGAATAAGTGTATTTCCCGTCTTGTTCATCTTTCATACAAATCGCTCTGCAGTCTTTAATATGACTCTTTCTCCGCAAAAGGTTATCTCGCCGTCTGGTAATGCTGGTAAGTTACCTCGTGATCTTATTTCATACATTTTATATCCATATCCATTGATTAATTATTTTTGTCTAATATTTCTGGGTCCATGACTTATAAAGCTACCAACATTGCTGTTGTCCCGGGTATATTTTCTATTTGTGTTCTCTGCATTTATAATTTGGAGACCTTCTTTATATCTAAATTCGATATATGATCCTTCCTCCGTTTTCACTCTACGTATTTTAAAATACTTCTGTAGGCCATGGTCACTTTCGTGCTTTGGCCATTTTTTCTCTCGCTTTGCTGTTCTAGTTTTTTTCCTGAGTTATTGTCGCTTATGAAGTTCAAGATTGTTCTTTTTAGCCATTACTGCATTGTATATTCTATTGTATCCTTTTGTATCCTTTCTTATCCGTTTTTTCTCTTAAAAATTCTTAATAAATTGTTGAATTCCTTGCGGTCTGTTTCGTGTGGACCATTGCTATTATAAACACTTACTTTGCTTCTAGACAACCAGGCTATAAATTCTCGCCGTAAAATTGTATTAAGATGTCCAGCTACTTAATTGACATAGCAATAAACAAGAGACGTGCGGGTTATACAATTAGACTAAAATTCTATCACTCGACCAAGTGACGGAATATTTCATCTTTTGAATTAGTGTGTGAAATGTTCCGCCTGTCCTGTTTCTACTCATCTGTATGGTTCTTCCTTCCCTTTTTCTTTGTCGCCCTCCGTTCTTCCTTCCAACTTCTCCCTCCGTTCTTACTTATCTTGTGTCTCCCAGCGACTCGTACCACTGCACTGGGTAATTCCCTCTGGTCCCTAAGAGCTTCTGTAGCGAAGCTCCTTGTAATTCCCAGAATATACAATTTTCCTGCCAATGTCGAATGGCATCCGAGCAGTATCTTTGCCTACTTCCCGCGAAATGGTTGTTGCATACTAACATTTTTAGTTCTCCAGATAATATAGTTAAACTCGAGATTCCAATTGGAAGTCGGTTCATAATGATCCTACACCATCCCTCCCATCTCTCTGTCAAGGATGTTTACGATCCCCTTTGATGCTTTCTCTATTTAGAACAATAAATCAACCACTTACCTGTGAACAATGTTACGTAACTGGCTTTCGCAAAGATAAGATGCGGATCTCTAGTTATTGGCTATGTCAATTAACTAGCAGGACATATTCAAACATGTTAACGGCTTTAAAATTATAGCCTTAAGGTCTAAACGTACCCATGTAGAAATCTGGTTTAATTCTACAACGTGACAGGCTCAAAGTTGTGAGTTTGCTATCAACTACCATATCAACATATGTCATTGAATAGACGCTGACATAGCCTTTAACGGCATGACACAACATTGCAAGACATGACAATTCATATGCTCGAATACGATTTTAGTGGTATGACATGACAACACATACCATCTGACATGTTGTAAGGATTAACCAGATTTCAACAACATATATGTTAGATCATGTTGCCATAATTTCACACAGTCAAAATGTATGAATTCGACGAACAAAAGTGGCAGTTAATTGACATGGCCATAAATTTCGTAACTCGAGGTATTTTGGGCAAGCCAGTTATATAAAAATTGTGATCACAGGTAAGTGATGGAATTCTATTTTCCGATCATTGGGGGTCGTAAATCCAACCTTGACAGACTGTTAGGAATGGGCAGTGTCTGATCAGTATATAAATTAATATCCACTCGGAATTGAGCACGGCGTGGCTATCATTAGAATCGCAAGTTTAAATCTATTATCTTGAGAACTAAGCAGCGAAAGTCGCAAAGACTAGATTGAGGAAATTAAAAGGGTCGACAAGCTACTCTGACGTCATTCCAAATTGGCCTGAAACTTGTATATTCTGGGAATTACGAGGAGTTTTAGTACAGGTCAGTGATTCTTTGCTCAATTGTTGTTATATATTACTGCAAAAAAGTGTACATTAATAATTGATGTATGTATACTTTAGTATGTATAATTGCCACTTCTAAGGTGATTCATTCGTACGATTTGATATACATATACAATTTTGAGATATGAGCAATATTTATGTAAAGAATTAATAGTTTAATTCGTTATTTGGTTAAGTCGCAATAACTGTATGCAATTATCAATTCAACATTTGCAAAAACAATAACATAATTTGATATTATAGTTTATGCAAATGTTGAATTGAATTATACGTTTTGTATTATAATGGTTGCAGAGTGCAAGATTAGTTAATAGGGATTTATCTATTTGTTTATATTTTATAGGAGTATAATGTTTAAGGATATAACAGCGCATGGATATTAGCAAATCTTTCTACACTTTGTAGAGGTGCAATGTACAGTAGTGCGTCGGATTATATGATATTGGTCTGTATAATAAGATTGAGAATATATATATATATATATATATATATATATATATATATATATATATATATATATATATATATATATATATATATGTGTGTGTGTGTGTGTGTGTGTGTATGTGTGTGTGTGTGTGTGTGTGTGTGTGTGTGTGTGTGTATTTCGATGGACACGAGAAACGTCACCAAAAGCCGTATAGTCTTATCTGATGATAATAATGTTAGTGTGACTTTGCATAGCTGCTAATATCCTTGTGTGTTAGTACAGGAAGCTTTTAGGGACCAGAGAGAATTACCCCAGTGTAGTTGGTCCAAGTCTATGGGATACAAAAGAAACAAGAAGAACGGAGGCAGAAGTTAGATGGTCTGGAGGGAGTTGGATTACCAGACCATAAAGATCATCAGGATGAGTATGATGAAATATAGGCCTTCGCTTGGTCGAGTTCAAGACGAGTGATAGGGATTTTAATTTGAATTTTATTTGAGAGATGAAGGTTATTAAATAATATTACATTGTTGTTTATTTGTATTTCACTTTTGTGTATTCATTAATTTAACGGTCGTCACCGCTGCCTGGGGGTATCGGATCTTTGCATCTCTCGATTACCACTTCAATTTCTGACGAACACAAGCCAGTGTGGGTCTTTGAATTTTAATAATATTGAGAGTACCCCATCCCAACCTATATAACGGCCAACCTCTACAACCTCTCATGTGAATTCATAGACACCAACAGAAGAGCTGGTACCAAGAGAAAGTCTGTCCCGTGGTTTGTTTAATATAGAGTGAAACATACTACGGAAAACAACAGTTATATTAGCGACAAAAGAAATTTATTTTCTTCGTATAGGGATGGGATTTATTAAATATCCAGCTCTCACATAGTTGATAAATATCTTACTCTGTTTTATAGCCGGCTAACACTATGCTATATCCATTATATTGCTTAATTTAAAAAATAAATTATTTTTTGAGATATGAAAAAAATATCAGCGCAAACTAAAATTGCAGACCTACCTGTCCTCCTTCCCACCCACTCAAATCAACTGGTCTCTGAGAGGTCTTTGGATGATATTCTGTCTTACATTAAGAAACGTAAGTAAAACCTTAACACACTTTAATTGGCCTGAATTTTTCTCCCGACATCCCTTTCGGCCACCTTGACGGTAGATGTGTCAATCTTATTGTAATGTGTCGAAGTATTGAATCTTAAATTTGTCACTTCGACCTTTGTTTTCCTAACCCCTCCTTCCCCTAGTCAGTGTTAGACTAGAAAGGCCAACATATACGACGCATTTAGATTTGACCAAAGCCTCGCAACGCTGTCCTGAGAAAGTAATCATAACTTCTTCACAGGAACCCATGTCAAATAGATATTTTCAATTGGAAGTTGGTATGTAACGTAAATTAGGTAACGCTGCTTACAATTGGTCAGAGTCAATCAAGGCGTACATTTTGGAAGTAAGTTAAATTTAAAGTGACGATCTTGTTCAAATTCTTTGTCTGAGACTTCCTGAGAGAGGAGACGTTTGGTTCACATGAAGCCTAAAAAGAATAGTTCTTTCCTCGTTAAACAAGAAAAGAGGACCAGGTAGATGTCTTGTAAGAAGAGATGGGTTTTAGTGCTAGGACACACAATTTCTGAAAGAGAACAGCATTAAGGAACGCAATTTTAATTTTTGACTTAATTTCCTATTTTCAATTTCTTTGTATTTTTATGCAAATCTGTTTATATATGACCAGGATCCATATATTGTATCGTTTAGTCGAATCATAAAAATATCTTGATTCTAGAGATGCTATGCAAATTACGGATTGCATGCGAACCAAATTTTCATATGTCAATGATTTCATAGGGTTATATGAATTAATTTCCTTTTTTGTTAGTATGATACTGATTATCATAATGTAACGATAATTTATATCTGATTTTGCAATTTTAAATAATATTATAGGTTAGAGACTCCTGTGAGTTAGAATTGTTGAATTGTATGCAAAAGTAATCGAAGATGTGGCAGCATAAGTAAAGATATACGGTACTATTAGATACACCGTCACGTGTTAATGTATAGTCAGTCTCTAGGAAGTGAAAGTGGCTCCCTAATGCAGAGCTGCCAGATACGCGGTATTTTCGCCCAATTGGGCTCCTTTCGAAATTTGGTAGCGTGAAACGTTTTTAGATTGCGGGTTGCGGTTTTAGAGCTGGTTTCTGATTTGTGTCGCCGTAATTTGGGCTGCATCAAATTGCTATTAAATTTTCCGCAATCAATTTCAAATTGGTGCTAGTGACGGTAATATCTAAAAATCTTAATGAATCTTTTACTCTAGATGTATCTCCATAGATGTTCTCTCACGTCCTTACTTTTTTTAAATTCCGGAACCGGAAGAACGAATCACGCTTCTAATTCCAAATATCTATTAAGCTAGCATATCAATAGCATTATCTATGCTGGTAACTGTTGCCTGTAGGGAGTATGCTTAGTCCAACATGTAAGACATAGCACATGTTGATTAATTTAAGTGCTATGTCTTACGATCCGAAAAACGAACTTGTGTAGTGTGTTCGATGTCTTCGACATCGGAACGAGTAGTCAAAGTTTCAGGAATATCGCACATACTTGTCAACCTATAACAACACTCTTCCACTAATTTATTTTTAATTAACATACTTACTGTGCTGTTTTTATCCTGTTGGAATCAATAACTGACACTTGCAAACATACGCATTTTCTTGTTCAGTTGACATACATTTGAATTTGTTGAAATGCAACTGTAGTCGAGGCATGCCGAAGTATGTTTAAAGAGGTTCCAATCGGAAAATGTGTCTTGAACGAAACGAAACGTTACTTGCTGTTCAAATACTTGATACTTTGATACTTTCTTTTCATTAAAACAAAAAGCCTTGTTGAAACCTACCTCGGCATACCTCAGCCACCATCGCATTGCAACCAACTGAAATGTCTGTCAAAGGAATATAAAAATGCATTTTGCTAGTGACTAGATTTTGAGTCGATCACGATCAAGACAACAAAGTAAGTGTATCAATAACTCTTAAATATGGGATGAATGTTCATATTTATTGTCAAGTATGTGATAATCATGAAAATGTCACCTCTTATTCTCCTGTCAGTATAGTTCAAAACACACTACACAGCGCTGTTTCGTAGACAGTTTAGACCCTGACGCCCAAAACATAAATATTAGCGTCGGGTCTTACATGTAGGACTAGGAGTATACCCTGTTATCACTTTATCAGTGTTATAATTTTGTTCAATTTCTTGTATTTGGTTCTTATTTACTCTTCAGATTTTAATATATAAATTGAGCCGTTTTGGGGTTGCTTTTTAAAAGTACACAAGCGGAAATTGAAAAAAGTATCTGGCAACATTGCAAATGAATTAGGTCAGAATCATTGCAGTGTTATGATAACTAGTTATGCTTCTGAGTAACGTGAGTGAGAAAATTTTATGTACGTATAGAAAGTGATACGTTTAAAGATTTATGGGTAATGTTGTTCTTTAAGAAAACAGCGTTCTGTGAGATAGAGGACAGTCTCGAAACGGAAGTCTGAAAGGAGATGACATGCTCAGAATAAAAGACTAGGGAGTCTGGAAAGAGATGAAGCGTTCAGAATGGGAAGACTAGAAGAAATAGAATACTTGTGATACACGGGTCAAGGAACGAAGGTGACGCATTGTGTCTTTTCACCACTCTTAATTATGATCCAAATCCATTATAAATCCAAATCAGACACTGCTATTAAATTATGTTGATATAACTTATGTTGAATTGGTGTTGCCAATATTAATTTGGTATTGATATTTTTCTTGGCTATGCGGCTAGTATTGCATTCTTTGTTACCAATAGTCTTACTCAATTCTCTGTTGATGTTCTATCTATCCACTCAAATCAGGTTATAAAATGAGGGAGATCAACCCCTTAAACAACGCTACTCAAATTCAATTAACCACCCCTCTTACTAAGAGGGCGATGTTACACTTATGATTTAAGATTTATCAATATATTTTGTATTTGTTTTATTTTGTGACAATTGCAACTATTTCGTAAAAATATTATTTGGGGAAATAATTTTTCATGCAAATTAAAATATACTTAATCTATAAAAAAAAATGTAATTGCAAAACGTTTACTCGCGAATTTTCGTACATTCTTTACGGACGGAAACGACCGAGGTACTGGTAGAATGACAATATAGCGTGATATATACCACTGGAACAAATACAGCGGTAAACGGAAAATAAGTGCTATCGTACACCATATTTAACATGACCTTCAATGGCAAGTCAGGACAGTCGATACAGGCTGATATAATCTCCAATGAATGACGTGATAACTTTTAGATTTTAATATAATTCTGATATGCTAAACATGACAAAAAAAATATTTGCAGGCATGACACTTATTAAAAGGCAATACTATTAATAACCATTATCTTAAGGGTTATATACGTGTCCTTACTTTTAGCCTCTCACTACATATTTTTCCTCATCCGGGTTGATTGACGTCATGCAACATGATACGCTGAATATCAGTTACTTTGATCAAAGAAGTGTCATACTTAAACGGTACAGTATCGTACTTGAGTTAGCGTCACTTTTCATCCACAAGGTAAAATTTCAGTACCACCCTGGAAAGAAAGAGGGAAATTTGTGCGCATGTGACTAAACAAATAGAAGAATAAATTCATTTATAAGCGTTATATTTAATTGTATATGGTTATCAAACAAAAAGAGTTGTGCTTTCACCTGAATGAAGCAGGGTGTTTAAAAACTTAAGCTACCCATTCTCATTGCGATACAGTTCGTAAAGAAATGGCAATAACTTAATGACTTCTCTCTTCAAGTACTTTTCAAAGAAATCCGTGTTTCTCATGAATTTTCAATCTTTTGAAATATCGTGTTTGGCATACAAAAGTAAATTTAATTTAAGTGAAACATATTTAACTACTAACAGTTTAATATTTGTTTTTCTCTATAGCCTCTCACATCGGCTTAATATGAATCTGTCATGATTAGTTACCAGTGAAATTATCTCAAACACAATTTTCATAAATAAGCCTTTCATAGTAAAATATAACCTCGTCACAAATACTTAAAGTACTCCTGGCATTACTATTGATATCATTTTCATTCTTTTTTTTTACAATAAAGCAGCTTTAAATTAAATTAAAAGCCATGTATAATTATTGTAATTTGAGTGATATAAACTACAAAATTACAGTGAATCGTATCGAGTAAATTTTTAACATTAAAAGACCATTAGGTTCCAATTATAAAATAGAATATAAAATATGAAAACCTGGACTATGTTAAAAATATTAACCTGATAACGTTTCGCAAGTCGTCTTTATTTACTGGCGACAACAGCTAACTTAATATTTATGTAAATATTTGGTGCTGAAAATGTTTAATAAAGATATACAATTGTATAAAACTGAAACAAGCAGGCATTCGCCTAAGCTGAGACTATCGCCATAGCACCCCAGTGTTACCAAAGCAATGTCAAATCATGGAGTAGTGTGATATAGGGGTTTTGCCATTTTAGTCTATTGCAGTCCTGATATATGTCATAGCCTTCTATCCCACTGAATTTCACTTTTTAAAAAGAAAACATATATATTATTATGTGCAACCCGTGGATTATGAAACGATGAAAACTTTAACCAGTGACCAACTAAGTCAGTTTGATACACGTGGCTAGTGGTCTCAGTAACAAGCAAATGTAACACAGTGATCTCAGTGACAAGCAACGCGATGCAATGAGAAAGAGGAGTCCATTCAATATTTTCTCAGGTGCTCACAAAATTCCACCGCAACATTGGGCGATTAACGTCTCAACCATTTTGTAAGGTAAAGCTCGCGAAGCTTAATACAACTTAGCTGCCGAAGAGGCTGATGATGACGATGCGCTCGAGACGGACCTTCTTTGCCATTATCGGCTGACTGCCAAAAAATACCGTAAAAGGGGATCATGTATTTCCACGCCAGGAAAGGCAGCGAACACTTTCAACAAGTCGTCGTGCCGAAGGAGAAACGACGAGAAGTGTTAAAACTCGTGCACCAAAGTCTCATGGGAGGACAGATGACAATTGCAAAGACGCGTGATCGTCTTGTCAACGAATTTTACTGGCCGGGCTTTCAGGGAGATGTCAAGCTGTTATGTCTCTCATGTGACAAGTGTCAGATAATTTCTTAATCAAATCCGCGTCGTCGCACGAAAATCGGTAGATTCTAACGGTCGTAGAGTACGCTACAAGCTTTCAGAGCCCGTTACGTTGCGTAATATTGATTTGGAAACCGTCACTGAAGCGCTGTTAGGAATTTGGCCAGGAATAGAAGTGCCCGACAAGATCCTGACCAATCAAGAGACACAATTCATGGGCCGTGTAATGGCATAGGTAAACCGACTGTTGTTGATTAAACACCTCACGACTACATCGTCTCACCACCACCACTACCACCCACCACCCAATGTAACGAACTGGCCGAACGGTGTAACGGCACTTGAAGATCACGCTCAAGAAACAATGCGATGGCCTCCCCTAAGATTGTGATCGGTACATTCCTGCAATTCTTCTCGCGTATCGGGAGTACCCCAAGCAAATTTAGGGTTTTCACCCTTTTAACTTTTGTAGGGGAGGACCTACATGGCCCAATTGCCGTACTTTGACAGCTGTGGACGGACGATCACGCTGTCGCTGTTATATATATTATCTCAATTGTATTAATCTAAAACCAAATCTCATCAGCAGACACATTTATCTACATTACACGTCTACAAAGTGTACACAGATGTCCACATATCCATGCGCTTATATATACTTACGCATTATACTCCTACAAGGTATGCACAAATAGTCAAATATTCTTATATATATATATATATATATATATATATATATATATATATATATATATATATATATATATATATATATATATATATATACCGATGTGATAAAATTTATAGATATATACATGATACGCAGTTTTTTTTGTGTACTAAACCAGAAAATATGGGTATTTCGATATACACAGATGCGTGAACAAAGTAAAGGCTTATCCGATGATATACTGTTGTTTAGTGTGAGACTAGATACCTATAGAAATATGCTAATGTCCTTGTGTGCTCATACGGGAAGCTTTTAGGGACCGGATGATCTTGATGAGACCGAGAAGGGAAATACTCAAGTACAGTTGGTCCCGAGTCTCTGGGAGACAAGAAAAGGAGAGAACGGAAGCAGAAGTTTGAAGACAGACAGTGAAACGGAAGTGGAGGAAGTGAATGGGTGAAGGACGTAGTTGATGGACTGAAGGGGTCCGGAAGTACCAGGCAAGAGTAAAGAAATAACACAGATGAGTAGAAACACAGGACAAGAGGAAAATCTATCACTGTAAGATGATAAAATAGGCGGTCACTTGGTTGAGTGAAAGATGGGTGCTAGGGTTTCGAATATTGAATTTCATTTGAGACATGACTATCTGTTATTGAATGGTATGAAATTGTTGCTTTTTTGAATTTCACCTTTTGTGTATTCAGCACTTTAACTCTCGGCATCGCTGATTGTGAGCATGGAGCTTTGCATCTCTCTATCACTAATTCAATTTCTAACAAAACGAGCCATGGTTGGTCTTCTGTAATAATTAAATATAATACTGGGAACACCCCACCACAACCTAAGGTAAACTAAGCAAACCTTGACAGTGGGCCTAATAGTGGGGCGACGACCCTTTACATACCCCACGCAAGTCCACGAGACCTTTAAAATGTACTTTAGATATAGCGTTCTTTGCGGCGTCTGCTCCCGTGGTTGCAAATGCTTTAGGGAATATCTTATCAGCATTCAGTGTGACTTTAAAATAGGCGTTCAATGGTGGACCTGCCAGGTCCATAAGAAGAGAAAAGATATTTAATTATCCAGGTGTGAGTCACGAGCGGAAGTGACCTTCAGTTGTGACCACGCCGTTGATGGAATGGAAGCTTCTCAAGTATCTAGTGACACATTTTGATTTAGTATTAATGATAAAGGCAGCAAACATTTCCGATGTGTCTTTATGTGGGATGTACTTGAAATCTTTAGCATAGATTCATCAACAGGACCTAGAACGCATTGGGTCGCATATGTGGTGACCCCCAGTAATTGTTTACATTTTGACTCGTATGGACTTGTCACTCATCGTGAAGTGAATTAATTATTATCCATGGGAGCTTGCGCCTTCTCGTCGCTAACCACTGATGCATTCAAATTTTTATATGCAGTCTCGGTTTTACTGGGTAAAATGTGTTTTTAAGCGTTGCAAGAATTTGTGGAAAGCAAAGATTTCTTAATTCTAAATCAGCATGCACGAATTTAATTCACATTGAACCAAGTTTAATAAGTATTTCCAATGCCTCTCGATATTTACCGACACTGAAAACTCGACAACGCTGTGATGGTGTTTATTTGAGAAGATATCCCACCTTAGCATAGCAGATTTAACCGCGTTTACATATCGTTTTGTATTTCGTACTGACGCTACTGATCTTGCCATCTTTGAACATCAAACTGATTAACTGCAAGCGTCTCACGTTCACATTTAAGATATTATCAGTCTCAAATGCGCTATCACAACGAATTTGGCTGAAATTGCTGAAAAGGAGGAACTTAAAGACCCTGGCGTATCAGTTGCATATATCAAAGAGTATATTGACTTTTCCAATGACGACCACCCTAATCTACCACAACCAAATCAAGATCAACATGGAATCATCAATAGAGCACGTAAAAATGCTGAATCATTGACGGCACCATCAAGTGCAATGACACACATCGATTGTTGTCTACAAAGAAAAATGGACTTAACCGACAAAACTACCCCAATTAATTCACCAGTGAATACGCTATAACAACATTAAGTAAACTGATAAAAGAAAGATATCGACTGTTATTCAACATAGAGACATATGCAGGATGACCACAAGAACGATTGCTTTAGACATCATTAAAGGGTAAAATTGTGGTATAAATGAAATGAGTGCTAGGCCAACAGAACACACACTTGTCAGAAATGTTAAAAAAAAACGCAAATAAATATTTTATATGATTGTATGAAAGTCATAAAAGGAAGAATGGGATAATATGATTAAAATTGGGTGTGCGTACTGCATCTGGACGAGTTACATCCTGACAGTATTTCTAAGATTTGCACTACGTCATTATATTATTACTAGAAAAACTATGAGGGACCCTCAAAATTGTTACCAACATTAAAACAAATAATAGAAGCAAAGAAGCAGCTGCGGTATAAAATCACCAAGAGGGCTTCGTTGATCATGAAACAAAAACTGCATGTGCTTACACGTAGATGATTTATGTGGACTTCCCGTGGCAACAACTATTGGTAATAATGTGACAGGACTCATGAAAAGAATATCCATCTTAAGTACACCAACTGAAATTATTGTTGGGGCTATAACGATAGTAATTGGTAGTTCTAGTGGTGCTAGCAATTTACGTTCGATATGATTAATTTCACGAATACGTATTTGGTCCGAACTGCATGCAGCGGCGCTAAATAGTCTCAACCCTATTAGAAAATTTTAATCGGTGCCTTTCAAGGATAAATTAATTACCATTTGCTTTCGGAACTGGTAAGTCATGGACAACTAAGTAAACTGATAATAAACTGCATATCAAGTACAAAGAAATAACAATATAAATAAATACGAAAAAGAAATTGACATGCCACTTTCGTGGATTAATAATTCAAGATATGTTGATTTTATTCTAAAGGAACAAACGCCACGGGTGTTAGAAGTTTATGACCATTATCGGAAATAAAAACCAAAAGCGTGTGTGTGTGTGTGTGTGTGTGTGTGTTTATATTTATTTAGTTACTTTGTTACTTAGTTTGTGAATTGTGCCGCCTTTTTTAATTATTGTTTTACTACTTTTCATCTTTACGAAGTTATCTTGAAATTCATTATCAATGTCCACAGTTAATTTGTTGTTTAAATAAACAGATCGTGTGATAGAAATATTATGCAGAAAGTTTTTTTAAACGGTATATGTTCCCCAAATTGGTCAATTTTCTCTATTTACTTTTCAAAACATTTCCAGAATGAGGAAACGTTTTATTTATGTCTCTAATTACATTTACATTTGTAGACACATTTCTTGCGTGGTTACTTTTTATATGAATGTATGTTAACTGGTCAACAACGTTATTACAATATTCATATGTGAAATGAACCCATGTGGCCTGCCAACAGTCATAAAACTTATCCAACAAGTAGGGCCTTGAGCCCAATTGTATTTAGCTAGAAAATCTTCAAAATATTCACTAGATTATCTCAAACATAATTTGTTCAAAAGTGATGGCTTATTGCTTTGACTTTCTAAAGCATTAACTATTCACTCCAAATGAAATCTAACCACAAGCAATGCATCCCAAAAAAAACATAATCACAATAGTATCAAAATAGCTGCCTTAGTAAGCAAATTAGAGTATAGGATAAGGCAATCAAATCAACGTCCTAGATATATTGACACACTGGAGATTAAATAACAAATATAAGCTATTAATTTCACTTCCTTTATTCCATTACTTTCTGTGCATACACCTGTCCAATTAATGCGTGTTGTACAGTCTTAATCCAAGGTGTCCAAGGTGACGATGTCCTTTTAATCAGCACAGGATACTACATTCTAGTAAATTTTATTTCTTTTAACCAAACCAACTGTTTGTTAATTTCTTTGATTAGGATATTTTTAACGTAGCGTTAACAATTGTTCAGTCATATCGCTACGAAGAAGTTTATAGTTATGTCTAGCACTGGGGCACTAATGCCGCAGACATGTAGCATGGTGTCCCAACCAACCACATTATTCTGACACCAGGCCGACCAATCCTAACACTAACCTTTTAATGCTTAGCGCCAAGTGAGTCAGCTGTTTGTACAATGTTTGTAAGTCTTTGGTATGACTCGGCTGGGGATCGAACCCACAATCCCCCGCTACTGACCACTAGGCCACGATAGCGGTTCCCAGACTAACTGTAATTGCCTTGGCACAATTCACTAAAATGAGAGAGAGAGAGAGAGAGAGAGAGAGAGAGAGAGAGAGAGAGAGACTTTTGAGCGTCGTAGAGGCTGAAAAATGATTCCAAACAATGTGGCTCGAATTACGGGATATAATTTTAGTCCATATTTCATACTATAATCAGATAGAATTTATGTTATCGTATGAATATCAGCTACGGGCTGTGAAAAGAGGAAGATACAATAAAGAAGATTAAAATATTGTTTGCTATTGTTTGAGAGAAAATTCAAGTCCGATCACATCAATTAATAAAAGTAAAGTGTCGCATAGGTAATTAGTGGTTTTCTCCAGGAGGATTCTGCAAAAACCATACATCAAAAGCCATATGTTGGGTTTATTTTGGACACGGCTGGTATCAAGATATAACTGCATTCATATCGAATTACGTATTGTTCGACTGTGTTAACACATGCTTTGGCGAGTCCAAAAATCTTCAAGCAGGGTTGGTAATGCATTCTAAAGTATACTCAACCTCAACTACGGTTTGCAATGCATTTAAGTAATTAGTCGCCATCTGTTCTCCCAAAACACATAATGAAATTCACGAAGAAATTGGCACATTATCTTTATCACAATATGTATATTTTAGATTGCATTGCATTATTAATCAATGAAGTATTTATGATATAAGTTTTAACAATACCGTATTCTACTCACATTCATCTTGATGATATAGCTTAGGTGACAAGGCTACATATACGGCTGCTTGTATATAATCTAATATCATCTTAATGTCGTGTGTGTGTGTGTGTGTGTGTGTGTGTGTGTGTGTGACACTACATAGACTTAGTGGTAACACGTACTGCATAGGCTTGGTCGTATTAAGCAAATGTCGTAAGGATGATATAAATATTTCGGTACGCTATATCAATATATACTATCCCAGACCAAGTGTAATATCAGAGTAAAACCCAAGACACATAAAAAGGCAAGTTAAAAGATGTCTGAAGCAACAGTCAGTGCGACAGAAAACTGAGAGAAAGCGTAAATTGAAAACGACATAATCAATATAGAAGAACAGATATTTACAGGTAAAATATAGAAATGGACCAGGGATGACATATGGAAACAGAAAATGCAACAATAACAAAAGAGAAGAAAGGACATGTAATAACGTCACAAAATAAAGTAAATTATGAAATCCAAAGTCTATAAATTAAATTTTAAAAACAGGTAGTATTTGTACATGGAAATGACACATTACTATAACAAAGAACTCTCTAACGTACAGAATATAATAAAAGAATTTTAAATCTGTTATGCATTGCACAATTACTGTTGGAAATATCAGACATTTAAACGACTAATGCGGCTTCCTCCGTCAATATGGTCATCGATACATTGATACAAAGAGGAAAATAAACGATACAAACAAACTGTGCATTAGACACCACAAGCGCTGTCCAGGCATAATTTCCAACATACTTAGCATGGAAAGCCACATGAAGCGAATTACAAGTAAGGTAAAGAAATACGCTGGCAATATTAAAAACGTGACAACATTCATTTTACAGCAAATCCGGAGTCTCAGAGCAGCATTAAATATTAAACTACAGCAACTTGAGGATGCGTTAATCGTTTCCCTTAAAGGAAATCACAAAACTGAAGATTTAAGCCTAGGATCCCAATATGCCAGGGGACAAAGTTTGATTATTACAATTAAACATGACCTGACCCAGTTTGACCTTGTGCTCACCCACGGGTCAGAGATCCAGAAGGTCGTCGCGCTCTACAACATGGAGAAAAATCTAACCAGATATTCCAAGACCATATCAGCACTCCACGAAGATATACAAGATATCACATTTGGGTTAGAAGTTAACAAAAGCCTAAAAGACTTGATTAATCCTTTAAATGGATTTGGACAAATATAGGTGACCTGAACTAAACCACATATTCCCCCGTGTAATATGGTAACAACTTTACAACAGTGTCTGCAGTGTGGCAGTTTGTAGTGATGACTATCACTGGGGCTCCATGCCGAAGACTTTTATTATCATGTCCCACACAGTCACATTATACTCACACCAGGCCGATCAGTCCTAACAATAACACATTAATGCTGGGCGCCAAGCGAGGCAGCTGCCAGTGCTATTTGTATAAGTCTCTGGTATGACTGGATCGAACCCGCGACCTTCTGCATCCGAAGCGGACGATCTAACCACTTTAGGTCACTAGCACTGTCCTGGAACAATTGCTAAAAATAATACGCAGCAGACGCATGTAAGACCATGCATATTCTGAAAATAAGAGTAGGAATATTGATGGACATTACAGTTTTGCTAATTCTGACTTCTGGGTCATTTCATACCTTCGCCAAAACTCAAAAAATATTCTTCCCTGGTGACCAAATCACATTTCTATGACATTTTAGCCCGTTTTAAGTCTATGTAAACTATAGCTACATCGAAAATTCCGTTTTAAAAACAAATTTCAGTTGCTTATGAAATTATGGCTCACTGAAGAAGGGAAGGATAGCTTAACTTTTGTCTCTGGCAAATTCCTCAGCTTTAAATGGATGGTAACTTTTATTTTATAGGTATCAGGCTGAGATTTACTACTATATATATGTGACCTGGTAAATTTGCTTCTTAACGCAATATATCAGACATTGTTTGAGACATATTCTCCACGAATTGACCTTTTGCTCGCTATAAATATTTTTCTTTAGATTTGAAAGTAGCACTACTATCTGGTCATCAATCATAAACACCAAATCCGATTTTATTTTAGAAATGTACATGCATGAGATTGTTCCAGATAATCTCATGTAAATCAAGTTCCTTTTTACGCTGTACCTTGAAATCAAGCTGCAGATAAATCACAAATGCAAAAGTTGTGCCCTCACAACAGAGGTGGTTGTACCATGTAAGTATTTAATTTTAATTGTCATATTTTTAAATGATCACATTTTGTTACCAAACATATGCAACTGTCTTGGCTTGATAGTACATGTAGACGCTTTACAATTTGGGCTCGTAATTTAAGAAATGTTTGCCGACTTAGGATTTGTTAAGGTATGATATAACCAAGGAACAAGGAGATATTTACGGATATATAGTGAATACTAGATGTAAGGATATATATACATATATTTGCATGCTGGGGTCAATAGCATGGACAGACCGTGACTAAGTAGGATATCACAGACTCATTTATATGTTGAAGATTAAGTGCTTGGTTTAGACGATAAATGAACAAAAAGTCACATGACACAAGTCATAAATGTACATGGTACAGAACGTCACATGATAAAACGTCACACATATACATGAGATAGAACGCTTCAGGACTAAAGGTCAAAAGTAACGTCACACTTTGAATCCCCCCTCCCCAAAAAAACTATAAATTAATTAGATTAATTATATTCTATTAGCCTTTATTTATATTTTAATGATCGCAATACATTGCTGACTTTAGTGGAAAATGGGTAAATGTTTAGCAGCTGTAAAACATATCACACTGAGAAACTTCATGCTTATTTAAGGTTTATTCTTAAACATGAAGGTTGTTTTAACAAACATATACAAGTAATGTTTGGTTTTCAATCTCCAATTACATTATAAACATAATAATAATAATAATAATAATAATAATAATAATAATATGGACAACGTTCGTTTGAACACCAGGGCCCGGCGACGTGGAAGAAATTGCCCATTGAAATTAGACACAAAGACACAGTGGTCCCTTTTAAGAGTGCTCTTAAGACTCACCTGTTTCGACTGCAGGGACAAACTTAGCGACCTAATCATGTTTTGTATCTTATATGTTTTCAGCATGTTTTTATGTTTTCCAATTTCATTGTTTTTATCATTTGTTGTTCTGTAGTGTAGTCATATCATTATTGATGGTGTAAAGGGCTTAGAGCTTCGTAAGATTAGGCGCAATACAACGTTTTCATTATTATTACATTATAAGCATATATGGTAACTTAAAGAAGCTTTTAATTGTGCATAACGGTTTTACTTTTAATGGCTTCAAATAAGGCCTAGATATACTGCAGAAGAGACTACATAATTTGTGCACTGATCATGTTGGGCAGGAAGATCATTCCAGAGTTTCTTCGTCAGGTTGGTATAAGCATTTTGCTGACAGAAAATAGAGGAATGAACCAAGAATGTTCAAACTAAGACTGAATAACCATTTTAATTAATGAACTTTTGCATTAGAAATGACAGTTAGAACAATATGGTTAGACGGATATTGTCAATGCTATATAAAAACTTCTACGAAATATCATTAACATATTAACAAATCATACTACAGGTGTACATACGCTTTGTTTATTATGGTAATATCTCAGTAAAGAGGGTGCAATTAATTACGTTGTGTCATTCATACAAAATCCTATATTTCATATTTCGCCACTGACATGTGTGCCCCATAGTGTACATGTTTTGAATTAATTATAGTCGCTTGTATGGAATTTATTTGTAGTGTAGAAGACAATATCTAATTCTTACATGGAACAGGATTCCTAAAGTTGAATCGATATAATGGTTAGTAAAAACTTACTTTTGCCAACAGTGTACATGTAGCTCTTATCCCCGGTTGTCACATGAGGACGCACTTGTCCCAAGATTCAAAATTAGCGAAAATCGCATGTTCCGAAGCCCGTACCTTCAGTTGGTATTACGTAAAAATGTCAATTATGGCTTGATAAAAAAGGAAATATCCAAGAAGTAAAATAAGCCATAGAGTATGACCGTGTGCCTTTAAAGACGGAAATAGTAGAAGGAATCGAGGGTCATATGTAGAACCAATTATTTAGAAGTTACGTACCTTCTGTTTTATATAGTACGATATAGAGGATCCTATGTCTGAATGGGTCATGGGGGTAATCTAAGGTATTTTTTTTACTTATCACATCAAGCTCGCGTCGAGCACCTGTTTCTTGATCTTTTGTGGTCGTCCAGGCACTGTGCTGCTGAATATCTGACCAGTTTTGTCCACTTGTCTCGATCATGTGACAATGTCTGTGTCTCCGCAAAACTTTTCCTGTTCCATTATGTGATGTTGTCAGTCCACTTATTTCTCTCGTCTGGCTCCTGTGCTGCCACCCTGGACACTGCCATGCAATACTGATGTGGATAGGCTGTTGGCACTAAAGCCAACAGCCACTCGAAATAGGGAAAATTAAAATTCGGACTTTGTGTCGTGTTACTTTTTCTGTTTGACTTTTATACTACAGTTTTATAAAACAGCCTATTATGAGCATATATCCTGGTAAATACGAGGCTGATTATTTAATGTTAAGGTGGCCATAAATACTCGCTTATTATAAGTCTAGTCAATTTGCAGACAGCAACCGTCCGCATCTGTCGTAGCATACTCCACTGTAGATTAGAGTCTATGTTGTTTCCTCTATTTATTACTCCGACACAACTGCATCAACACAAATCTAACATAGGCAGATCTTGGTATGTGCCCTTTACAACTGGACTCATGTTATATTCAAGCATATACGGTAATTCAGGGCACATTGAGAAACTGAAATATAAAGATACACTCTATTTAAACTGCGACATTAGTCCTGTAGAAAAGAATATTTTGTTATTTCCTGTTGCCTAAGATTTATAGACAATTGTGTAAAGAATTTATTCGTTTCTTAATTTGAACCCACGTCAAGAAAACGTTTCTTTCTTTGAGAAATAATCACAGAGAAACCGTTGTCTCATTTTGTAAGTTTGTACTTTTTTAAAAGAGTGAAAGCAAAACTATTATGAAAATGAAGGTATATGAACTTTTATAAATGTCCTTCTTTTACTCCTAATATGTTGTTTCATGTGTATGTTTGAAATTCGTATTGTATTGCTACAACCTCCAACAATACACCTTTTTAACTTTTCTCCACACGTAGTTCCACTTGCGAAACACAACTACATTGAAAACTGGTCAGCTGTTTTTCCTACACTGCGTCACTACTGCTTTGCCTTACGGAAATTTGACCTCATAGCGTCTTTTACTGAATAGAGTATTTTCCTATTCGTCTATTTTCGGTACAGGAATTTTAGCGAGTGGCTAATTTAATATTCTTGTTCATTGTTATATGTGTTCAAATATAATAGGTGCTTCATGAAATGAAATATTAACTTCGAACAAACGTCTGAATGGTAACTACACAAGTATATACAGACAAGTCATGGATGCATTTATTGTTGAGTATTGTATTATAAATCATTTCTTTTCAGGTGAAATATTAATTTTCAAATATCATTTGTTTCTGTATCCTGATATTATTACAAAATGGAAATAAACATAAATGTGAGGTTATTAGTTTTCTTCTATTTTTTAATATATACAGTTGCCGCTGAACTCAGCTCATTAAACGTTTATAAGGAGCAAATTTGTTGGTTTTGGGAACCCTCAACACTTTATTCATGTGACAGATTTAATCTACATTAGGCAACATGTACATGATGTAACAGACATAACCCAGTAATCTCTCGCTCGATGTCTCGAGATCGGCTCTGTTGGAATATATTCCTAACTAGAAACAGTAAAACAAAGGTTTCAATCAAATATTCTCTAATGAAACAATTTGCATAATGTGCCCGGAGACTTTAACGGTTTTATACCATGGCACACACACCCCACCCCCACCCCCATTTCTCCACTTCTTTATACGAACATAGTCATTACGTCTTTTGGAAACAATTATTCCTACGTATTAATGCACGATCCGTGTACAAATCATTAAAGTGGTGATCGGTAGCGTCCACATACATCTTTGCATGGTCTCTATTACATTTAACATTCTTTAAGCTCGAATTATCTTTAAACCTTTCCTCTTGTTGGAACAGATATATAAGTAACATGATGTCCAAGAGTCGTGCGTGTCAAAATCCTCTAACTTGGAGCTCACTTAGTATAATAAACCTTCGACAGAACTGATTCACATTCTAGTGTTTTATTACCAGCTACCCGTATGCTCCCACTTATTGCGTCTATTCCTCTATTCGAAATTTCTCCAGTTGCTTTCATAGTTCAAAAATAAAGACAGTGGCGAACTTCTGCCTAGGCAAACTATGCAGCTGCCCTGGGCCCCAACCTCGTAACGCTTTATAATACTGTCGGTATGCGAAAGACCGACCTACCTCTCTTTAGGACAAAGCAAATGTCTGTCAGTGGGAAACAAATAATATATATATATATATATATATATATATATATATATATATATATATATATATATATATATATATATATATATATATATATATATATATATATATAAGCGTTTTTGATTTTATTTTATAACACAATATTAATTTTTAAATATAGTATACCGTCCATTGTATTTAGAATTTGTTTTGATTTATCAGTTTTAAATAGATTTTGTAGAAATTGTTCGCTTGTAATTTTATGCTTACTAATGTAGATACAAAATAACATTTAAATTATAGAAAAAATGTTTAGTCCTTCTTTATTCACTCATATACTTTAATTGCAAATAATGTTGGTAATAGTTAGAAACATTTAATTCTTAAAGCATCTTTGGATTACTGGATTCTTTATCACCATTTAATTCCAAAATACCGGAATTACATAGTTCTGTGACATTTGTCAGTTTCAAATAAATGTATAAATTAAATGTGTAAGTTGATTTGTGTATAATTTTTATACATGAATGTTTCATTTTAATAAAGAATTGCTATGTTGCAGACCAGGTTCTGACTTCCTTGTGCCTGTTCCAATCCAGTATTTCTCAGCACACGAATGATACATCTACATCGCTGGGATAACACCGCCCACAAAAAGGAGTCCAGAATTATGTCTTTGTCTACAAATCTTTCTGAGAAGTGTATCATCAGCAATAAATTGCGCATGACACAAATAAATATATTCAGTATATAAAATGGACAAAAATGAGTGATTGATATTTCGTTTCTTAAAGCAAGTTATGGAGACAATCGATTAACATCGTGCGTGTTTCTCATCCCCAGTACTCATTGGTTGCCCTTACCCTCGCCCATGCGACAGAGAAATTTAGCAGTTTTGCTAACCTTACTTTTCTTATCTCAAGCTAGTCATCTCAGACCAGTCGTCTCAGTATATTTGTCCACTCGCTCAGAACTACGTTTAAAAAAAGAAACCTATGCTGTCGTCTGCTGTGCCTGACGTAGTTGTTCTAAAATCAAACAACAACAACAATAAATATCAAAAACACAGCAACTTAAGGTCATTCAATTTTTGAGAACACACCATAGAATAACATTTTAAGAGAGACAAAGACACGCATTCATACATGTCGAGCTTTTTTTGCTATGATGCTAATTCCATCCACACAGCATGCTCAGATTTATTATATATGCGGCCCTAGTTCAATAAAATTTCAGGTCCGCGTCATTAAATGTAGCTAAAGCAACCTACCTAGTTTTAAATACTTCGTACGAAATAAATTATATGATGTTAGTTATCTTTAATGACGCTGACCTTAAAATTGAATGTGATACAAATAGGATAAATTTCACAATGTTCTGTTAAATAAACTACGACAGAAAACAATGGTTCATCACATATAATATAGATCTTTACTCTTCATAGACTCCCAACTCTCTTCACATCTACGGAAAACGTAGTAACATCCAGAAATGTGTTATGCGAAACATAATTTATTCTTATCTTGTTATGCATTTCCTTTGTGCCCGAGTTAAATCAAAAATATACATGCAATATTTATAGACACATAATGCACGTACCAGCCAGAAGGTGTCATTTATCCATCAAAATACTAATCCATAAGCAAAGTTCACTCCAGCACTTGCTATATTTCCAAGACAGGCAGAAAATTACATTTTCAAAGAATACGTAAGCTTGAACGTTTATCACATGGTTATCCGTTAGAGTTTATATTGTTTCGAAACTGGAAGTGATGAAATGAAACAGTTTCTTGTAATACATATTAGGTATTTATTGTCAATTTCAAATAACATCCATATATTAAATGTGATAACACCTCTCTCCCCTTCTGACAATCGTATACACTTTATTGCCACTATGAAAAGGAAGTCATACAAATAACGTTATTTTGCATACCAGGGCCCATCAACGTGGAACGAACTGCCCATTGAAATTAGACACAAAAATACATCGACCTCTTTAAAGAGTGCTCTTTTTCGACTGCAAGAAACATCTTTAAAGACCTAATAATATTTCATACCTTTAATATTTTTAGCATTTTGTATGTTTTCCAATTCCATGGAGTTTAGTTTTTTATGTAGTAATTTGATTAAAGATGTTGTAAAACGCTTAGAGCTTCTAAAGATTAAGCACTTTACAATGTCCTCATTGTTATTATTATTATTATTATTATTATTATTATTATTATTTGACGTTATATGTTGTTATTTTTCTTTGCTCGGGCGTATAAACTGTATACTTCGAATGCAACGGTCACACCACAGCCCTCGTTAACATATTTGTATTCATGCGCCTCATATAAATATTGGGACGTCAACACTAGTGAAGAGTTCTTTTTACTTTAAAGAAAATTATTGGGTGAGACAACAAATGTTACCCTCTTGACTTGGATTTCCTTGTCTTGGTCCCAACCCCAAAATAGATTATATATATATATATATATATATATATATATATATATATATATATATATATATATATATATATATATATATATATATATATATATATATATATATATATATCCCATTGATTCTTCTCGACGACTGTATTCAGACTTCGTTCATCAATCCACACTATCCCATGAGATTACATTTCAACAAAGGGTCCATGTCAAAACTTTTCAAACAGAGGACTTAATAGCTCATGTATATAACTAAGATATACTCTTCTAAAAGCATGACCTGTGCTAGCCCCACCCCTTTATTATTAGGCCCAAATTCTTAAAATGATATCGACGAATCTTTTTATTAACTTTGGCTACCTTTGCAACACATCTCTATATATACATTGTCAAACAGTGATTGAAATTTTAAAAAATCCTACTAGTGGCGCAGTCATCACAATGTTTGGCTACAATCTGTTCAAAGACCATAACGGTTTTTAATACTGCCGGTATCGTTAAAGATCTCCTCTTTCGCCACGATGAACGCCGTCAATAATGTTGATCAAGGTCAAATATATTCCTTCACAGAATCTATCAGAGAAGAAATCATGTCCACATCACTTTGCTGGTGAACTATGGCATTCCATATGGCCTGAGGACATAATCTCTTTGTGGGCTTTTTATACCTACCAAATAAGAAGAATAGTCAGAGATAAAATCTTAAATATGAACTTCTTATTTAATGCACTCAAACTGCTTATAAGCAATCAAATAACAGGAGAAAACAAGTATGTTAATTTTCATGTTGAATACGATCCTCACTAGGTGTCTGGTATGCTACTGTCAGATTATGAGGTATCAGACTTGGGAAATATAAAACAAATTGTTAGATACGATGGAGATACTGTTTTGAAATGGGCTCTATGTTTGTCTGACAAGGAACTATCTAAGAAATATTCTGAAAATTGATCTGTAAATAAAGATGAGGCTGTAAACAAATATTTATCGCGGTGTCGGTCGCTTTGAAGTAGAAAGAGAAGAAAATAATTTGATCTTTTAGGAAGCAAAGATCTTTATCAGATACTCCAATAAGAAAAGATCCTAATCGAACACGATTCAGACACATTAAACAAATATCTCAATTTCTGCTGGACAAATAGCGAGAGAGCAAGTGATTCGTAATGAATGACAATTTTATGTCTTGCTCGTTTTCACGGGACAGATTTGTAGACACCATCTGCAACAAATTTAATCGATTAGGATAAACACTAAAATACTTAAAAGTTGATGTAATAAAAGTAAACGATATTTCTTCACCTGTGATAAAGTTTAATGCTGTAACAGGATGGGCATGTTGTAACATTACCAAAGACATATTAAACTTATATACGATGTGAGAGATATCTAATTTGATTGGTGTTAGTACATCTGACCATCACATTCAGATAACCGGTATTGCTCGTGTTGTAATGCCAAGTTAGCGATGTTATTGTCAGTAACACTGCCGTTTATATGATAAACCTATTCCGTAGGAATAAGCATCACCGCTAAACTTGATCATGGGCTAAAAATAAGAAAGGTTCATCGTGTGCTAAAATTGAATCAATCACCGTCGATGAAGAGTTATATAGAATCAAATACAGCACGAAGAGCAGCTGCCAAAACCGAACTCGGTAGAAAAACTATTCAAGCTTATGAATAACAGCGTCTTTGGCAAGACAGTAGTAAATATTTGAAAGTGAGTCAATATTGAGATCGTCAGTAACGTGTAATGACGATTTTGTAATTTGAAAATATTTAATGAAAATTGAACAGCCATTCAACGAAGAAAGACAAACTTAAAGTTAATCTATGTCTGTATTGCAGTACATGAAATATCAAAATGGCTTATGTACCAATTGCATTACGATTTTATCAAGATTAAGTGGCCTGATGCAGAAATGTTATTTATTGACACTAGCAAACTTTTGTACAAAATAAAATCTTTGATAGGTATCAGCAAGTTTACGATAACAGAGAGATGTTTGATCTTTCAGATTATCGAAGAAAGGCGATTTCAAGTAAACATATAGTATCAGTGTTGAGCTTATATGAGCGTATCTAAGCCAATCTTATTTTGAACCATGACAATGAACAATTCAATTGTAAAATCCTTGACTGGTAATCAGTAATGAAGTTTCGTTTTTTTATACTATCTTTGGACCAGGGAAGGTCGTGTTATCATATTGTCGTCCTGATACAAAACAGTGGTTTGGGTCAGATACCCCATTTAAGCTCACTACTAGTAATGGCGCATGTGTATACGTAAGATATAATCTTAATACGACATGTGTTGTATATTTTATGTTTATTCGTTTTCATGTCTGCATGAGTCATTAGTAAGCTTTTGCAAGCCAAATCCTAATTTCCAAGACATTTTCTGTTCCATGTGTGCATGTATGTAAATAATGGCTACATGCAAAATTCAGTACTAACAATTCCAATTACTTATGAAATTATAGCCTAGTCACGAAATAAAAGTACAGTTCTATGACGTGGCAAGGGGAGACATATATATATATATATATATATATATATATATATATATATATATATATATATATATATATATATATATATAAAAATCCACCACAATTTGTTTTCTATTTCCTGCACTTGTATTTTACTTGCCATCATAAAATAGATACAGCTATAGCTTAAAGAAAATATATGCACCCTCCCAAAAGGGAAAACCTATTCGTCTGGTATCCTCTCTCTCTCTCTCTCTCTCTCTCTCCATAAATCTTCCTGTGTCAGTATAATTGTTAGATCTCTGCTTTCTGCTATTTTTCATTTCATATGCTTATTATCACAATTTGTGACACTATGCTACACAAAATCGTTTATTTTTACGTGCAATACTGAAGTCGTCAACACACTTTTGCGTCAGTAGATTGACGTAACACAAATGATCATTCAGTACCTTGATCAAGTGAGGTACCGTGTATACTCACATATGAGTCGAGTTAAACTACAAACAAGAAAACTCCTGATCTGCAGTAGCAGAACACGCCTGTGGATCATGTTTATGTTTGATCGACTCATTGCTCATAATACAATGCATATAATGGGTCATTGCAGTTTGCATCTGGACTCGTCTTCTAAGCGAGTACCGATGTTAATCCAATTGTTAATTTTTGATAAAAGTAACTCCTGATTTAAAAAGTTTCCAAAAACGAATCAAATAAAAGAATTGCTCGTTCTTATTGACAAAATTATTCGATTATTTGGAATATAAAATTGTATGTTTGTTATGATTAACAATCAATATATACTAACATCACTAGTATGTAAAGATTTGTATTAGTCAATTCTCTACAACAATTATTACTATTTACACTACTACTGCTGCTGCTTCTGCTTCCACCTCAGCTGATACTAATATGCTAAGTCTATAACTAGTATTTATACAACAACTACTACTACTACTACTATCTAATCCATTGCTGTAGCTAACACTACTGCTGCTGCTACTACCATTATTACTGCCGCTGAAATAAATACTGAATCTGACATTAAAATCAAAGAATTGCAGACTCATCAAATGGAGGATAATTAATGCTTTGTTTCTTGTAGAGAGATAGTGTGATGTGGACAATCTTCATTCATCCAGATTGTTGTGAAAGAGATGTGTTCGTGTTGTAATAAATCTAATAAAACTTTTAGAATTTTACTTTCGTCGCTACTGAACATTTTTAGGCACTACAATTTTTACATTCTAAATTATCCTCTTAAGTCCAATTTATTCAAATTTGAAAAGACTTCATTTTTGATTGATTGATTTCGCTTGTAGAACATAAGATATACGAGTAGTGTACACGCAAATTAGGATATATGGAATTATTTTCGGGTGAGGTCGGGTGAAAGATTAGGAAAACATAACACTATGTGACAGAATTCTTTCTCATCATTCCTCCATTTCTCTGATATTTTTCTTTCCGAAATCACCAATGAACACATTCTATCTATCTATCTATCTATCTATCTATCTATCTATCTATCTATCTATCTATCTATCTATCTATCTGTTAGGACAGAAGTTTTAGTAAAATTAATAAGATTGCCCTTTTCTTTGAATTGTATTAAAGTAATGTTTTATTTATTTATATTCTAAAATATATTCAAGGTAATTTCATTTCTTTTTGAAGCACAACTATATAGACTAGAAATGGTTGCTGAGCAAGTAAAAAAAGGCAATGTATATAGCCATACTGCATAAGACCGGTAAAAATAACTAAGAGCTTTGCTAATGTAAAGTATTGTGTGGAAACATATAACGAAAAAAAATAATACATGCATTTTGCAGACTCAGCTACTATCTCTAGGTTCCATTAGTAAAAATATATATTCTGTAACCTAGGCACTGGCGGAAGTCCAATTCGGTTAATAAAAGTGGAGTAACCTTTCTCTAAGAAAATTGCTAAATGATACAAAATAAAATGGCTTCCAACTAACGGATATCCATATTTGGTGTGACGTCGCCAAATGAATATAAATAAACCACAAGACTAAGTCTTATGACGTAAACCCAATTAGTTACTACCTCTTGAAACTGGTTCTTACCGGTTGAAGAACAGCATCTTTTTCTGACTGGTACATGGAGGGTATGACCTTGTCTAACCCTGAATCTGGCCGAATGTGTATAAATACAGATGCGCAGTCGGGTCAGATCAGTTCTCCATATCAACAGAGAATAGATGTTTGACTCTTCATTCCAGGTAAGAGAACTATATATGTCGTAACTTCTTTTAGAAATCGGTATTTTTAATGTTTGAGATTTTAATGGTAAAATTGATATGTTTGCAACATTGCTACTGAATTCTTTTATTTATAATTTATTGTAACGGAATGTTTAAATGTTTTTAAGAATTCATATTTAATTATATTTATGTAATTTTTCTTGTAAAGGTTGAAATTGCTACCAACTTCATGTTTTGATTTTAATGATTGAAATAAAGTATTCTTTAAGCAAGAAAGAATAATATCTAGCAATATATTCTAAATCAATATTCTATTTTAAAATGAGTAAAATGCATTTCCTTAAATTAAATGTTGCATTAATTACAGTTATTACATTTTATACTTTTGGCTATTTTGAAATTGATCGAGAATTAATTATTGTATAATATTCTAAAATACAGAAGTTATACGAATAAATGAAGTTGGAAAGCTTAATAAGGAAAATGTAATATGTATTTCATGAATTTTTATTATAAGTTTTTAGATGTGTTTCTAGAATGTAGTAATATATATGTGTGTTGATTATTTAAATAAAGTTCTCCATATCAGCAGAGAATAGATGTTTGACTCTTCATTCCAGCTTCGATTCCGTACCTGACTTTTTCCCCAGACATTCCATCATCGGGTGACATTCTTTATCTGGGAACTCATTCTTCTCTTTTTTCTATCGTCCTGTGTTCCCAGCATGTGCTTATGAGATCGAACTATAAATCTTCCAAGCAAAACATCTCACAAAATATCTATCTATCTATCTATCTATCTATCTATCTATCTATCTATCTATCTATCTATCTATCTATCTATCTATCTATCTATCTATCTATCTATCTGTTAGGACAGAAGTTTTAGTAAAATTAATAAGATTGCCCTTTTCTTTGAATTGTATTAAAGTAATGTTTTATTTATTTATATTCTAAAATATATTCAAGGTAATTTCATTTCTTTTTGAAGCACAACTATATAGACTAGAAATGGTTGCTGAGCAAGTAAAATAAGACAATGTATATAGCCATAGTGCATAAGACCGGTAAAAATAACTAAGAGCTTTGCTAATGTACAGTATTGTGTAGAAACATATGACGAAAAAAATAATACATGCATTTTGCAGACTCAGCTACAATCTCTAGGTTCCATTAGTAAAAATATATATTCTGTAACCTAGGCACTGGCGGAAGTCCAATTCGGTAATAAAAGTGGAGTAACCTTTCTCTAAGAAAATTGCTAAATGATACAAAACAAAATGGCTTCCAACTAACGGATATCCATATTTGGTGTGACGTCGACAAACGAATATAAATAAACCACAAGTCTTATGACGTAAACCCAATTAGTTACTACCTGTTGAAACTGGTTCTTATCGGTTGAAGAACAGCATCTTTTTCTGACTGGTACATGGAGGGTATGACCTTGTCTAACCCTGAATCTGGCCGAATGTGTATAAATACAGATGCGCAGTCGGGTCAGATCAGTTCTCCATATCAGCAGAGAATAGATGTTTGACTCTTCATTCCAGGTAAGAGAACGTAACTTCTTTTAGAAATCGGTATTTTTAATGTTTGAGATTTTAATGGTAAAATTGATATGTTTGCAACATTGCTACTGAATTCTTTTATTTATAATATATTGTAACGGAATGTTTAAATGTTTTTAAGAATTCATATTTAATTATATTTATGTAATTTTTCTTGTAAAGGTTGAAATTGCTACCAACTACATGTTTTGATTTAATGATTGAAATAAAGTATTCTTTAAGCAAGAAAGAATAATATCTACAATAAATTCTAAATCAATATTCTATTTTAAAATGAGTAAAACGCATTTCCTTAAATTAAATGTTGCATTAATTACAGTTATTACATTTTATAATTTTGGCTATTTTGAAATTGTTCGAGAATTAATTATTGTATAATATTCTAAAATACAGAAGTTATACGAATAAATGAAGTTGGAAAGCTTAATAAGGAAAATGTAATATGTATTTCATGAATTTTTATTGTAAGTTTTTAGATGTGTTTCTAGAATGTAGTAATATATATGTGTGTTGATTATTTAAATAAAGTTCTCCATATCAGCAGAGAATAGATGTTTGACTCTTCATTCCAGCTTCGATTCCGTACCTGACTTTTTCCCCAGACATTCCATCATCGGGTGACATTCTTTATCTGGGAACTCATTCTTCTCTTTTTTCTATCGTCCTGTGTTCCCAGCATGTGTTTATGAGATCGAACTATAAATCTTCCCAGCAACACATCTCATAAAATATCTATCTATCTATCTATCTATCTATCTATCTATCTATCTATCTATCTATCTATATATCTATCTATCTATCTATCTATCTATCTATCTATCTGTGTGTCTGTCTGCCAACTAGTACGGTTTAGCCATACGTTTGATAGCTTTTTTTTCTTCATTTTCGTCAGTGTACAGCCGTGTACAGCCGTACAACCGATTTGCACGGTTTTCTCGTTACAAAAATTGACGTTTTTTTACAAAAATGTTTTGACGATTGTTTTTCTTGTTAATCCCGGGGGCCTGGACATGTTTTTTTTTAAACATCGACCACAATCCAAAATCTGTCAAAATCTGTTTTAGATATGACTAAATTACCTGTGAATAACTCTGATATATTTAGAAAGCGATGAAAGCCGATAATGCTGAAGTCGGGTTAAGTTCAAGTATTATTCTTTAACGAAATGAATTTTTAAAAATATAGTAATATTGAAGAAACTGTTTAGATAGCTTCGTTTCGTTCAAGATTCGTATGATCCATTACGTTCCACCAGCTGAAATGTAGGCCAACAGAACTTGAAAACATATTCATTTGCTTCTGTGGGAATTTGAATTCATTTTGCGAAAAAGACATCATTGTAAGTAAAGTCTGACCAAAACATGATAACTTTATGTTATGCCAAATGTGGGAGAAATTCAAGAAAACATCACTTATTGTCCGGTGTTAATCGACATCTGAAAAATCTACACAGCGCCGTTATTGAGCAGTAAGACCTCGACGCCCAGTAGAGTAAATATCACGACGAAGACTTACATTGTATATCAAAGTGTGTGTGTGTGTGTGTGTGTGTGTGTGTGTGTGTGTGTGTGTGTGTGATAATGAGACCATAATAAATCCATAGAAGTTAATATTACGTCTAGAAAATTCGTTTCTCATAATACCTGAGACACGCATTTTCTTTTAATAGTAGCGACACTAAAGTTATTAGTTGCTCCACGACTGGATCGTGAAGCGCTAAAAGATGAGTTATGTGGATTATTGCATGATGAGTATAATGAATATGTCACGTATTTACAGTATCGCCAGAAAAGAGGTTTTTGAGGCTAGACATTATCAGCCATACAATTAGTACTGGTGGGATCCACTTCCCAAATCTCCAATTAGTTATTCAGCGACTATTTACCATTACACACAACAATGCAGATTTGAGGTCTGTTTCTATGATGAATGCATACAGATTGTAATAAGTCCCCGAATGCAGACACGCTTACACTAACATCAATTGTACAATAAAAAGTAAACATTGACACATTATGCATAGGCTTGAAAAGCCCTTATTATATTTTGACAAGAGCAAAGGGTGCATCTGTTGCATAAAATAACGTGCGTGCGTTATAACACACTCAAAAAAAAAGATAAGAGTAAAGACAACTTTCAGATATGTAAGTAATTATGCAAATGTGTGTAAAATTAATTGTTCACATTGTTTTGTTATAAAACTGATAATCTTATATAATGTAGGAATACGTGTTTTCGGGTAAGGTTTTGGTCCAGAGGATTATCTATCGCTCCATATTTCTACACTACGTTGGAGCGTCCACTTCGAGTGCGGAATTGGCAGGTTCGAATCCTGGCAAAAGTATATCAAAGCCTTAATTTAAAAAATGGTACTAGCAGCTTCCTGGCTAGGTGTTCAACATTAAGCGGTTCGTGTTATGACTGATCGGCCTGATGTCAGCATAATGTGACTGAGTAGGTCACAATGCTACTACATGTCAGCGCCGTTATTCCCCAATGCTACACAACAATATAAAAACCAACACTGCACACATCGTAGCTACATGTCAGCACCGTTATGACCCAGTGTTGGACACCAAAATAAGCACTGCACACTGCACACATCATATCTACATGTCAGCGCAGTTATGCCCCAGTGCTTGACCCCACTATACCAACCAACACTGCACACATCGCATCTACATGTCAGCTCCGTGTTACCCAATGCTACACACCGCAATAAAATCCAACACTGCACACATCGTAGCCATAGGACTATAAAACCGTTTAAGCTTCCTTAAAAATACACACACTTCAGTCTATAGGGTATATCTTTGTTCCGCGAGAAATGATTAGAAGAGAAAATAGTATGATTTAATTTGTTATGACTACGGCATAATAATATGCAATAAACAAACATGATCATACCTTAGTCTCGGATATCAATACACCTACTGACCTAAAGAAGTCTAAATTGATTATTTATATCCGAAACGAGGCCAGGTCGAATAGATAACACTGGAAGATAGTATTATGTATTATGGAAAAATGGCGACTGCTTCGCATGCAGAGGGACCGTTTTTGCAAGTATTGCAATGTCCAATCTGCCTAGAAACGCTTCAAAGCCAAAAAGTTCTCTCATGCGGACATACATATTGTGTTTCATGCCTTCAGTCCCATATCAACAGTAATTTGATCAACAAAGGAACTCCTCAGGTACGTTTTGCTTGCCCAGTGTGTAGGACAGACACAACTTTACCTGATCCCACAGTGGCGGTCGAGAAGTGGGCGGAATCATTTCCTGTAAACAGCATTGTGTCTTCTTTACTGGATATGACTGCAAATATACCAGGCAAAAAACTCTGTGAAATATGTCTGAAATGGAATAGAGAAAATTTGGCAACGTCCGTGTGTAAGGATTGTAATAAATTCATATGCACAGTTTGTAGGGAACACCACGATGAAATAACTTCACCAAATAATCACAATGTTTTCGACTTGTTCACTGACAACAAATCTACGGTCGTTACACCCAACTTGTCTTCTATAGAAATGTGGCGTAGGCATCCAAAGGAACATCTCAAGTTCTTGTGTATGGATGACAATGCTCTGTGTTGTAATACCTGTGGATTTCTTGAACATAGAAAATGCGAAAGAGTCATCACCATTGACGATATGATAAAAACGTTTGATGTGGAAATAAAATCAAAGAATGTGGAAGCCAACATACGTAGCTTGGAAAGCCACATGAAGCGAATTACAAGTAAGGTAAAGGAAAACGCTGACAATATTAAAAACAACAAAACAGCCATCTTACAGCAAATCCGGAGTCTCAGAGCAGAGTTAAATATTAAACTACAGCAACTTGAGGATGCGTTAATTGATTCCCTTGAAGGAAATCACAAAACTGAAGATTTTAACATAGAATCCCATGACGTCAGGGCACAAAGTTTGATTACTGCAATTAAAAGTGACCTGAAACAATTTGACCTTGTCCTATCCCACGGGTCAGAGATCCAGAAGGTCATCGCCCTCCATAACATGGAGAAAAATCAAACCAGATATTCCGAAACTATATCTGCGTTCCAAGAAGATGTACAGAATATAACATTTGGGTTAGAAGTTAACAAACACCTAAAAGACTTGATGAATGCTTTAAATTGATTTGGAGAAATAAAGGTGACCCGAACTAAACCACATCTTCCTCCGTGTCCTATGGCACCGCTATCACAACAGAAGATAGCAATGGTAGCTGGATCCAGTGGATCCCTATTAAAGGACACAAAAGGAATGCAGATATCTGAGTTCAATGTAAAAATAGTTGGAGATAATGATTCATGTCACATATCGGATGTTTTGACACTGCACGGTACGAAACACGTCCTGCTTGATTTTCACAATGAGAAGATTAAGGTTTTTGAGGAAAATTATAATTTTGTTGAGAGTATGACTCTCCAAGGATGTCCGTGGAACGCGTGCATCCTACCTGACAATAACATAGCCGTGACTCTACCTCACAAACACACTATTCTTGTCATTGGGATGGGGGACAAAATGCACAAGGTCAGAGAGATCAGAACGAGGCTCAAGTGTTGGGGTATAGCAGTGTTGAGGAATCAGATGGTGATCACCACTTATGACAATGAACATAGTGTACTGATACTAAACATTACTGGTACAGAGATCAGAACTGTAAGACCGTATAATTATGAAAATGAGAAACAATTAGGCCTATTGTCTGTCAAAATAAACCAAGCTCAAACAGTCATATACATATCATATTATGATGGGCACAAAATTGCTGCCTACGACACATCCTGGAATGTTTTGTTTACCTTCACGGATAAAACTTTGCAACTTCCTTTATGGCTTGATACTGACAGGAAGAATAACAATTATTTGTGTCTTTACATGTCGTCCAAGGTCGTGGAGCTATCAGCTGACAGCAAGCTCATCAAGACACTGATAACAAAGGACGGGCAAAGAAGCAAACTAGCAGTTAGATTCTACAGTGACATGGACAGATTTGTTTTAACATACGGAACTTGTGATGTTGTTGAAGTGTATGGTATGTCTGACTAGAAGCACATTAGTAACAAGGATGAATCAACATATTTTGCTATGGTATGTGGATCAAAGTCACGGTGGCGATAGGATAAATAAACTGACAAAGTAATATTTTAGTAATGCCGCAGAATTAGTCATATAAAGATTGCATAAATGGTTTGAAATTTTCTGGAATCTAAACCTACTTTGTATTATAAACAAATACCGTTTCCGATTATTTGTTTTCTATCTTTGTTTATGTTTATATTCATTACTAAAAACATTTCTATTGCATTTTAAGGCAAGGTACATTTTGTATTTCATAAAATCCTTGTATTTCCTTTATTAATTGTAATAATTGAGCGATCAGTTAATTATTCGTGATAACATATGAAACATTAAAACAGTGAAGAGACTTCATATCCATGTTTTTCACTACCATACATAGACTACGTTATCACGTTGTTGTTGTTGTGGATGTGGTTGTTGTTATTTATGGACTTAACGCCATGTCTCAGCGCAAGGTAGGCTATACATGGCGGCCAGTATAAGCTGCTGGAGGAATAACCCGGGAAATGAAAGGTAAAAACAACCGACCCACGGGAAGTTACTGGCAAGCTTTCTATCAGGCCCACACTTGCCGATTGAAGGCTAGAACCCACGCACACAGAGGTGAGATGGTAATGATCTGTAATGGCGAGAGCCTTGTACTACTTGGCCACCCAGGTTTACACACTGGCAGACTCGGCTATGCTTGGTTGTCATAGAAACATATACTTAAAATATTTAAGTGAGGACTAAGCATATGGCTGATTCAAATTTATATGACTAACATTTTAGTCTGTTTAGTAATGAAGAAGATAAGAACCTATTTTCTAAAAGAGATTTCAATTTCACTGTTTTATTGCTAGTTAATAGTTTGACCCATTGTTAAACCTGACCGATAAGAATATATTAAACGCTAAATGAATACACCGATAAGACTTCAACGTCTTATAAGATTTAATCATGAATAGATTTAATAATGAATATTGCAAAAAGAATGTACAATCTTATAAGATTTAAAAATGGATAGGGTGAGAAGACTTCATATTTTTATATACTTCTTTTTCTCTTCGTTAACTTTATATTGTCAGAATCGAGCAGCAGTTTACGATAATGTAACCTCAATATTGTACGCATGCGTACAAGTGTACATCAAAATACTCTAGTGTGTTAGGAACTACTTTGTTAACAAACCATGTACATTATGTAGCAAATGATTTAATTTTAATTTATTAGAGTTTTGTGTTGAGGATCTAAAGCATATGTTTTGTCTATTTGGAAGTAGAGATGATAACGTAATAAATGTGGACATGGTTTTTGAGCTGCAAATAAAACTTCCAAACAATCAAATGTTGTTGTGGGGTTTGACGACATTTTTCATCACACGATTGGCTATACATGGCAGTCATTATTAATGGTGGAGGAGTAACCCTGGAAAACCCCGGAAAGAACCACCGACCCACGAGAAGTTACTGGCAAGAATTAACGCGATATTCACGTCAGCTGTCATGGGTTCAAACGATTGATCATTCATTTCCAAAATTGGACTGTAAGTTTCACCACATCTCCAGCTTCAATAACATTCTACTTACTGCACTCGAAATAAAATCAACGTGATATTCCATAGCTAGTTTTTGATAATTACATTTGAAAGAGTTAATACTTTTTCCCACATAATGATTCCAAACTTTCAAAGACAGAACAGAAACACACATGCAGCTGAAAACTCGTCCCTCTATGTTCAATTCAAAGACACGTGTACTTTATGTGGAATCGACACAGCTAATACATTAAGTACATAATTAGATCAATTGACTCGAATCGACAAAGAACCAAAATCCTAGCATACAGACCAGCTATAAAAGCTGTTGCAATGCGTATTTATTAACAATGACTCTTAATTTTAATTTAAATAGACCAAAATGACGATTCTTTTTTTTAAACGGATGTAGAGAGCGCGTCTAAGTTCAAATGTCGATCGACGATGCAATCTGTGCATTAATATCGTCTTTGTGTATTGATGGATCTACAGTTGTGTATTATTTTGGAATACAGCATACATTCAATTTGTTTCTATTAGTTTTAAAGAAAAAAAATTAGGCCATAGGTTGAATATTAAAAAGAGTATATAATTAAAAGGTTGTTGCATTTGTATGGGAAAATATGTTTCATAAACATATCCAATATAATCATCTCACGGGGGCATTGCTGAATATGCAACAAGCAATAAATTGGAAAGTGTTTTGAAAACCTTGATAAAGATCTGCGAGAAAAATAATAAACTAAATAAGACATAAGGACAATGAGAAAGGACATTGGCATAGAACTTTATTGTTTTATTTAGAGTATTTTTTCAAGAGGTGGCGCGAGTTCTTTCCAGTCTTACCAAAGACTATTTAAAATCAGGTTGGGCTGTTTTCATCAAATATGGATGGTGTGCATATTATTGACCAATGGCGAACATGCTCGCCTGGATAATATCGGTTTCTAACAAGGAACTCGTATGTTACCTTTGAGAAAGCTACCTGCAGAGTCATCATGTCTGAACTATGAATGATGCTTTCTTTCTTTGAATTATTGTGTTCTTAATAATCTCGTTGAAATATGTCTGCTTTGACAGATGGAAACAGTACTTTGAATGGCATATAATACATCTGCTTGGTGTTCAATATCAATGTGTATGTTCCAGCACGGGTACGGTAATGATCGTTCCGGAAATGATCAATGAACTCGACCTTTGGTCATGCCTTGTGTTTCAACCGTAGTCTTGCTGTACGCAAATTATTTACCATGACTTTGGACCTTCAGTTCCCAAAAACTACATATAATTTCTTGTCAAAAGTAGATGAAATCCATAAAGTTTGGTCATTCAACTCAAAATTGTTTAAAAAGTTGTCACGCAAAACCAGTTTTGTTTTGGGTAACATGACAATAACAGTTCAAATTTTAATACCAAAATTAACAGGTTCTTTCGACGTAAATTGCAGACTCTCCACAAACATTGGTGAATGTACATGGTCTATAAAGAAGGTTTAGTAAAACAATTTTTCAACTGAGACAATTAATTTAGTGCTTCATCTTTTGATACCAAAGTCAACAGCTTTTTGTCTCAGCTAAAATTTGTCACCCATAAACTTTTGTGAAGGTACATGGTCAAGAACTGAATATTTTTGTGCTGAAATCATTACTCTTCTTTCATTCCGAGATCTTAATTTTTCATCCAAAAATCAGCAGGCTTCTTCACAAACCAAAAGGCAAATCGATCAGAGTTTGCTAATTGTAAATAGAGGAAAACCGGACTTAGAGCGCTGAAATGAAATACGGAGGACGGTGAATGCTCATCATTTACAGCAATAGATACATATCACGCGTTATGGCGGGCATGTCAAATGTTGAGCCCACTTTATGCACGTCTTATTATTGACAAGAATCCTATTCAGTATATCCTTTCCAAAAGACTCGTATACAGCTATACATGTTGCCCTTCTTAAAAAGGGTAACCAAACTAACCCGAATAATTACAGAAGAATGTTACCAATTATGAGTACAGCTTGTGCTAGCATTCCAAGGTTTAGCACAGTGGGTAAAGAGAACCATATATCAGGCGAATAACAAGATTTAGAAGTTAAAGCACTTAAGAAAACGTACGTTCTGAAGACACACATTTTGACATGTTTGAGAAATAAATCGGGCAGATGTGTTGCTGTTTCATATATAGACTTTCAGACGGCTTCTGAAAGAATTGAAAAGAATGAAGAATGTCTGCAACTTTGGTAAGAAAAGCTGAAAATGTTGTAATCACTATATGCTGACGTCATATCTTGTATATTAACCTAGCGTGGAATAATATCCTATAGGAGTTAGACAGGGCTTCATACTGTCACCACATATTTTCCCACATTTACCTAACTAAGCCTAGACACATCGTTCACAGCATACGGTATGAATATTAGCGCTGAAACATTCAAACCAATGACAAACAGCACCAATGGCATCAGTGCAGAAATAAAGGTCAGTGGACAGAACCTGGAACGAGTCACACATTTCAAGTAATTGGGATCAATTATCATAGATGAGGGCTCCATACCAGAACTACTTTGCAGGATTGCCCAGAAGACAGTTACAATAACAAGGTTGAGATTATGTGGAAAAATACCAACATTGCTTTTGGTTCCAAAAAAAAAGGCTAATGTGCTTGATCCATCTTTCTGTAAGCTTGTGAAACATGGACACTCACATCTGATCTACAAAGAAGGATTCAAACCTTCAAAATGAGATCCTACCACAAAATCACGGGCATCTCATACATTGACCATGAAACCAACAAAGAATCCAACGAGCCATAAGATCATATGATGGCCTCTTGAAGAAGAGGCAGACAGAAAAAAAGGTGGGAAGATAACATTATGGAGTGGACAGGCATGGAACATAGTGATTCTCAAAGGGAAGTAGAGAACAGGTTAAGATGGAAAGAACTGGTTGCAAAGTAAACTGTGGTGTCCCCAGTGACTTCTCGGGTTAAGGGATGATGATGATGATAATTTACAGACATTTGTATGATGTATTTGCCTGTTTCTTACTTTGAATAGAAACCGTTGTCTCAATTGGTCTTAATTTGAAAGTGTGTACTCTTTAGCAGGGAGAAAGTAAACTATCAGAAAAAATATATTTACTACAATGAACTGTGCTTGTTATGTTGATCATGTGTCCCTTTTATTTGCATGTAATTTGGGCTGGTCTACTCAGCACAAGAATTTTAGCAAGTGATTAATTTGATATTCTTATTCATTTGTGTTGCCTCCTAAAGTATGTCAAGTCCTTCATAATGTGAAATATGAATTTGGAACTTAAGCCTGAATGGTAACTACCCATGTACATAAAGGCAGGTCCAGGATGATTTTCAAAAATAATCTTTTCTACACAGATAATTTGTTATAATTCATTTCTGATCAGGTGAGCTATTTATTTTCAAATATCATTTGTTTCTGTGTCCAGAGTACCTGACAAAAGAGACTATACATAAATGTGAGGATATTAGTTTCTTCCTTTATTTTTCATATATATATACAACTAATGATGAATTCAGCACATAAAATATTTACAAGGAACAAATTTGTAGGTTTTGGAAACCTCTGCAGTGTATGCATGTAACAGAATTAACCCAGTTAAGGCTACATGTACAAAACAGTACCACTCTCCAGTGTATCTGAACGAATCAACCCAGTTAAGGTTAATGCACATTACAGTAACACTTTGCAGTGTACTTATGTAATAGACTTGCCTTAATTAAGACTATGCATACATCACAGCATCACTTTTCTCTGTAGTTTATCACATTATATAATGGATATGCACATGACATGCAAGTCACCAGTTCTTGAAGTCATGCACTACAGTATATCATCAGAAGGTCTTTAAAAGCCTCTATAAGAACAAAACAAAAGTATGATTAAGATATTTATACAGTGCAGCTGTACTGAAGCAGACAAAAATGTTCAAGGAGTAGAGAAGGACCTAATCAAAAGATACTTTAAAAAAATACAGTTTCCAATTAATGACAATGATCCCTTCCAATTAATGATGCTGATCCTTCCCAATTAATGATACCAATCCTTCCAAATTAATGACGCTGATCCATCCCAATTATTGACACCGATCCTTTCCAACTAATGACACTGAATCTAATCCATCCAATTATTGACATTGATCCTTCCCAATTACTGACAGTGATCCTTCCCAATCAATGACACCAATCCTTCCCAATTAAAGACACCGATCCTTCCCAATTATTGACACTGATCCTTTCCAACTAATGACACTGAAGCCATCCCAATGACTGACATCGATCCTTCCCAATTAATGACACTGAATCCATCTCAATTAATGACACTGAATCCATCCCAATTAATAACTCTGATCCTTCCCAATTAATGACATTGATCCTTCCCAATTAACGACAATGAATCCGTCTCAATTATTGACACCGATCTTTCCCAATTAATTACACTGAATCCATCTAAATTATTGACACCGATCCTTCACAATTAATGACACTGAATCCATCTCAATTATTGACACCGATCCTTCCCAATTAATTACACTGAATCCACCTAAATTATTGACACCGATCTTTTTCAATTAATGACACTGAATCCATCTCAATTATTGACACCGATCCTTCCCAATTAATGACACTGAATCCATCTCAATTATTGACACAGATCCTTCCCAATTAATTACACTGAATCCACCTAAATTATTGACACCAATCTTTTCCAATAAATGACACTGAATCCATCTCAATTATTGACACCGAACATTCCCAATTAATGACACTGAATCCATCTCAATTATTGACACAGATCCTTCCCAATTAATTACACTGAATCCACCTAAATTATTGACACCAATCTTTTCCAATAAATGACACTGAATCCATCTCAATTATTGACACCGAACATTCCCAATTAATGACACTGAATCCATCCCAGTTACTGACATCGATCCTACCCAATTATTGACATCGAATCCATCCCAATTATTGACACCAATCCTATCCAACTAATGACACTGAATCCTTCCCAATTACTGACACTGATCCTTCCCAATTAATGACACCGATACTCATGAATTAATCACACCAACCTTCCCAATTAATGACATTAGTCCTTCCCAATTAATGACACCGATACTCATGAATTAAGCACACCAACCTTCCCAATTAATGACATTAGTCCTTCCCAATTAATGACATCGATCCTTTCCAATTAATGACAATGAATCCTACTCAATTATTGACACTGATCCTTTCGAACTAATGACACTGAATCCATCCCAATTAATGACATCGATCCTTCCCAATTAATGACATTGACCCTTCCCAATTAATGACATTGATCCTTCCCAATTAATGGGTCATCCTTTCCAATTAATGATGCTGATCTTTACCAATTAATGATGCCAATTCTTCAACAATTAATGACACTAATCCTTCCCAATTAATGATGCTAATCATTTCCAATTAATTATGCTGACCATTCCAAATTAATGGCAATCCTTCCCAATTATTGACACTGATCATTCAACAATTAATGACACCAATCCTTCCCAATTATTGATGCAGATCACTCCTAATTAATGACACCAATCCTTCCCAATTATTGATGCAGATCCTTCCTAATTAATGACACCAATCCCTCTCATTTAATGATGCAAATCCGTCCCAATCATTGACGCCGATCTTGCCGATCCTTCCCAACTGATAATGAGCTGTCCCATTTAACAACTCATTCCAAGCATACGGACTGGAACACGCTTACTTTTTGCATTACAGCTGCTTTCAAATGGCATCATGAATGCATCTAGAAATATATTAATTCAAATTTCTTTACTAATGGACTAAGATCTCCTCTGACACTAACTGCAACAATTCCATAACATTTTCCACCATTAATTGGTCAAAAGGCATTCACCCCACCAATAAAGGGTCAAAATGTTGTTCCCTGCAGACGTATGCATTTCCCATGCTCCCAACTGATTTTCAGTCAATCATAATTTCATTTGTTTTTGTTCAACACTTTGTTCAATTTTATATAAAGTTATTTTTTCTTTTGAAGGATCTTTAATTTATTAATACTTGAAAAATGATTACAAATTTCAGGACAGACAACAGTTGCATGTAATTATTCAAAAGATGTCATCAACACAGAGCATAACAAGCTTTGGATGTTTTTCATTAAAAATTTACAGAATGAAAATCTGGAACTTCTGTACATGAAAGAAATGATGTCAAGTGTCCATTTAAGAGAAGAGATTGCTATCAAAATTTTGAAGCTCATATTAAAATCTTTATCCATTTGTATTGTATCCATAAAACCTTGTGCATGGGATTGTTCACTTATCTCAGTACCTGTATAAAATGTTACCATTACAAACAAATGATCTAGTTAAGGGAGGTAACTTCTGGACTAATACGGCTTTATTAGGAACAATTCATGTTCGAACAAGGGGTCATGTAAATGCATACACAAACTTCATATCATTAGCATTTTGCAATTCCAATAACAAAAAAAGATTTATGTACTTAAATAATTTCACTTACAATTAGCTTTAATACATAAACATACTGACACTTGTATAAAAACTTATGAAAACCATTAAAACTAGCATTACAATTTTACAAATATGTACTTAATTTTACCATTATGAAATTGAAATTTGACACAAGAAAATATAAATAATCCAGCCCTATGTATGGTTACATTGACTAAATACCCTTCCTACAAATTCAGTCCGCAGACTAGATGGTTCACCAACAGCAGCTGTTTTCTCTGTATAAAAAGTCATCTTTTAAATGTAATGATCCACTCAATATATAATGCTTTTTATCTCTCCAACTTTGCAATTTTCAACAATCGGATTGAGGTTTATCACTTAAAGACTTCTCTTTATAACAACTTTGGTATATTAAGATGGTCTTTGGTTTTGGTACCCGATAACACAAACACAGCCAAATTTAAAGCACAACTACATGCAACATTGCCTCACTGCAAAACACCAACAAACGAAACATTTGCTGAATAGTGTTTTTATGCTTTATCCTTTTGAAATCACAGTATAAAATCTTCTTGTGTACAAGAGACTTTGTTGAAGCATGAGACCCTAACAAGTTATTCCAAGTTGTAGTATAGTTTTTTTTGTAGTATGGTTAACAGCATTTGATGTTAGCTAGGTGTACTAGGGTCTAATCAACACTTACAAACATTAGACCTTATCTTGCTTTTGTATGGTTGTATTGACACTTAGCAGCATCAGACCCTAGCTGGCTGTGGTATAGTTTTATTGTCATGAGGATCAGACCTTAGCTAGATGTAGTACAGTTTCACTGACACTTAACAGCATCAGACCTAAGTTAATAGTAGTACAGTTTCACTGATACTTAACAGCATCAGACCTTAGCTAATTGTAGTACAGTTTCACTGACACTTAACAGCATCAGACCGTAGCTAATTGTAGTATTGTTTCATTTACACCTGAAAGCATCAGATCTTAGCTGGGTGTGGTATAGTTTTATTGACATGAGGATCAGACCTTAATTAGTTGTAATATGGCTTCACTGACACTTAACAGCATCAGACCTTAGCTAATTGTAGCACAGTTTCACTGACACTTAACAGCATCAGACCTTAGCTAATTGTAGTAGTTTCACTAACGCTTAACAGCATCAGACCATAGCTAATTGTGGTACAGTTTCATTGACACTTAACAGCATCAGACCTTAGCAAGTTGTAATATGGTTTCATTGACACTTGACAGAATCAGACCCTTAGCTAGTTGCAATATGGTTTCATTGCAACGTAACAAAATCAGGCCTTAAATATATGTGGCATGATTTATGATCAACACTTAACAAGCTCAGACCTTAGCTAGGTCTATAGTTTAATAAACACTACAAAAAAAACATTAGACTTTAGCTAGTTGTTGTATTGTTTTATTAAGATGCAATGCCTTCAGACCTCCTGTGGTTGTAGAATGTTTTTTTTTAATACTTAGCAAAGCAAACACTTTCCGCGTTATATTACAATCATGATTATGATGTGGGGTTTCACTGGAAAATCTTAATCAAATACTGATAATTGAGAACAAGTGCTCACTTAGCACATATAGAGTCGTGTCTTAAAACACTCAAATATTTACACAATAAAAATGGGTGGGTTGAAAGCAACTGCTTCTTCTGAATTCAACTTTATCACTGTTATTTTATAAGAAATAATTCTGAAGAAAATCTTTTTGAGTTAATTTTGAGACACAAATATTTTTCAATTAGTTCGTCCAAATCAATTTATTTTCACTGAGAGAGAAATGCATAATAAATAACACATAATCAGACATAATACCAAGAGTCCAAACTACTTCAATTACAGGAGAGTCCTAAAAATGTTATATGTCATTACAAAGCTGTGATGGTATGGATTTATCCCTTCTATGATTTTTAGAGATTTGATTAAAAAAATCAAGAAGATTTTAGTTTACTTTTAAGTATTTTTTAAGATCTTTCCTCATTCAAGAACATTTCATGGCAACCTTAAAAACTCTAACACGTTAAAACCTTTCCCCAAACAAATAAACTTAACCCCATCCCACTCCACTCCAATTAAAAACATGTTACACAATAGACCTGCTTAAGTTATGAGGGATCATTTACTTAGTTATGGTAAAATATGCATATATTCTGACATTGTTATTTCTCCTCTATAATGGTAAAGAATGCAGAGAAACATGGAATTTAATAAAAAAAACTTTACATACAATATCATACAGTATCAAAACCATATGTACACAGTATTAATAAACACCATTAAAATCGAAATATTATCAATATAAACAACAAAAATGTTGAATGTCACATTTTCAAGGTGATAATAACCTTGAAATCCTTGTAGATACTTGCATAAAAAGTCATTCGTGTTACTAAATAAATGTATTCCATTCAAAAATTGCATGTTATGTAATAAAGCATCTATACTGACACAATGGGCATATGCCTGTAGTTGTATTTACTGTAGCCTCTATATAATTACAATAAAAATGAAATCATCATGCTAAAACTTTGACAAATGCATCAGTGTAATGCAAAACATGTTCCTTTATTCAAACGATGTACATCTACACATATTTGTCCAATAAAACATGAAACATACATAAAATTGTATAAAGTTGATTGGGTATTACAATAAGACTTTCATCACCACCGGTTTTCATTTGACTTATTTATTTGAATGGCTCATATTTTTCACTGCATTTGATTATAAAATTAAATTTCTTTTTAATTAAATGTATGGAAACAAGAAAAGATACAAAAAGAAGAAGAAAGACAAATTTTATTGAAGGATTTTTGTTACAATACTTTCTGTATAAGAATCTGTACTTTCATCCCAGGATAATAATATAATATAAAACTTGTATCTACTCGAATGTTAAAAAATAGACAGAAACTTAGTGAAGCAGATCTGCTCTTTTACTTAAATTCTGTTCTCCAAAAATATTACCAAAGTGTCATCGTTATCCCAAATATATTTTATATTCGGATTTTACTGCTGTTGAAATAGGTGTTATCAAGGAATCAAGCAAATCACCACGAGTTCTATGGCTCATCATAACAAATTTTGTATGTAAATCTTTATTTATTACATGGCACATCAAAATCTGTATCATCACCAAATCATGAGGTAAACTAGAAGCTCGCACATCATGACTTATTAAGATTGTTAAGTCGCAAAATCAAGACATCGATAATATCTCTTCAATGCATGACACACCAAGCTGTGTATCATCACCAAATCATATAATACACTATGAGCACCATAATACACAACTCATCCCATGGACTACTATTAGCCATACCAATGTCACTCATAATTGGCACCCAAATTTGCTATTTTCCCAGCATGCTTGCTAACATCTCATCTTGGTACTTTTTTTATCACCAGCACTATAACCATATACCTTTCCATTTTCACAACAGGTGTCAACTTAACTAAATGGAGGAATTTTTCGAAATTTTTAAATCATTTGTATTCTCTAGGAACAAATGTACAACACTTAAGCAATAAAACAAATAGATGACAAGAAGTAATTCTATTGCAATTACAAAATATATAATGCTTTTTTAAAAATCCCCATTAAAACAAGATTACGTTTCTACCAAAATGGCTGCAATACAGAATGTAGAAAGAAGAATAAGGCACGCTGACTTGCTCATTCAGTTCTGTCGCGTATTACGGAACCTCTCTCTTTGGACAACACTATGTATGACCACAATATTGTCAATGATAGGAAATGTAACAAAACCAGAGACACATCTGTATATTAAATATATTAAATTACGCATGAACAGAAAATAAATATTTCCCAGGGTGTGCCTTAGCATGATACATCACTAAAATTATGTTGTACTGTCATATATATCCAACTCACTGCATCATATCGTCTGTATTTAACTGTATTTAATAGTTCACTTCAATCAAATTTCATGCTGATGTAATCTAACACTGGCCAATAAAACATAAAACTCGATGTTATTAGTTTATCACATGCATATATATTCTATATGGAGAGCTAAGAGTTCTGCAAAGAGGTACAAATACCTTTCATTTCTTCTTGAATCCGATGCAGCCTGCTTTTGGAGTACTGCCTATTTAAAACTGCCCAGACTATTTAAAATTGCCCAGGAAAACAGGAAAAAATATATTTAATTAATAGTTTTAAATCTAATACTCTCCAAAAATCAAAGTTAAAAGCCTTTCTAACTTAAACTTTTGAAGCAATGACAGAAGTATCAAAAGAAAACATTAAAGATTCCTTGTCAAAGGATCGTGTTTTTTATCATTCCTAATGTCGAAAATATTTACACTGATTAATTCATTTTTGAGATGATCAATGTGATAGCAGTTTTAAAACATGCTTCATTTGTAACATTCTATTAAGCATCAAAATAAAACAGAATCACAATTTGTAATTTAGAAACACATAACAGAAACATTATTTGAATGCTTATGGATCGTCCCCTAAAAGATATTAAAGAGAAAATACAATAGTTAAAAACAGGAAGATAACTCTAAGAGTATTAATCTGACAAAACCAAATCTAATGTACACATTCTTGTAGTGATACAAATAAATACCAATCTTTCTGAAAACGTTCCTACTGATCAGCAGATATTAAATGGACAAAAGCAAGACAAATGGAAAGACAGACACAAGTTGTAATAAAAAGGGAAATAACTATTAAAGTGCTGGTCAGCCAGACTCCATTCTTTACAGCTCACAATGATTAATCATGAAACAAAAGAATACCAAACTTCAAACCAATATCTCTAAGAGTTCAAGAGGTATAAAGTAAAAACAAAAGTGTGACAAATGGATGAATAGACAAGCTAACCCCATTATACGCACACACCTCCCCTCATTTCTGTTTGTCTGTGGGGTGGGGATATCTCTATTAAATTTTGATACATTATTTAATGCCAAATGGAAACTACACAATATGAATTATTGCATATCTAAATGGCAGAAAAACATTATTATCTTTTTTACATAAAATATATCACAACTATCCCATGACCATTGAATATTTAATTATGAACAGCAGAAAGACAGTAACAAAAGCACAATTAACAACTGAAACATGTATTATAAACATAACACATATGGGCTCTGCCCCCCTTATAACAAAACAGACAGACAATATCCTAGCTAAAATTTGCACAATTTTTTTCCATTAACTACCCTCAAAATTAACCAGGGCTTGTGAGTCTACCAAAATAACAAAGGAAATTACATTTTACAATTGCTATGTATATACTGTCTCATTTGAAAATGTAAATAATTATCTAATATTTGTGATCACATGAACTACAGTTATTAAGGGAATGGTGCAACTTAAGAAAATAACGTGTATTTTTTTCTCTGCCCTCTGTGCATGTTTGCTTTTAAATAAACCAGAACAGAGGATGACTGTAATCCCAGATATCTCACTATGGGATGACTGTAAACCCGGTTTTCTGGCCAGAAGATGACTGTAACCTGTTATCTGGCAAGCCTCAAGAAGACCAGGAAAGCTCCAAGTATAAGTGGAAGTGAGACCTGATTTGTTCTGCTCCCGTTGTCTGGTTTACTCTGCTTATTCTGGTTGGGAGGCGGAGGAATATAATTATCTCTGTCCTTCTCGTATGGTGGTGGGCGCTCTGATTGTAGAACAGAATATTACGTTAAGACCTCTTTTGCAAAAAGTACAAAAAAGTATGAGAAAGAGTGATATATACACCTTGAATGTAATTAGGTCTCTAATACAGTACAGTGAAACCTTGATACAACATGATTTTGGGGTCTATAAAGTACCACTGTGTTATTTGTGTTGTGTGATATGATTTGGATTTTTAATGTAGTTTTAAAAAAATTTCAGTCATACCGCTACGATGTCTAGCACTGTGGCATCATGCCACAGACATGTAGCATGATGTCCCGCCCAGTCACATTATTCTGATACCCCTCTGTAATTTAAGGTGTGCAACAATGTTGAGTGCATATGTGTGTGATATGGATTTTTTACGTAGCTTCATAAAACTTTCATATTATTACACTGTCTACAGGGTAACAGTTTATATTGATGTCTAGCACTGTGGCATCATGCCACAGATATGAAGCATCATGTCCCACCCAGTCAAATTATCCAGACACTAGGCCAACCATTCCTAACACTAACCTCTTAATGCTGAGCACCTAACAAGGCAGCTATTAGTACCTGCAAGGGTTCAAACCCACAACTTCCTGCATCCAAGGTAGAAGTGGAGTGGTTCAGAATGATGTTGAAATAAGCTAGTTAAGCTAAGAATTTTTTGCATTTATATCATCTTAGCTATACAAGGAGGGAGACGGTGTAAAAACCTACCAGAATAACTTAGATTGATAAATATTAAAGGAGAAATACTCAAAATAGAGACTACATATTTGTGATATTTGACCTTTTATTCACTTGCAGAAAACTATGCTTAGGTACATGCATGTATGAGAAAATCAGCAATTCAATAATATATGGGTGGGGACAGTTAATTTGTATCTGTTGCTATTGCATAGCTGACATTGTACCAGGTGGAAAATACCCCAACTGTATCATGAGAATATGTCATCACATAAGGGTGAACAAGATGATTCTAGAACACATGATCAACCTGATGCACCCCATGTCCATGCCCATGAAAACTACCCATCATTCCTTTTAAGATTTAGCCTTAACTAGTGGGACATCACAGCAAGGCAAAAGCAAGGAATTTGGCAAGTGAAAAAGGTTAATACCACATCATTACAATTAGCTTTACTCCAACAAAATAAAACTACATTTTAATATCAGTAAAACATATATCTTGCTATTGTGTGACTGAATTTGTCAGTTTGGAAGGAATCCACAGCTGGCACAAAAAAGCAGACATGGAATTTTCACCCTCACTTAAGATGGAATTTACATTGTCATTAGAAAGTTAGACATTATTTTTGCATCTCAAAAAAGAGCCTGTCCCACTAGCTGGATCTTTAACAAATTGGAGTGTTGGAGAGAGCAGCTATATATTTCTTGACAAAAGAAACTGATCATGTTTTTTTTCTTCCAAAAAGCATGTTTTTTCTTCCAAAAAGGACTCAAACTGAAAGTCACATATTGTTATATTACAAATCATAAAATCCATTTGGCAACACAGACCTTAGAAGTGGATTGCCTCTTGGACTGGTTGATGCAACTAGCAACATTGTTTGTAAAGTTCTCTTTGTGAAGATATCTCCAACATAAGTCAAATATGAATGTGGAAAATCTGGGGGCTGTGTAGGGGCTGTCCCCTGTGTTGCAACAGGTCTTCGTTTCCAAGGTAATGTCTTGGTATGGTCCACCAGCAGATTGAGATCACTGAACCACAATGAACCACAAAATAGCATGACCCACCTAAATGCAATAAAAAGAGCTGAGTAGTTCAGTTCCTTTGTGTGTGAAGTACCTGTGGGATCCTTCTGAACAATAGGAATGCATAAGTGAACAAATAATCCCACTTCAGGTTGACAGCATCCACTATCCATGAACTCAGGCCAGGGACTTAGAAATGTAAAAGTGGAGCTTGTTGTTAGGACTTTGGGCAAAACAAGTCCACCAAAGGAGTCCATTAAAGTTGGCACAGGGAATCTGCTATGTACTGATGGAGAGGCCATTCCATGAGGACTTTCTTTCCTTCCCATCCCCCCAACAGATTGTCAGACAAAATAGTTTTTTTGCTGGGAATGTGGCAAACTCTGAGGGTACTTCCTTTTAAGATGCCCAGTGAACAAGGTTCCAAGCTTCCACACAAAGAAGGAGCATGTTTGCCTCATTGTCTCCTTAGGTGCGCTACAACTGACATGTTGTCAAAGAAGACCATCACACAGCAATCTCTTATCTGGTGGAAATACCCCTGAATGGCTAAGAAAACTATCTTCATTTACAAATTATCAATGCTGAGGACAGATTCTTCCTTGGACTACAAGCCCTGAAGAAGTCCTTCCATCTCTATATGAACACTCCACCCTGAATTTGCCACATCCGTGAACAGATAGGATTGAGTTTTGTGGCTGTGCATCGAGACTCCAGCCTGAAACTGGTCCTGATTTGTCCACCAAATCAGATAATGCAAATTTCAACCAAGAAAAATCTGAGCAGAGGACCCCTGTGCAGTTTCCAGATTGAGAACTGGTAAATACTCTGAATGCAGAAGCATGATGAATTGAAGAGCTTGAAACTTGATGACTTCCCCAATTCTAGAAAATTCCTTGGTACTTTCCTGAGTTGAGGAAAGAAAGGCTTGTCAAGGTATGCATCCTGAAGATCAATGGATACTTCCCAAATGTCAGGTCCAATGGCATTCCAGACTTAGGTTGTAGTCTCCATCTCTAATAGTTCCTCCAGCAGAAATCTATTAAGAGAGGAAAGATCCATAAAGAGATGAAACTTTCACTTTGGGAACCAGGAAAATCAGGAATTTGAAGGCCATAGACCGCTTAACATCTTCTTGACTGTAATGAAGAAAAAAGCAATTCTCTTCTGACAAGTGCACCAGATTCACCTAGTGAAAGAGGGATGCCTTACTAGAAATATGAGATCCCGTAACCAAAGTCAGTAGGCATCTTTTTTGATAGATAGCTGGTTGACTGTCAGGATGACTTCAATTCATGGTCAGTTTCAAAGGGCTATGAGCGTATGCATGGGATAGTGTTGTTAGTGTTGTTGTTAGTGTAGTGTTGTTGAAATCCCAAAATCCTTAGTATTACCTCTCTAAAGAGTCTCCAATTCAACAAGGAAGCGAGACCTTGGATATGTTAAGAGCAACATCCCTGCAGCGGTGTTAAAACTCTGCTGACAAGGCCATGAACACTGATAATACACACCTGTAGGTTTTACCACTGCCTCCAACCAATGAAGGGTCACTGATAACAGAAAGTACCTCTTTCAGCAGGCTCAACAGGATTACTATGAACTTGGGATATAAGCTGACATCTTAAAAAATAAGCAGCAAAGTGCACTGACCAACTATTGACACTTGAAATACATGTTCATTAATAGAACATTTTTTCTGAATCTATTTAAAAGCTTTTGTTGAAAAATACAAAACATATCAACTGATTGACAAAGGAAAAAAACTTATTTGAAAGAAAAATCTGCAGTATTTCGAAAATAAGTTGGATGCAAAAATCATAAAACAACCACACCGTGACTAATGTAATGAAGCATGCTATATAACAGGATTTCACTGTACAATGGAATACTATGAAATGAATGTGGAATAAACGCTCAAATTATATTGTTTAATTGTAAGATGTTGAGTACAAATGTATTAATTGCAGTGTCAATCAATTACATAGTGTTGCAAACTGAGCAAACTCAAGGGACGTTTTACTATCTTGAACTACTGGTGTCTCCCCAATTTAAGAACTACAGATATATTGAACATTACAGGGAACATGGAATGCCTCTATGACAGAATAACAAAGGTGCAACACTGCATACATATATATTATCCAATGTAAAATACAATTTATACCCATAGTGCCACATGTCCACTCTACACACAATGTGGGTAGATTAATGTTGTCTAACTTATGTACAGGCATTAAAGAATGTAAAAGAACAAATTATAAATGCTATGGCAGGAAGACATTTCACAATGAAAGAATGAAAAATCAATTCTTTAATTATGATATATTAAAAATGGAGATCTATTTTAACATAAAATTAATAATACCTTGGAATAGATTTTTATCCAATGCTAAAGCACTACTCTATCCAGAACTAGACAATGAAGTGTGATCAAGTTACAAGTGAAAAATACAGTACCTCGCTCAGTGAAAGTGTCTTTATTAGATATAACCACATCTGGTTCCTCCTGCTTTCCGTCACCACTTCCGCTACCAGAGTTATACAAATCCTCATCATCTTCAAGTGTTGTTCCTTTGCCCAGGTTAATTTGTTTGTCACCACTATAGACAACAGCATCATCTGACATCATAACATTCAGGGACTGTGGCTCAACATCAGTGTGACTCTGGAGATTCTACAAAAGATGTAATAATCAATGACACAAGGCTGTATATTCATTATGATACTGAAACTGAATTAACACAAGGTTAAATAGATTTATGATAAGGAACATGAATTAACACAAGGCAGTGTAGATGTTATGATACAACACATGAATTAACAGAAGGTTGTGTCAACTTTATGATATTAAGCAAGCAGTGACGCAAGCTATGTAATCTTATTGATACAAAACAGGAATTAACACATGGTTGTATAGTCTTTAAGATATTCAACAGAAATTACTAACACACACTTGTATAATTTTAAATGAACAGGAATAAAGACAAGATTGTGTAGTTTTTGTGATATTGAAAAGACAGCAACACAAGCTTGTGCAGTCTTTTTTATGATACTGAACAGGCATTAACACAAGAATATTTAGCTTCTATGATGTTAAGCAGGAATGAACACATGACTGTGTAGTCCTTATGATACCAAACAAGCAGTTATATAAGGAGATGTGGTCTTTATGATAACAGAAAGGCATGAACACAAGTACGTGTTGTTTTTTATGATACTATGCAAGAAGTAATATAATGCTGTGTAGTATTTGTGACACTGACTGGGAATTATGAACCCTACCCAGTTACTGTGTAGTCTTTCAAACACTTAACAGGAATCAAAACAGGGTTATGTAATCTTTGTGATACTGAACTGGAATTAACACAAGGAATTGTACTTTTAGGATATTGAACAGGCAGTAACACAACTGTGTAGTCTTTAAAATATGAACAGGATCATAAATGGGCTGTGTAGTCTGTGTGATAATGAACTGGAATTAACACAAGGCAGTGTAGTTCTGTGATATTAAAGAGGTAGCAAAACAACTGTGTGGTCTTTACAATATGAACAGGAATAAAATAGAACTGTGTAGTCTTAGCGATACTGAACTGGAATTAACACAAGGCAGTGTAGTTCTGTGATATTAAAGAGGTAGCAAAACAACTGTGTGGTCTTTACAATATGAAAAGGAATAAAATAGTGCTGTATAGTCTTAGTGAAACTGAACTGGAATTAACACAAGGAAATGTAGTTGCATGTTACTGAGCAGGCAGTAACACAATGCTATGAAAATTTTAAGAATGAACACAAGGCTGTGTTGTCTTTAAGAATTTGAACAGGCAGTAATATAAGGTTGTGTCGTTTTTAGTAAATAACACAAGGTTGTATTGTCTTTATGATACTGAAAAGACAGAAACACAATGCTGTGTAAATTTTTATGATATTAAACAGGAACTAACACAAGGCTGTGTAGTCTATGTAACTGATACTGAACAAGTAGTAACACAATGCTGTGTAGTCATTATGATACTTAACAGGAACTAACACAAGGCTGTGTGTAACTGATATTTATCAAGTAGTAACACAAGGCTGTGTGGTCTTTATGATACTTAACAGGAATTAATACAATGCTGTGAATTCTGTATGCTACTCAACATGCAGTAATACAAGGCTCTGTGATACTTAACAGGAATTAACTAACACAAGGCTGTGAATTTTTTACTATATTCAACTGGCAGTATCACAAGGTTGTGAATTTTGAATAATACATGCCTTTGCAATCATTATGATACTGATAAGGCAGTAACAAGGCTGATTAGTCATTATGATACTGAAACGGTAATAACATAAGGCTATTTAGCCATTATGATACTGAAAAGGCAATAACATAAGGCTATTTAGCCATTATGATACTGAAAAGGCAATAACATAAGGCTATTTAGCCATTATGATACTGAAAAGGTAATAACATATGGTTATTTAGTCATTATGATGCTGAAAAGGCAATAACATAAGGCTATTTAGTTATTATGATGCTGAAAAGGTAGTAACATAAGGCTCTTTAGTCAGTATGATACTGAAAAGGCAATAACATAAGGCTATTTAGTCATTATGATGCTGAAAAGGCAATAACATAAGGCTATTTAGTTATTATGATGCTGAAAAGGTAGTAACATAAGGCTATTTAGCCATTATGATACTGAAAAGGTAATAACATATGGTTATTTAGTCATTATGATGCTGAAAAGGCAATAACATAAGGCTATTTAGTCATTATGATACTGAAAAGGCAATAACATAAGGCTATTTAGTCATTATGATGCTGAAAAGGCAATAACATAAGGCTATTTAGTTATTATGATGCTGAAAAGGTAGTAACATAAGGCTCTTTAGTCAGTATGATACTGAAAAGGCAATAACATAAGGCTATTTAGTCATTATGATGCTGAAAAGGCAATAACATAAGGCTATTTAGTTATTATGATGCTGAAAAGGTAGTAACATAAGGCTCTTTAGTCATTATGATACTGAAAAGGCAATAACATAAGGCTATGTAGCCATTATGATACTGAAAAGGCAGTAACATAAGGCTATTTAGTCATTATGATGCTGAAAAGGCAATAACATAAGGCTATTTAGTTATTATGATGCTGAAAAGGTAGTAACATAAGGCTCTTTAGTCATTATGATACTGAAAAGGCAATAACATAAGGCTATTAAGCCATTATGATGCTGAAAAGTCAATAACATAAGGCTATGTAGCCATTATGATACTGAAAAGGCAATAACATAAGGCTATTTAGTCATTATGATGCTGAAAAGGCAATAACATAAGGCTATTAAGTTATTATGATACTGAAAAGGCAATAACATAAGGCTATTTGGTCATTATGATGCTCAAAAGGCAATAACATAAGGCTATTAAGTTATTATGATACTGAAAAGGCAATAACATAAGGCTATTTGGTCATTATGATACTGAAAAGGCAATAACATAAGACTATTTAGTCATTATAATACTGGAAAGGCAATAAAATAAGGCTATTTAGCCATTATGATACTTAAAAGACAATAACATAAGGTTATTTAGTCATTATTATACTGTAAAGGCAATAACATAAGGATATTTAGTCATTATGATGCTGAAAAGGCAATAACATAAGACTATTTAGTCATTATGATACTGAAAAGGTAGTAACATAAGGCTCTTTAGTCAGTATGATACTGGAAAGGCAATAACATAAGGCTATTAAGCCATTATGATGCTGAAAAGGCAATAACATAAGGCTATTTAGTCATTATGATGCTGAAAAGGCAATAACATATGGTTATTTAGTCATTATGATGCTGAAAAGGTAGTAACATAAGGCTCTTTAGTCAGTATGATACTGGAAAGGCAATAACATAAGGCTATTAAGCCATTATGATGCTGAAAAGGCAATAACATAAGGCTATTTAGCCATTATGATACTGAAAAGGCAATAACATAAGGCTATTTAGTCATTATGATACTGAAAAGGCAATAACATAAGGCTCTTTAGTCAGTATGATACTGAAAAGGCAATAACATAAGGCTATTTAGTCATTATGATACTGAAAAGGCAATAAAATAAGGCTATTTAGCCATTATAATACTTAACATAAGGCTATTTAGTCATTATGACACTGAAAAGGCAGTAACACAAAGCCGATTAGTAATTATGATACTGAAAAACAATAGCATAAGGCTATTTAGCCATTATGATGCTCAAAAGGCAATAACATAAGGCTATTAAGTCATTATGATACTGAAAAGGCAATAACATAAGGCTATTTGGTCATTATGATACTGAAAAGGCAATAACATAAGACTATTTAGTCATTATAATACTGGAAAGGCAATAAAATAAGGCTATTTAGCCATTATGATACTTAAAAGACAATAACATAAGGTTATTTAGTCATTATTATACTGTAAAGGCAATAACATAAGGCTATTTAGTCAGTATGGCAGTAACACAAGGCCAATTAGTAAATATGATACTGAAAAGGCAATAACATAAGGCTATTTAGCCAGTATGATGCTGAAAGGCAATAACATAAGGCCATTTGGTCATTATGATACTGAAAAGGCAATAACATAAGGCTATTTAGTCATTATGTTACTGAAAAGGCAATAACATAAGGCTATTTAGTCATTATGATATTGAAAAGGCAGTAATACAAGGCCTATTAGTAATTATGATACTGAAAAGGCAATAACACAAAGGTGGTATGGTCTTTATGATACTCAACAGAGCCAAATGCGATTAAAAATAATCAAATATTGCTCCTGGTAACACTTTCACAAATGATGTTTTCTCGTCTTAGATCAATAACAAAATAAAGGTGCACGATTAAAAAGTCCAATATTTGATTGGCTGGAAGGTTTCATCTGCAGTACATGTACCATCATGATGGAAAGTGTTTTTACAGGATTGTCCACCTATATGATCATCTTTCAAACTAAACTCTTTATTACAAACAGTGAAATTTAACTGAATGTACCAACACAGTGAAATTTAACTGAATGTACCAACACAGTGAAATTTAACTGAATGTACCAACACAGTGAAATTTAACTGAATGTACCAAAACAGTGAAATTTAACTGAATGTACCAACACAGTGAAATTTATCTGAAATGTACCCAATATGATGCAATTCAACTGAAATGTATCCTATATGATGCAATTTAACTGAAATGTACCCAATATGATGCAATTTAACTGAAATGTATCCTATATGATGCAATTTAACTGAAATGTATCCTATATGATGCAATTTAACTGAAATGTATCTTATATGATGCAATTTAACTGAAATGTACCCAATATGATGCAATTTAACTGAAATGTACCCAATATGATGTAATTTAACTGAAATGTACCCAGCATGATGCAATTTAATTGAATGTACCCAATATGATGCAATTTAACTGAAATGTACCCAATATGATGCAATTTAACTGAAATGTACCCAATATGATGCAATTTAACTGAAATGTACCCAGTATGATGCAATTTAATTGAATGTACCCAATATGATGCAATTTACCTGAATATCCCAGTTTCATCATTACAATTAAATGAATGTACTTGGTACAAACAGTGCATCTTTAGTGACTGTACCCAGTAAAAATGGTAAAATAAAACCTGAATGTACCCAACACACACAATGCACAATAACTCATGTAGGGTACTTGGTACAAATTATGTATTTTAACTGAATGTACCCTTCACAAACAATGCTGCAATAAACATAATTGTACACAGTATATACTAATGACACATACACTTAAAAAAACATTAAGGAAACTATGAATCTATTTCTAATGTCAAGTTTAAAAGTACATTAATTAAAAAATGTAAAACCAAGCTAAACTGAAGATTGAAACTACAAAACTGAGAGCAGAGTAGTTTAGTTGTCATGGCAACAGTGACAACTTTATTAATAATAACAATAGCCATTACCCTTCATCTTCGATTCACCAATCATTTCCACAAGCTTCACACAAACAATTCACCAAATTCTGACATTTTTTGTTTTGATACTTGTCATAATAGTTATATCCATAGTAAAATATTTATTACTACAGTATTCCCTCATTATAAATTTGGAAGCCACAGAGTAAAATAAAATGCCACATTACTGTATATACTATACAACCAGTCCCATACTGGTCAACATGGTACTGATCATAAATAAATAAATTTTTCACTGCTTCTCTATCTGATAAACACAAGCCCACATTTTGATAAACTAACTATGAGCTATTGCAAAATAAATGCAGCAAATTAAACATTGAAAACACTGACCACTGCATAAATCTGATAGCAACAGAGGCTGGCAATGTCATAGGTCAGACCCAAACAAGGTCCTAGAGAAACAGTTGACATAGCTCTCATCTGGACAAAAATCACAGTTGATAAAGAAATATGAGATATGAAATATGGATACCATGGAGTATAATGCCTTATAGAGAGACCACCTTATACTCCAGTAATACTACTCAATAAAATGTTGTCCTTGGACGAGATAGTGTAGATTGCCTTATAATGTGCACGAGCAGCAGAGAGGGTGAACCTCACAACTTTCCGAGCGTCGATTCGGAAATCTGAGGCTTCTGCCAAATAGTAAAAAAAATGGCGTCTATTCGATAAAATAAGATTTCCTTATATACGCCAACGTCGTTGTCATCCACCCTCTCTGCTGCTGGAACTTTCAGTTCTGGTTAACAAAAATAATAAATGATTTCAACCAAATATTTGATCGAGTCCGATACGATATCGTGTCCGAGGATCATGTAAATTTATTGTTACAAATCCATGCGGGGTTGACTGAGCATGACTAAAGAAATTTTTAAATTGATTGAAGTCCATATCGGAACACCATGTCTGCCAAATATTTCGTAGCGTATGTGTATCAACGCCGTTAAACACAGCAAGAATATTACAGTTATCTCTGATCACTTTTGGAATCTGAGTGTAGCGTTGAGTGACATATATCACATCAGTGTTTTTGTGACGCCCCCGGGAAAATATTCTAGCTGGGTTTTTTTGATTGTCTAACATCACATCGTCGTATACGACTAAATTGTTAATACTCCCATCAAGGTCATCCACGGATGGCGCCTCGTCAATATCAGTTATAAAATCAATGGCGTTCTCACCTTTAATTTCTGATGCATTCTCGTTAAAATCCTTTAACACTTCATAACATCGTTGATCATCTACGCTAGGGGCAATTAAATACAACTTATCCCACTTCATCCATCTCATTATTAAATTGAGCAACAATTGCGTTTTACCGGATCCAGATGGCCCGATTATAATTGCACGGATAGAGTTTGGTAGCGCTGCATGATGCTTAACTGGTTCTCTTATTTTAGTCGCTGAAAAATCAATTATATTCATATCTCTATACATAAATTATGGATCTATATTGTGTGAAGTGTAAAACGCGTACTAGCACAAATGATGTGACGACGGTTACAACTAAAAATAACAGATCAGCACTAACTGGTAGATGTGCAACATGTGGTATAAAAAAGTTTAGATTTATTTCTACAAAATCAAAGATTTTACAATCCGGAGATGTTTTAAAAAAAAACGAGGAGGTGATATCGCAGCCAAATTGACAAAGCTCCCTGGAACCCCATGGGCAAAGTACCCCGGAGAAAAGCACCTTCCAGGATATAGCTACTGTGGTCCCGGAACACGATTAGATATCAGACTTGATGATCAAAATCAACCCCGACCCGGTGAAGAACCAATAAACGCTATTGATAAGGCGTGTCATGCTCATGATGTTGCATATAAAAGCAGCAATCTGCAAAACAGGCATCTCGCGGATGTGAAATTAATTCATGCGTTAAATGCTATTCCTGATAAATCTTTTAAAGAAAAGTTGGCTTCGTGGTTGGTAAAATCAGCTATGAAAGGCAAATTGATGATGGGTGCTGGTAATTGAAAATGTTAGCATTTTAATATGGAATCAATTTATTATTCCCCAAGAGGATACTGGAGGGGTAAATCAGCAGTACATAAACTCGCTAGCGCTGCAAAAGTGAAAAAAACTACAGCGGCGGATTGGTTATCTAAACAGGCACTATGGCAAATTTATCTACCACCACCTAAACAAATTCAATTCTCGCATTTTGATGTGACCGCTCCTAATGAAGTTCATCAGGCTGATATATTATTTCTGCCACATGATCGTGGTTACAAATACGCGTTAACCGTAGTTGATATTGCAAGTCGATACAAAGAAGCAGAACCGTTAAAAACAAAATCAGCCACTGAAGTTGCTTCTGCATTTGAAAGGATTTATCGACGAGGTCCTCTGCACTGGCCGAATCTATTGCAGGTTGATCCTGGCAAGGAATTTCAGGGTGCAGTTCTATCTACAATGAAAAATCATAATGTCACCATACGACGAGGGCATACTGCGCTACATCGCGATCAGGCCATTGTCGAACGATTTAATCGGACGATTGCTGAGCGGTTATTTGGATATCAATACGCAAAAGAATTCATTCAAGAAAAGCGATCCCGTGAATGGGTCAAAAGGTTACCAGCTGTGATTACTGCACTGAATAACGAGATTACTAGAACAATCAACATGAAACCTATCAACGCGATTAAAAAGAAGTCTATACCCGTACAACCACAAAAAGATTTCCCTAGAAACGCTAGCGTTTCCCAACCAATTCTTGGTAGTAATGTCACTGTTAGGTACTTATACGAACCAGGAGAGCTTGAAGGGGGTAGAAAAAGGGCTACTGATCCTATTTGGAGCGTCACTACGCATAAGATATCTAGTATAACACGATCAACTGGTAGACCAGCAATCTATAAACTGGATTCAACTGCTCCTCAGCGAGGATTTACTCGACAACAACTGCAAGTGATTCCCGAGGATACTCAATTGCCACCGCATGGTCTTAATTAGCACCCGATGCCAGAGGCATTGTGCTTTCACCCCGGCGTCTATTGCACTCAAGACAAGTCAACATCACATTATTTCTGACATGACCGAGATTGTTATTTTTTCTGTCTACGGTGAATTGGCGAGGATCCTTATCCGAATACTGCCAACGCATTATACAATTGCAACTCGCGCAGTGATTATTCTGTTGTTTCTTCAAAGTGATTATTAATTTAGCATCAATATCAAATTCTCGTTGTTTTTTTTTGTCCTGTTGTTTGTAACCGGAGAGTTTTTTATTAATGATGCTAACATCAATATCACTTATTGTTGTGTCATTATCATCACCAATGATTTCATCATCGCCACCAATGATTTCATCATCGAAGACAATTCTTCGAAGCTGATTTATTCTTCGTACTCTGGATACTGCGAGATAGACTAAATTCGACCATTCGATGCGATTATCTACCATCCAAACAATTGTATCCGATATAGTCAATCCCTGTGAAGAGTGTATTGTTGCTGCGTATCCTAGCGTCCATGGGGATTTATTAGCACGCAATGCATCTTCAACGACATTGATATCAACCAGCACAATATCATTTAACACGAGAATCTGCTTTTCACTTCCTGACTTTGTCAGGCTTGGAATATCAACTTCTATATTCTGCTTTCGTGTATCCGAAGGCCTATAACACAACGGTACTGGAAGCGTTGCAAATTTTTCTTTATGCAATTCAAATAACTTCATCTGAAGTGTGTCTCTGACTATTTTTCTACTTGCTACTATCAAATCATTTGGTCTCCACGTTTCCCAGAAATCATTCATAGGAGTTTCTGAAATTATTTCACGCGCTATTTCGCATTGGATTTTATCCGGTTGTAATCTAAGCAGTGCTTTGAACTCGCGTAATTGTTCATCAAGTGATCTATGGTCGGTATTAATTTCTTCATAATAGTCTACAGAACCCTTTAGCCATTCATGTGGAGATCCACCGACAAATGGTGGTGGTTGGCCGTGATCACCGCACATGACGACTTTTGTGTTTTTGTTTAACAACCACTCAAGAAATGTTTTTAATACATCTAATGACACTGTGCATATTTCATCCCAAATTATGATTTCAGGAATGAATTTATCACCCATACGCTCAGGAGTCCATTTGTCACCTTTCCATCGAAAAAAACTATGGTAAGTGCAAGCATTTACCCCTCGCTGTATCATCTCTCTGGCGAGTCTGTGAGTCGGTGTTAACACAATCATGTTAGTAGGAATACAAGTATTTCCACCACCACGATATAATTCAATTGCACGAGTTGTCTTTCCTGACCCACCACAACCGTTTAAATAAACTGTCTTGTATCTACATATTGGATCAGATACCGGTGGTGCATTAGAAAATTCTGATTGAATCTCATCACATTTTAAGTACTTTTCATCCATGGCAACGTCTGCGGATTCACAATACTCATGTAGCATCTCCTTTTTAAATCGCCAACGCCCCCACGCTTCCTCCGGATCTGTGAATGCCGCTACAGCTGATTTGTACTTATTGTGTATATACATCGAATCAGTGGCTACTCTAACCGCGGTATTAGGAAATCTATTTATCATCGAAAATAAATTGATAGAAGCATAAGCTAGCATAGAACTTCTCAAATGTGTGTACTGGGAATTATATCCATCACAGTAGGTAACAACCGTACCCAATTTCTCACCATTGGATAGAAAAGCATCCTTACGGGATACAAGTTTTCCCTGTTTCGTTAAATCCGTTACAAGAAAATCGCATTCAGCGACGTCTATGATCAACCGCGAGGAAAATTTTGCATTGTCGTATCTTCCACCCTGGGTAAATTTACCGATTATTTTTCGTCCAAAATCCTTTGCTTGTTCTTTTTTACTTTCAAATAACTTCTTAGACCAATTTATGATTTCTTCTTCACTGAAATTCGAAGAATTTCCATCTGGACACTGTTTTCGTAGTTCGTTGATTATTCTATCTAGATCGGGTTGTGGTAGCCAAACTTCTTTTTGAGCTCGATAGCATATAATAGCTTCGGAAACAATCAACGATATCAGCATGCCACAATCAATCATATATCGTAGTAACACTATTGGCATCCAGGCCTTTTCAGATAGGTGTCTACCGAGCCAAACATAACTACACGGATGTAACCCTGTAGCGAGTTCAAATGATATCACACGAGCGAATCCGGTTAAATCAAAATCAGGTAATGGTCCATTAATCGCAACACGAGTCATTTCATGCGTGGGGTGTCCAAATCGTTTGAAGTACTCAGCGCATTCCCCATACCCGAGAAAACTTCCAGGATAACACGCGGATATATCAATTGAAATCATACCGTCACGATGGTATTTTGTATTCCACAGTCCTCCATGACCAAATTCGATGCAACTCAATTTAACGTCCTCGAGAAAATCACTTCGTGTTGGACGCCATGAGTTTTTTTCTCTTGCGAAGTGAGCTACCACTGATGGAATAGTAAAACTATCCGTGAGTAGTTTTTCATGGAAACTCTCCGGTGAAAAATCACTAGCGATTTTTCTCATTCTGTTATCTAATTCTTCAACGCGATATAATTCACCATTTGGTCTTACAAATTGATCAAATCCTGATTCGGAACCAGCACTACTAAGTAACCACACTGACACAGGATCATCTTTACACAACGCATGAATAGCATCAAATAATTTCTCTTCATAGAAAACATCCCCGGAAAATTCCCCGGAAAATTCCGGGGGGATATATTTCACGGTTCTATCTCGTGGAAATATTGTTACTGCAGGTGTCCACGCGTGTTCGTTATGATCAATAATTTGTATTGGCGCTCCTTGTAATTTATATTTCGGTTCGTGTAATACTTCTCCGGTTATCGTCATAACGGTTATTGGGAATCTTAATGATGTTTCTAATTTAGCTATATCAGAAATCTTTGCACCGTGCTGTTTCACTGTCAGTTCCCATTCTGTTATTTTCCTACGTCGCAGATCAGTTAGTTTATTTCCTCGGGATGCATTTGTGAAGTGTTCCATTACCCGTGTTGCTACACAATTGAGCCTTGACGAAGTCAATGGTGAATATTTCATAGGAGCTAGTTTTGCAATATCGGGTTTATCATTTAACGGATATATCCCATAAACGATTGCTGTTACGGGATAAGATCTCTCGTAGTATGGTTTGTCAATTCCAGTTAGAATTCCTGGTTTGGAATCTCTACTCACAATAACAGTTTTTTTATCCTTGAGGATTGGTTCAAATTTATCCCTGATAATCCATTCACCTTCGTCGTAGATAATGAATTTTATTCTGAAAAAATACCTCTTCGTGCCAAAATGTGAAATTATCTCAGCTGCTCTTTTATCGTTCATAGTAGCATCGATGATGGGTACATTGACATCTTCATCAATAATTCGAAATGTCGACCAACAGTATGCTGCACCGTCTCGGTAGAATTCATTAAAACACTCCCTGATTTTACCGAGTATAGTTCTATCACCGATTAGACGTTTTGGTGTATCAGAGACTCTATCAAGATTGAATTTAGTATTTTTCCAAGGTTTGATTTTCGATAATCTTTGGAACTCCCTATCAAGATTGAATTTAGTATTTTTCCAAGGTTTGATTTTCGATAATCTTTGGAACTCCCTATCAAGATTGAATTTAGTATTTTTCCAAGGTTTGATTTTCGATAATCTTTGGAACTCCCTATCAAGATTGAATTTAGTATTTTTCCAAGGTTTGATTTTCGATAATCTTTGGAACTCCCTATCAAGATTGAATTTAGTATTTTTCCAGGGCTTAATTTTCGATAATCTCTTGAACTCCTCCATGTTATAATTAAAACAAGTATTTAAATAGAAAAATATAGTATAATGAATCACTGCAAGTGGCTAATGATTGGATCTACAACCCCGTGTAACAAATCATGCAGAAGCGAATTCTGTGGGTATCATATGCAAAGCGTGAGAAACGGTTCAAAAGGCCCTCTCGCATGCCTCCAATGTGGGGTGGGTGTTAGAGGAAAATCGCAATTATGCCTTGCTTGTGGGGGTAAACGATACAGGGAACTAAAACGCTACTATGACAAACGAATCATTGACTCCGTCATCCTTGATAAAATCAAGGACAAAGTAATAAAAACCCCTCAAGATTATATCCAGAGATTTATAATTAAAGCAGATAATAAATTAGACAAGTAGTATTATTATACAAATGAGCCAAGATTTCAGACCTCACCCAGTGCTTGCTAATTACGAAGCCTCTAGTGATGGTGTTGTCAGGCACCGCAGACTCAAAGAACCTGTTGGGTATCTGAATAATATGGGCTATTTGATGTTTTCAGCTGGGAGGAAGAAGTATCTCTGTCACAGAGCCATCTATGAAGCATTTTACGGATTAATCGAAGACGGTCTTGTGATTGATCACATAAATGGCGTGAAGACTGATAATTGTCTTGGGAATCTTCAAGCCGTCTCGCAGCGCGATAACCTTTTAAAAAGCAACGCTGGTAAGCACGCGAAACATCCCAAGGGTGTGAAATCGTTTGATTTAGAAAATAATGAAGAGAGAAGCTTTCAGTCGATAAATGCGGCTGGAAAATATTTCGATATTTGCAGTACTTCCATTCGATTTGTTGCTGAAAAAATCATTAAAACATCTCTGTCTAAAAAAAATGGTCATAAAATAAAGTTCGTATACACTGAAACTATTTAAGGGAGATAAATCCTTTATGGATAAATCCGCACTACAATTCACACCCTACCTACTAAGTTCCCTTGTATTATGACGTCAAAGGAATTTGTCGCCTGCTATATTACCTGTACTTGACTAGGTGCGCCCACGTGACTGTAATGGAGATATAATGCATGAGTTTTCGATAGAGAATAAAACTTTTTATTGTCACTTGTGGGCTAAAACTGCATTATTAGTTTTATTTATCTACATATCTCATGTGTGGGGTGGGTGGACTAGCAGTAAAGCAGACAGCTAACTCGTTCTTTTCAGTACAGACGTTCTTTATAATCCACGCATTACCTATGTTCGCTCAGCCGGAACGCGAGTGTTTCCTATTCATTGAAGTATGTGGGCGTGGTTAAAATTCCTTGTATGTGAATGTATTTTATCTAGAGAATTATAACAGAGTATATAAAACGCTGTTTTATTAAACAACTGTATTATTTTGTTTAAAATATTTCTCATTGTTGCAGCATAAAATTGTCTATTTTAAAAATCTCTTATTGTTAAGTATATCAGATATATATATATATATTAAAAAATCTCTATTCTGTATGACTGTTCGTGGTGTAATGGTATCGTGTTTGTCTTGTAAACATAGCTATCAACTACTACGTGTTCGGTCCCCATAGCAGACACATTATTTGATGGCGAAACGGAAGATGTTTTTTTCTATTAATTGGGGGGGGGTGGGGCGGTCCCCCTCAGCCAAACCAACATGGCAACCCATGCTATCGCATTCTCGGTAGCGTGGGTTGGTGTTTTTTTCCAACTCATGCAACCATGAATGAGATTTCATGGGTTGCCATGTTGGTTTGGTTTACCACGCCCACATCATACCATCATCGTTCCATTGAATTATAATCCATCCTTAATTATGTTAATTAAGTATATGTTATGCCTAAAATTTGCCGCAACACTCGAGCGGAAATATATCATACCATCATCGTTCCATTGAATTATAATCCATCCTTAATTATGTTAATTAAGTATATGTTATGCCTAAAATTTGCCGCAACACTCGAGCGGAAATATATGGCATTGTGCCGTCCATGTTGTGACGTTATACCTCAAGCATATCTTCTGGGCGGTCTAAGATGGCGTTTGCCACCTTAGGCCTCCCTTCCGGAGATGTATGTTTCGGGTCCCCTTGGGCTTACTTGGATGCGAAGGCACCCAAGGAGTTCCAAAGATGTGTTGTCATATATGTTTTATTTTTATTAATTAGAGATACAGTATACTATATTTATAAATAAATTTATTTATATAAAAATATAAATAATGGATATCAATGATGTAAATGCTATAATTGCTGAAATCTCAAATTTAAATAATAAAGGGGTATTATTATCTGAAAGTCTCGACGTTGACAAGATTACCTCGGAATATGAAGATATTGAATATCTGTCTAGTAAGGGTCGTTATGTTTTACCTAGGATGTACAGGCTCGTGAAAGGAATTCAAAAATCCATTAATGGTTGTTTGTACGGTAACGACATTAATTTATTTATAACGCTATTTAGCACCGTTGAAGCAATACGTCAAAAGCTTGGCCAAGAATATCAAAAACGAGCTGAAATTGGTTCTAAAGTTCGTGATCTTAGAAAAATGTTAAACGAGGAGCGACCCGTATCTTAACCACGTGAGTGTTACTAAAAAATAATATAGGCTTTCGTAAATAATTTAAATAATTTATTTATTTTTTTTTTTAGCGTTTTTTTGTAACACTTGTTACATAGGATTTTCTCCTGAAAGGATACTCATCAGTTTGGCCTTGCTCATGCAGTTATGTGCATAATGGATGATCTGGTCGTAGTAGCAAGTAATCACCGCGACGCCTCCATTTTCACGTAATTGTTCTTGTTGCCGCGTCGTTAACACAAATCGTTCATCGCCATTCTCAGATATTACAATTCTGAAATCCCCAGCGATGTTATTTCTGAAACACTCGCGAATAGCGTCGTACAGTTTAACCCTGTCGAAGATGAATACGTTAGCTTGATGGTACATTATTTAATAACTAAGTTATTTAATAACTAAGCTTTTAATTATGATGGAAACCCTCCGGATTTCACATTTGAAAATTTAGTTCACAAACAATATATGGTTGGTGAATCGCTTACAACTAGATTAGCCCGAGAGCGGCTAGCAGCAATTAAAAAGTTTATACCGGTTCGAGACAGAGTTCGCGATCAACTTCAACAACGACAACAAGCGCAGACTGACTTTTCTGTGTCAAGTGAACAACTGTTCGCCCCGGTAACTAAGGCGACCAGCGATGTGAAAACAGCAACTGAACGAGCAATATACGGAGATATTCCTAAGGAAGGCAAGCGACGAGAAGTGCCTGTTCTTGGTGTGCTTGAAAAGGTAGCAGCAGAGACCGGACAAACACGCGCAGGGATACAACAGTTATCCAGTGATATAAAAACTCAGCGTGAGTATGAACGATTAGCTGATATTGATGATTCCACACCTGAACCACAACTTGTTGATGTCGTCACCCCAAGAGGTGTTTCCTTTATAGACAAACTCACCGAAGGAGCTATAAAGGAAATCAAACGACCTCAATTGGAGAAACACCAGGATTATACGACTTTTGGTGATTTCGCCGCCAAAAGCTTTGATTCTAGAAAGGATTTTTTAAAAGACGAGTATAAAAACAGTAGAATAAGCCGAGATGAATGGGTTAATTGGTTGTATAAAACGAATAAGGGGATTATTGGTAATTTGAAAAAGGATACAATTGAGTATAGATCTTTTAAAGTAGGAGTTGATAGTTATGGTATACAAAAACAACAAGAACGAGAAAAACAAAGTCGAGGCCGACAAAGGCAATTACTTGATGATAGTCAGGGCGCAACTGGTACAACTGAGGAAACAAGCGGAAAGGGATATTCGATTAAAAATCCAAAGGATGTATTTGACTCTACCGTGACATGTCCTGGTAATATTCTCAGTGATATATCACGGTTAGAGGTTCTCATCGGAGGGAAACGAGCCGGAAATAACTCCGTCGAGATAATTAACGAGGCCGCTGATATCTGTAGACGATTATTTGCTGGTGGTATCATGGACATTAATGTATATCGAGAACTTATTGCTGAATTAGTTGAAAATCACAACGATGAAAATCTTATGGATGTAAGCGATTGATCACTAATTGAAAAACTACTAGTTTTATAATAAGATGATTATACACTATAACCATGATAAACCCGTAAGTGTCTACGTGGTGAACTCACGATTGCCTGTTTATCGCGCGTGGTACGGAGATGGTTTCGGCAATACCATTGCGGGGTTATTTACAAGAATGGCTCCCAAGGTGGCGCCGTTAGCTAAACAATTATCAATGAAAGCCATTGATATCATTCGTGATAAGGGAATCAATTTCGTTGGAAATCTTGCTGGAAAGGCATTTTCTGCTGCGAAAGATAAAATAGCATCATTGGTGCGAAAGAAACCACGAATGACTTCGTCATCGATGACTTCGTCATTAGTGCTGCCATCAACTACAGTGATGCCTGCAAAAATCAGCAAAGTAATAAATAACGCAGTGGAAGAAAAACTAGCGCAATTGACTTCGTCACAATTGACAGCTTCGCCAGTAACAGATAACGCTATCATGAACGCGATAGCAGGAAGTGGTTTGAAACTAAAAAGAAATTCGAGGAATTTTCAACGACGATGATTACAAAGATGAAATTGCTTTGCAATTCACCAATTGAAAACACTAGTATGTTATAAATGTTTAAACGAACAGCTGATCCCGCGCTTGATATGGAAGCCCCAATGCGAAAAGATGATTCCGTCCGCGATTATCAATACTATTCCTATCATGCAATACAACCCGACCTACGATCGCGAGTTGAACTTCAAGTTCAAGATACCAGTAAATACTTTTTGCCGTGTGAAGCATTTATCGAAATCGAAGGAAAACTCGTAACAAATGTTGCAGAGGATACCCCATATGCAGATGACCCAAATATCCGAGTTGGGTTCGTTAACAATGGCATAATGGCGTTATTTGAAAGTGCAAGATATCTCATTGATGGAAAAGAAATTGAATCAATAGAACGCGAGGTTGATGTTGCAACAACAATAATCGGACTAGCAAGATATTCCGATGATTATACAAGATCGGCTGGTCCGTCTATGATGTTTGCAAAGGATACTACTGATAACGCTGACCACATTCAATACATTAAAGTGTTAACACCGCAAGACACTTCAGTTGATAATCAACGAGAAGCAACTAATCCAGAACGTCGAGCTAGACCCGGAGCTGCGTTTGATATTCTCGGAGGCGTTAATGGTAATTTCAATCTAGGGTTTGCAACACGAAAATTAGCATTGGAAGGACAAGAGAAAAAGTTTTCGTGTGCAATTCCACTCCATCACATATTTGGATTCTGCAGAAATGTCAGAAAAGTCATCTATGGAGCCAAACACACAATCGCGTTAGTGCGAAAAGGCAATGACAACGATGCAATTTGGCGTACTGGTGCCGCTGAGGGTAAAGTTAAAATAACTAAATTGGTATTGTGGATGCCAGTAATGACCCCATCAATTACCAGAGAAGAGCGGCTACTCTCATTTATGGAAACAGGTGGTAAATCATTGCTAAGTTGGCTAACAACAACGACTGATGTCAAACAGGATAATGTCGATGATATATTCACATGGCACCTGGCATCAAAACAAGGCGTTTCAGCTCCACGTCATATATTTATAGCGTTACAGAATAATGAGCGAGTTGGTAATCAACAACGCAGCCATATGATATTTGATCAGTTAGGTGTTAGAGAAGTCTCGCTGAGAATAAACGGACAACAAGAACCAACCGAGGATATACAACTTAATTACACAGAAAATCATATAGCACGTGTATATCATCGGATGCTGTCATATATGGGTCGTGATCAAAACGTTGATACTGGTTTGCAAATATCTCAACTCGATTTTAAGAAATTGTATCCGATTTATTACTTTTCGCTGGAACATCTTGATTTAATGAGACAATCCGTTGTTGACATACATTTTAGGGCTCGTATAGCAGCTCCTGGTGGTGTTAATTATAGAGCGGTTGCTGTCATTCTCAGCGACAAATCAATGTTGTTAGAAGGGGTTGGCGGACGAATGAGACTTGTTGATGCACCAGTGGAAAATCTGTAAATGAAACTTGAAAAGTTTCCATAGGATTTTCCCAATTAGATCAATTGAAAGAATAAATATGTTTTACAATAAAATGCCATATAGTGTTGTTAGTGTCAAGCTGACTGATGGTCAGGTCAAGAAATTAAAATCAAAATCCGCTAAGGAATGTGGAACAACAATAACGTTAAAACCAGCGCAGATGTCCGGAGGTACACATAAAATATCATTAACGGATCGTCAAATAAAACATTTCAATGATGCAATGAAAAATAAGCGAGGAGTTCAAATAGAATTTTCGAAAGCCGCAGTCGCCAACATGATAAAATCAGGTGGTATATTTCCATTGTTAGCCGCAATACCAGCATTGATTGCAGCGGCTGCCCCAGCGGTGGCGAAGGCGGCAGCGTTGGGAGCCGTTGGTACCGCGGCAGGGATGGCGTTGAAAAAGGCAACTGGGAAAGGATATAAAAAAAAGGGAAAGGGGTTGTACCTACCAGGAACCCCGTATTCATGGTACAGCGGGAAATCCGTGAACGGATCGGGTCTAAGAAGAATACCAGGAACGGTTTATTAATTGAAAAATCTTCGATTTCCGAACCTATGGTTGAGGAACCTATGGTTGAGGAACTTATAGTTCCCATGTCCAATTTTGATTTAATTGATGCTGCTAAAAAACTAGCGATTAAAAATTTCAGAGGTGTTTTTATGAGAGATCAATTACCGAGAAAACCAAATAACGTTGAAACCGGTATCATCAATCTTGATAACAGCAGCGGATCGGGAACTCACTGGGTTGCATACGCGATTGATCCACGTGGGATTGTCTATTTCGATTCATATGGGTTAGCTCCGCCAAGCGAGTTTATGCGGTATATAAATTCCTCGATGAAACTCAAAGGGTTTCCGATTTTTTATTCCACGCTGCCAACACAACAATTAAATGATCCACCGATATGCGGCCGTGAAGTATTAAATGTCCTCGCGGAGATTTCATTAAAATCCTTTGGATCTCCGTGGAAACCACCTCATATTATTGTAAACGAATACACGAGTGGGAAATTACAAGGATCAATAAATTGAAAACACAAGTTACGCTAACAATAATGATCGATATTTGGGGACAATCTCTGTCAATGTTGGAACCCACCGAGGAAACATCTGCGGGTTCTATCGAGGATGTAAAAAAAATAATAGAAGATGAAATCGCTGAGACGTTAAATTTAACAAGTGTTGACCCGAACGAAATAGTTGTATTTCAAGATCGCCAGGGTAAATTGAAAAGCAGTAATATATCCGTGAATGACATTTTGATACGGCATCGCGCTGCCGCTGAAAACTCTATTGCACTGTATTCCAACGATGGACAACTTAAACCAGGCGCACTTGTGTCTACGATCACCGACGCGATTGCTACCAACGAACGTGAGCTGAATGATTTTATACGAGGTTATAATAGTTTTCGCAAAAATGTCGTACATAAATTCTTTGGAACCCCGCTTGTGGTTGGCATGACTCTCGCTGAAATTAAAGACTTGTTGAATTCATTCTTCGCTAACAAGGAAGCTGGAAGGATGATGACTGCTTCAGAAATCAAGGCAAATTATCTCGATATTTTTAAAGTAAGCGAAGATCAAAAACCCACTAATGACGTCATTGGTAGATTCTTTGGAACCCCGCTTGTGGCTGGCATGACTCTCGCTGAAATCAGTGAGTTTATCGGCAAGCACACTCACAATGCCTACATCGCTAATAATTTCTTTGGTGTCCCGGCTACATCTACAATGACTCTCAAAGATATTAATATGTTTATGGTGAGACAAACAACACTTAATACCATCGTGGATAAATTTTTAGGGAGAACACCTGTGTCTGAAACCACATCGTTGACAGGCATGACTCTCGCGGAAATTAAAAGCGCTATTGACAAACAAAAGCACACCAGCGATATTGTTAATAAGTTCTTTGAGGGCAGTAGCCTCCAAGATATCACGACGAAATTTTCTAACATCGACAACCATATTAAAACCCAAGCAGAGCTTAAAGTTGAAGACCTTCTGGTTTCATTATTCTTCTCTAACAGGGAGGAGAGTAGAAAAACAATAGATCCTACCAGAATCACGGTAAATTATCTCGATATTTTCGACGATCTTTTTAACCTGAAAAGAATATCTGAAAAGGTAAAGATTCCACATCACTACACGGGCGTTAAAAATATCGTGTATACGGTTAATCATGGAACCATGGATTGGATAAGAGACGGTTATACTACATTATCCATCGGTATCTTGGGTCTCCCCGGCATAGTGGGCCCTGACTACAAGCCAACATGGGCCGATGGTATCTACAGGCTAACGTGGATCTCTATCGATCAATTTAATATGATCGCGGACGGTAAAACCTACTCTGGTGGCACCGCGACGTTAATTATGGATGGTCGCAAAAAAAGCTTTAATGTCGTCGCGGTTGATAGCTCCACCATTAGATCAAAAATAGCCTGGTGTTTAGAACTCGTAGCTCATTTTTCCGACTGAAGTACTAGCAATTCCCGCTAACGATGACAAATAATTGAAAACACTAGCGGGTTTAAAATAACAATGACTTTGTCATCGACGCAATGTCGCTATGATCAGGTCAGAGAATTTCAGAATAGACTCAAAACCCTCACTGAGGAGTATCAAATAAAAATGAAAAAATACCGACGAAGAATCACCGCAATTGATGTTACTATATACTCGGTGTCAAGCGTTCTCACTGGTGCCGGAATAATACTTGCATCGGTTACAATGATTGCCCCGGTCGTAGTTCCAATTTGCATTTCTGCGGTGGCTACAATCGGGGGTATATTAACCGGGATAGCAAAAAAGATATCATCATGCAGCCAGAGTAAACTGCAGAATTACTTACTTCAATTTCATATTGCATCAACCGCATACTCGCAATTATCATTGATGATATCGTCGTCACTCGATAATACGATTATATCAGATAGTGAATTCTCAGCGATGGTCAGTATTTTTGATTCCGCGATATCGAAATTAGAGCGACAACATGAATATAATAACAATGACAACACCGATGGAATCAGAAAACACGAACCCAAAAAAACAAAAAATGATCTCAATAATATCAACATTACCAGATTGTGAGTTCTCAGTGATGGTCAGTATTTATGATTCCTCGATACCAAAATTAGAAATAAATCATGAGTATAGCAACGATGACGACACCGATGGAATTACTTCAACGAATAGTGGAGAACACGAACCCAGTACAAACGAGTATGATATCAATAACATCAACGAATCCAGAATTCAGTGTGAATTTCCCCTCTCCGATTCCAGTGAAGGAGATAGCGCTAGCAAAACTACGAGTGTATCACAGTTGGCCTAATATCAGATCGGTTGCATTTAATGGTCAGCAACCCAATAACACACTGGTGTTCTCGTATAAGAATAAACCCGATGGTACTCCAGAGTGGGAAACAGTTTCGTTACCAACTGGGTCGTACCAAATTAAGCAAATCAATGCTGAAATTCAGCGTAGAATAAAATCAATCACTGGAAAAGAATCAAAAATAGCTATTAATCTTCATCAACCGACGCTCTCGTCGTCGATCGAAATAAGCACAGAGGGATACATTGTAGATATATATAACAGCTCGTTAAGAACAGTGTTAGGATGGCCTGAAAAACCACCGGAAAAATCCGCCACCGACTTAACCACGGACATACAATCATATCATGAAATCAATCCCAGTTATCAAGATAATTTATCTGATATAAGAAAAGGAAGAATCGCCGATAGATTTATATTTACCAACAAAGACACATTGCAATGGGATTTTATCATTAAAAGAACAACCGACTCATCTGTTACTATTTCATTTACGCTAACTGACGTCCGTGGTTATTTTAATGAGATTAAACAATTATATGACACACAACTAGAACAACTACGGAAAACAAAATCGCAAAAACACGTTGAAATAATAAATCAGCTTATATCGGACATGAAATATATCTATGAACTAATTATTCAAACAATAATTAATGACAACAGCGACAATAAACAACGATTCTTAACCGATTACAATATCACAGAGGACAATCTGCGTAATTTCAAGTTTCCCAAATACAACGCTGATGAACTAGCAAGAATTGTTAAAACCGATATCAAAGCGCTACAAAAATCAGATTCAGCTGTCCTCTTCAGGTATAATAATGATCCAGATGGTGGCGGTAGGCATATTGCCCCTCATAATGTGAATATTTCAACGGTGATTGCGCTCAATTTAGTATGTGATGCAATTGAAGGAAGCTATCAAATTAATCTCGAACGATCAAATCAAGCTCAGCAGGGATATATTCTTTATTCGTTTGCACCAACAGCTCCTCCAGGGTTTTTAATAATTGAAAACCCAATTAATCCTGTCTATATGCGATGCCATAATAATTCGTTAACGAGAATTAATTTCAAACTCACCGACCAGTCAAATAATCTGATTGATTTACAAGAAGAGGTGTTAGCGATTAGTTTGTTTGTAAAATCCTAAGGACTTTCATCATAAATGATTTTCGTCCTAAAGACTCGATCAAATATTTGGTTGAAATCATTTATTATTTTCTGTTAACCCAGAACTGAAAGTTCCAGCAGCAGAGAGGGTGGATGACAACGACGTTGGCGTATATAAGGAAATCTTATTTTATCGAATAGACGCCATTTTTTTTACTATTTGGCAGAAGCCTCAGATTTCCGAATCGACGCTCGGAAAGTTGTGAGGTTCACCCTCTCTGCTGCTCAAATAATTAACTGAATGAAATCTTCTTCTGATGTGGAAATAAAGCTAATGAGTCAGTCCTACATACATAAATACATCCTTGCATACATACATACATACATACATACATACATACATACATACATACATACATACATACATACATACATACATACATACATACATACATACATACATATGATGGACCCTATAGCGACAATGCGAATTCCGGTAAAAATGGCCTGGTACCGTATAGCGACAGCCAGGTGAGACTGTATATCGACGTCAGGTGGGACTGTATAGCGACAAGGGAAATTTAAGATGGTGGGTCTTTATAGCGAGAACGGAAATTTAACATAGTGGGACTAAATAGCGACAAGGGAAATTTAAAATTGGAAATGCAGGAAAAGAAAGCAAATATATTGTCGAGTTATATCAGTGGCCCTGAAAAGGGCCTTAGGGTACTTCTTCTTCTTTTTTTTATACCGTTGTTCCCCCACCTTTTGATTTTACCAATGATTTCCTGTTTCCTCTTCTTTTTGCCCTCGGGATTCCAGTCAGGATGTCCCATAGCTCTAAACCTATCTTGTATCTTTATCGAATTGTTATTTAATCTTTCAATTTCCGCTTTATTTTTTTTGTTTTCATTGTCCTTTCTCTCTTTACTCCATTTATCTTTTATCTTCTTCACTTCTTCTAATATTTCGTTTCTCATAGTTCTTCGGCTTTCTTCAGCTGGTCCAAACCATTTTGGACATGGGGCCACTCTCTCAAGATAGTATCCAAAAAGCACTTTACATTTTGCACAATAACTATCACTTCCTTCAATGTCCCAACTCTGACATGGGGTGGTTTAATGCAGCCTCGTATTTTTTCGGCTTCTTCTTGTAGCATTTCTTTTAAGAGCTCCCTGGCCATTTTCAGTCTGTTTGCAAAGTCCAGGCTGTTCGTAAACTTCCATTCATTATGTATTCTTTCCACTACATATTCCCCCGTCTAATATCCAGAAATAGCTGTGTCTTAAATTGTTGAATAAAGTTGATGCTGTCACCATCTTATATGATTATTCCGTGGAATGGTTCTAATTTAATTAAATTATATGAATTAAGGTCGCATGCGCAGCTAAGTGCTTTCGCGACCAGTTAATGCCCGAGGGTCGGGCTATTTAATTGGTTGGGACAAAAGGTAACTTTAACTACTCTAGGATGTGTCGTCGCAGTCTCCCCAGCACCCGCGTTAAATGGCAATTTCGCCTTAGAGTAACGTGTCGGTTCACGGCAAAGTAGGAAGGCACCCAGTTTAGGAAAGCTAGTTTGTCAAATTGTGTCACTCTAGTTAAAGACAGAATCCGATCGGTTTGAGATCTTATTACTTCTAAAATGAAGTATTAAGTATCTGTGTAAGTGAATGGCCAAATAGTTTAGAATAGGCCGAGCTTGAAATCAAGATTTCCCACATCTAATCAGAACCCGTGTAACGTAAAAGTAGATAAAGTCCAATGGATCAGCCGTCTCTTCGTCGACAACAATCAGGATAGCCTTGTTCTCTTTCTCCACACTCCTGGATGTTGCCATTGTTTACGCTTGAAACGCCCGGGTCGCAGTTATTTCTAATCTAGTCCAGTATTACTATGAACAGAAAAAATACCAATAATTTGTAAGCCACCAGATCAATTATAACAAATCCATATAGTCATAGAATTTTTCATCTTTCCTATCAATAAATATTTTTAGTACATAGTGGACATGTTGTAGTTCCCTAACAAATTTAATTGCTAAAATGTCTTAGCGACATAAATGAGTATAGTCTCACTCTCCCAGTCTTTACTTTGATGGATAGTGCAAAACTTCCCTCTCTCTTCTCCTATGCCACAGGCGTGGATGCTGTGGCCTCCTGTTTTCATCCACTTGCACCTGTACTGGTAGCCGTTCTTGTGGCTGTTGTGATTATGGTGTATATGGAGGTGTCCTCACCATGGGTGTGACTTTACTAGACTGTCTCATGATAAGGTGAGGTAAAATTGTCATTTTCATTTCCTTCTTCTTTTCTATTTTTTTCTCTCCTCTTCTTCTTTAATCCTGGCCTGTCTAGCATTATCCAGGTGCATCTGAAGGTCTATCAATTTTTGTAGTCTACTCATCTTCTTTGGGTTGATGGGTAGCCAGAATGACGAGTTCTTCTCTATATATTGGACAAATTCGGACGTGAATGAAAATACCTCTATTATCAAAAACTTGCATTATCTCTATCATCACCAAAACACTCCGACTTAAAATAACACTCGCTCACATTTTACTTCACTCACATGAATTATAAATTCAACAAATTACTGGAAAAAATACATTGTGCTTAGAGACGCACTTCAAACAAAAGTAGAAGAGACTGATTATAGACTCACTTATATTTTTCTTCTAACTTCCTCACATATCATCAGCAAACTGAATTAATAATTCTTTTCGAAAATGTTAGGTAGCCCTGAAAAGGGCTGTTTTCTTGTGTGCACGAGGAGTGATGGCAATATTTTATAGTCTAATATTGCGTCCTCGTCTGGCAACAGGATAGGGCCGGCTTCTTCGGAAAAATAAAGACAATTCTTTCGTGTTTTCACGCAGTCGACAAATCTTCTGTCTGGTTCATGCTGATGTTGTTGCTGTTGCTGCTGCTGCTGCTGCTATTCTCTCTGCTCTCTCTGCTGCTTCTATACTTCTCAGTCCGTTCTCCTTTTTCTTTTTGAATTTCCTCTCTGAAGAGTTCTTCTGTGAAGTCTTCCGTCACTTGCAACATTCTAACATTCTCTATCTCGTCCGGCTTTGGCATCAGACATTGTCTGATACGATGTAGATTGACGTAAGCTTCGTTCAGCTTGGCTAGTCTTGAGCACATCTTCGTAAGAGGATGATTCAAACAATGAATGGTCAGACTGATGGTCAGACTGAATGAATGAATGAATTATGGTTTTAAGTGAAACCGGCCACAAAGGGTCATTTGTTCACTATTTTACACTACCAATTAATATGGTAGTGATTTAGATTTTCCCGTGAGGAAGGAATGGTGCCACATCCCCACGGGCGTTTAGGCATACATAGTATGCTATTTAATTTGGTCGTCATGCCGCACCCCTATAAGGAGCTATCGACATGAATGAAAGACCTAGGTGAGTGGGAATTGAACAGCCACGCACTCAACCCTATCAACCAATCGGAGGATGCAGAGCTAGAGGTGCAATGGCACCGAATGATGACTAGTGAAAAATGGTTTCCACTTCTAATCATTTGTTGGTGTTGGAGTAAGGCAGCGGAGGAGGAGGAAAAGGATCTGTGAACTGGCACTTTGATGTCGTTCGTCTTGCACGCCCTAGCCTTATCAAATCGACTCCAGTTGTTGCTAGTGGACATCCTATACCGATATTGTGTAAGCCACCTGTGCAATTGAGTCAATCTTTCAAGTTATATTTTTTCCTAACATCCTAACATTCCAATTTTTGTCTAGTACAGAGTGTACGTTTTGTGTGTTCCCTATCAATTTTGTAAACTAGGTATGTCAAGTGACATGTGTAGGTTGGTCAATGTCCGGTTAAATGGGTTGTTAATTTTGATGGTGGACAGCCAAAATTGATCAAGTCGACTGGAGAGTACTCCTGCTTTATATGGTTCAAGCGCGGACGCGATAGAAAACACCCTCTACGGTTTAGGGTTGGAAACGTTAGGACAGTTTGATGTGAGGGAGAGAAAAAAGTCAAAGAGCATATATATTAAAAAAAAACTCTAAAACAAACGTCAGACGCATTGGTTTCAAAACACAACATTTTTATTCAAATAACAAACAACTAACAAACATTGTTTTAATTCACACACCAATTTTTTTTCAAATAACAAACATTTTTTGTTCAACTAACAAACATTTTTTTTCAAATAACAAACATTTTCAATAATACAAATATTGACATGGTTGACAAAGTTGTGAATTAAATTGAGATTTTCACTGTTGTAAATCATTGGGCCATTGATGTACACTACGTTTCATAGCTAAAGACAACAGAGAGCCATAATGGTCACAAAACCATCTATCTACTTTGTCATCGTTTTGAGACAAATGACGATCAAAATAAGTCACTAAATGTTCTAAAGAATATCCAAGACTGCGATGATGCAAAAAATAGACACAATATTTTCCACACACCTTAGAATCTGTGCCTTGTCACATTATTAAATTGTGTCGTCATGATATAATTTTTCAAAGGGGGTAATCAATACGAATCAAAATACTTCACACATCCCTCTTGACGAAAGAAAACAGATACCCAATGAGTTCCTGGAAGATGTCTATCATCTGTGTTGATGACATAAGCTTGATTCACTTGAGGTTTGCGATTCAAAGAAGCAGTGTACGAACTGCGGTTCAAAAGATAATAAAGTTCCCAGGTATTCATTTTTTGTGCCCTTGTTTTTTCTTCATTAATTCAATCCATCAATTCATTTTGCTTGAAAAGGTCTGTCAAATAACTGTTTGTTTGCTTCGTCTCTTTACTTTGTGCAAAGAGAGCTTCGATGTGATCAATCTCTCGTGCAAACAATGGAGGAGAGGAATGGTCACGCAAGTCTTTATACCACTGAAGTAACACAGATTCTTCTGAGATGAGACTCCAAACTTCGTTCAGATAATAGTCCATTTTTTTCTTCTTGACTCATCATCATACATTTATCGTGCTGAATGTGACTGGGATGATCGCTTAGACATCCATAACAATCTTTTTTGATCATGTCCCTCATTTTATCCTCCAAGTGTTTGGCAAAACATGTGACTAAATGTTGTTACTGTTCTGGTCATCTGGACTGCATTATCACTACTTCTTCTGTTTCGTCTTGGTGGTTTGCTTTCTCTGTAACCTCCAATTCCATTTACATTGATTCTTTACTATGCAAAGAGTCTTCATAGTTTCTAAAAGTCTAGAATGACTTCTCTCAAAGTGTTGATTTCTGTGGTATTATCGAATTCGGCATACAGAATGACATTCACCGTGTCGGAAAAAGCCTCTGCAAACTGACTTTCCACACTCAGTTGCCCAGATTGTATAGGGTGGAAATGTCCCTCGTCACTGCCTTGGTCTGGAGTGAAGTCAAAAGCCCACAAAGTGCATCCCCCTGCATAATCGTCGTAGGAAATGCCGTGACTGGTGTTGGTTCCTAACTGTCCTGTGGCTTCTTAAATCAACAAGTACAACCTTAAGTGATTCTTTTGGACAAAGTCGGGGTCGAAGGGTCGGGTACACAAAGTTTGGCTATCGCGACTGACTTCGATTTTTGATACTTTGCAGTGCTTAAACTGGAAAGGATTTTCATTGTCGGCACCGTTGAGGGCTGCATTGCTCACGATACCAATGACTAAACGTTTGGGTAACTGTCTTGGAACAGATGATCTTCGATCTTAGCAGCAATGGCGAAAGTTTTACTTCCACGCGTCGTATCGGATACTTGTTTGACGATCCGCTTAAAGTGTGACTAATATCATTTTCCACTTTAGGTAACACTTCCATACGACGCACGTATAACCTGGCTTCTTGAATAATGGTTTTGTATTCGTTGACATGAGCCATCAAATTGAAAGCTGAACTGCTACGATTCAGTTTCAAGCGAATATCCACCCCATTCAGCAAATACTTCTCGTGAAACTACAAACATATCCAAATCGAACATTTCTAAACTTGGTCCTTGCTCAATGTTCTTTTCACGGTCGTTGAAACCCAAATTGTGAGAATCGTTATCTGCGGTCAAGGCTGTGTCGTTAAACGTAGCTGAAGTGTCATGTTTCCATACCACGGAAGCATCTGGATGAGTGTTCTTGGCTTCTTTTCCGTACGTCAAGAGATTTTGGAGGTACGCTCGATAAGGCTAAGTATCAATGCTACTGCTGACCAGTTTGTTATTTATGTACAAATCCACATCACTGAACAACGAATGCATGAAATTGTTGACGCTAGCTACTTGAGCATTGGCTCCCGGAACAGAGTTGTCCGTTTTGATCACTTTCACTTTCACAGGCACGAGATTCTTGGTGCATCATTCTTTTCACATTCTCTACGACTGTCTTGTAATAATCAAAAATGTCTAAGTCTACTTTATTTCTTAGTCTTCCTAACTTTAGAGGTATGGAGACTTTTGGAAGGGTGTCTGCGTCATCGCTTTCTGCCTTGTACTTGCTGTGTCCTCATTTCTTTTTTCCTCGTCAGCGGTCGCGCCATCCACTTTGAAAGGAATGACACGCAGTAACGGTACAAAGGTGTGTCCTACCACTCTTTTCTCTACCACATCGGAGTACACAAACATCAAGTTGAGTCCTTGGTTTATTTCTACAGGAAATCCAAAATATTTGGCAAAATCCAAGTTACTGGTCGTAGCTGTTATTTCTTAATTCTTGACCAACCTGAAGGCTCCACTCAAAATATCATACAATTCAGGACAAAAGGTAATGGTCCTAATTTTGTCCTCCAAAGATTTGATCATTAGGCGACGAGCCACATTGTTGTACTCTGCTTTTGTTGTACATTGTTGTACTCTGTTGTACTCTGCTTTTTCTATGACTTTACCAATTACAGTATTGAACCTGATACAAAGTGTAGGCACTAAATGTTGACCACTAAAATAGTAGCCTGTAGGAATAGTTAACAGATAGGTGGACCGATTAGTTTTGGGGTCCTTTGTTTTTATCGGGTCACTGACAGTGATCCGTTCGTCTAAGTGTTGCTGCAAATGCTTGTCATACATTTCTTCTTTAAAACTGTTTTGGTTTTCGACGAAGTTTTTGATTTGTGTCGGGTGTATCATTTCCATTAAAACCACTTCCAAATGGGCATATTGATCCAAATGAATGGCGTGAGGTAATGTAGCCGTGTAACAGCACAACGTGATGTTAGGAAACACCTCCATGGAACTGTCACCGGGTAATGTTATGTAAAATTGGTTAATATTGTTGTTCATAATTCCAACGTTCTTCTGTCCGAGGAGTCACTCGAGGGTAAAGGAGTGTCTAAAAGAGGATTGTGATTGTCGGGTTGTCTGTTGGGAGAATGACTGACGTTGGACGCAAATCTCCAAATATTGTTACTATTGTTCCCGTAGCAAGAGTATTTTAGTGAAGGATTGGGAAGAAGAGAACCGATGCAACGACTAAGTAAAATGGTCCACAATTGTTTGTCTCTTTGCTGTAAACTCAAATTATCAATGGCTGCACCGATGACACAATACACCACAAAGATTTGACAGATTTGACAGAAGAAGACGATTTGCTTTTTAGGGACACGTTCTCCACACCACACCCCAAGGGTTGCTTTTGTAAATCTTGCAGAGAAGAACTGGGTGAATGATTTGAAGCTGTTTTGAAGGGCCTGATGGTCACTTCTTTTTATTGTCGATGACTTGCGAAGCGTCAATCCAAGAATCAAACCTGGGAGGATATCCTTTCCAACGTACGTTGACTTGAGACTGTGTTGATGCGTAAAATATTTCCACATGCGTTCTTTCAAGGTAAGTTGATGCTACCTTAAGTTTCAGGATTTTCGGTGGTGAAATAATGAATATCAAGTTTCTATAATTCTCGTTGGAAAGCTTGGTTCAGAAATTAGGTGCCTTTGTCGGTTTGCCATCGAAGAGGGTGACGACTTCTTTGTTTCAACACTAGTTGCAGGGCTCTTACTAACGCTCCACTTGATTTGGAAGTCAATGGTACGACCCAGGCAAATTTAGAAAAGACGTCGATGACACAAAACAAATATTTGTAGCCACGATTGTAGGTGGCTTAATGAAATACATCGGCTAAATCGGCTTGAAATTGATGATCAATGCCTTCCACTTGAGTGCGACGTCTGTGAAATTGTCATCGAATGGGCTTGTGTAAAGTGTTCGTAGCTTGTTATTGTAACCATCGTTGATCTTGAGGTAACCGGAGCTTTTTCAGGCGAGGTTTAGCAGCACGTTATAATTTCTGAACGCCTCTGTAACCTGCAGGGTGGGCTGGATCGTACTAAATGCTGGTTAACACCTTCTCCATTTTTTTTGTTATTAACGTACCCACTCTACGATGATACTGCTTTGGGTCGGGCGAAATGGGGGTTGTTTGGAAACGGTGTTACGTGTCCGATGTGTCACTGGAGTAAACGTCGAGGGTACTGGTGGTGGTGGTGGTGAAAGTAATGGGATAGCTTTGATCTTCTTTTATTTTCTCACTTCTGGATTACTTTCTTTCTTTTTCACTTCTGTCGAAGGAGGACTAGCCATCATGTTTTCAACCTAAGTTTTGATTTCTTCTCGTTGGGGAATGTGGAATGGGGTCAACAAGGAAGCTGCAATCTTACTCGGAATGGGAGTGGTAGTGGGGGTTTGAAAGTTATCATGGGTCTCTTCTTCCTTGGGTAATGGTGGGGTTAGGTCTGTCTTGTCCGCTGTAGATAGTGATGGCGACGGACTATTCCTTAATGCCTTAAAATTGGTCAGAGTGGGTAGAGCTGTTTGTTCCACAGCTTTCCGATGAAAGAGTTGCAGTCGTTTCAAGAGTTGACCGTACCTTTGCAATTTTTCGGTTTCGGACAAATCGTTGCGATGCATCAAGGATTGCAATTCGTGTTGTAATTGGGTCATCTCGGTCAAATGAGGATTTGGTGATAAATGAGGGGTTAGTTGTTCTTGGTATTCTATCCATCGTTTATAAGGGACCAAAGTAAGTTTTCGTCCTTCCATTGGCTGCCAAAAGTTATGTCTGAGATTGTTGTGCTCCATAGGTCCCTTTTATCTTCTGGAAGGATCATACATATTTCTATCCACCCCTTAGGGCATTTCTTGGGTCATCCCTTGTGTTACCCCTTGTATCAAACGTGGTATTATGCCTGTCAACAAAGGAGCAAGAAAAGGTAAAAATCCTCCGCGTTGCACCAACATCTTTTTCTTTTGACCATTTGGCGAAGAATTATTTCTGATGTGGACACAAAGGTATCGTATCTTTCAAGACATTCAGACAACATTCGCACACGGTATTGATGACATCTTTGCAGGCCGTTTAAATGATTTGTTTACTCATGGTCGCATATACTTTGGACAGGACGGACAACATGTCTCCGTGTTTGGCTAAACGAGGAGGTAGTTCTTTCCTTTTCTTTCCTTTGTGGGGTGAATAAGAATATTTTCTGCGAGGTGACATCTTTGCTTGTTCGTTCCAGAAATACACTGACGGCGAAGACTTGGTACACCGCATCTTTTATCTTCTTTTCTAGCGCTTCGTCAAAAAAGTAACGATGTGTTTCCTAAAATCGCCAAAGTAACCTCCACCTTGGTGACTCCTCTTTTTTTGAAACGAATGCGTCTTATTAATGGATGACGTCGATGTTTGGCTAAGCGTTTTGTAGGATGACGAGATTGTCTTTTTCCTTTTCCTTTTTGGACAGCAGAACGACAATGGTTGTGATGTGCACGTTTTTGAGGAGACATCTTTGGCTGTTCAGATTTGGCAGAGAAAATATGTATTCACGTTGTTGTCCTCATGTCAGTTTTATATTGAAGTGCGACGCCACTGATTATCTTTCCGTCGTATCAACTTCATTACAGGTAACACGCGTCATGATAGGGTTCGCAATGGACTAAAACGGGACAGTTCTTGTTTGGAAATATCCAGTAAACTCTTTAACATGCCGATCTTTCTTGGACTTTGACTTTGGGGGCAGGTACTTTGTGAACAGCGGCTACTGTCGCTAATATGGAAGAGGGTGTCACCGGTGGAGGAAACGTTTTGGGAGACGCAGATTTCCAATGTTTCATCAAATTATGAAGGACGGATGTCAAATTGGATTTGGTTGGCATCATCAGCAACGGAGAAGTGGAAAAACCTGAGACTACTGGAAACGCGGTCACTGGTACTGTAGGTCGTGGTTTACAAATGTAAGGTTGCGTCCTGGCCGAACTGACTCTTTTGCGGGTAAAAGCTCTTTTCTGTGGATTTTTCTTTTTCTGTGTTTTGGTCTTGACACCATTGTTCTTTTTGTTGGGGGTTCGTTTCGCTTTTTTCTTTGGGTGATCTTTGGGAGCATTATGATCCCATTTTAAAAGGGAACGAATGATGACACCTCCTAGAAAACTGCTACCTCCAAGTTTCATAATGATTTGCTTCCTGATTTGAGTGTCGATGCGAGGATCAGCCAGTTGCGTCAACGCTACTTTGTTTCTGTCACAAAAGCGTTTTGTTTGATGTGGAATGTGAATGATGCCTTGTAGTAATTGACGTGCTGTCACTGTAAACCATCGTAAGACTTCTTTGAGACTGGCTTCTAAGACGTGAGCACGTATTTGTGAATGTTTTTGGCGACTGATACCATACAAGGCACGAATCAATTTGATGGGAAGATGAGACTGTAGGGACGTCATGTTGACGATGTATGAGATAAGGTGAAAGTGACCGAGTTTTTTTATAGATTGTTTAGTTGTTGTTATTGTTATGTCGACAACGAGGACGTGTACATGACATATCTTTGGTCTCGACACCAGTCGTGAAACAAATCGGTACTAAATCGCAAATAATTGGGAGTGGTGGGCTTTAAATCCACGAGCAAATAAGCGTGCGGAGTTTGAGTGGCATCATCGTAAGCATGAGTCATCCAAGGTGTTCCTAACTGTTTGGCTAAGACTTGCACTTGCGATTTATCTCTAGGACTTTTTAAACAAGACCACGTAATGAGCATTGAGACGTATGGTACGATGGGCTTTACATTTTTGAAACAAATTTTGTGTAATGTAAATGACACTGGCTTTATGATGATGCCCTTTACGAGTAAACCACAAGTTAATTTATTCTTCGTCTTCTCCTAACATGTCGTCAAAAATGACCAAATGAGTTTGACTAGGGTCAGACACGATCCCATTGTCTTCGCTAGTAATGCCTTCCACAAACATAATGGAATCACCTTGACTTTCTTGTAAGAGGCTGTATGCCGATTGCCACTCTTTGTAACACCACACGATGCGTTGAGGTGAACGATCGATCAAATGATGTTTATGTTCGATCAAACGTTTGACAAATTCGGTTTTGCCTGAACCGCTCGGTCCAGCAATTAACATGTTAAAAGGATGACAAAGATACAATGCCTCCCAAGTAGCATGATCGAAGTGTTCGTCAATGACTTTCAATGTCGAGGAAGAAGGAGTCGAAATAGCAGAGGTAGCCATGGTAGTATAGGATATGAAATTATTGACACTAAAACAGACAAGACAAGAGGTTTTTATTTTTTTTTTCAAGACACGTTTATTTAAAATCATGTTTAAATTGGAACAGCAAGAAAGACGAAAATGCACAAAAGCCAAATGGATTAGTACAATAATAAAATAGACAAGGTAACGATCAAAATGGTATATAAACATGTCTCTATACTACATCGTTTGGGTACACAAGGTACCCTAGAGGTAGTGTGTAATGCTTTTATAGTGTCACATTGGGTACAGTCACAAAGGTGTCCTCTCGGACTGGTCTTTGTGGGGGAATGTCCATGACAGTTCTGTCTTAAAAATAGTGATTGTCCTTGGTGACAGATTCTTCTTCTTCTTCTGGCACTGTCACTAACACAGATTTAAAAGGTACTTTTTCACTCGACGATGGATTTGACGATCACAACGCTTGAGCATAATGGGATGGATCTTTTGTCCAAGCCTCAAAACCCCAACTTTTCCAGTCACTTACATCTGTCCAATGAGGTTGTAATTCACAACCTACACACATATCCTCGTACACCACTTCCGTACGTAAAAGTTGACGAATCTGTATTTCCTGTAGAGGTTAAGACGTATCCAGATGAATGCGTAAGGCTTTTCACATAATTATTCTCTCGTGGACATTTAAAGGAGTCCCCATACTGTGTTTTTGTACGTATTGTTCGTAAAGTGTCCACAAGGAATCTACAGCTAAACGAAATCCCAGAACACAAGTCACTAAAACATACACTGCACGTCAACCCCAATGGATGGGACACAGTTCTCGTAATAGGTGTTCGTAATCCTCCACCGTTTGAATGTTCTCATTGATATCCTTCCACGGAATCTGTTTTATCACAAAAGGTTGTGGCATAGTAGTTCTATTTTATACTTCTATTTTTGTCGCAGATCATAAGTGCATATTCTGCACAGAATTATTTAAAGTCTTCTCCAAAAGCGAAAGGGATTAACATGATGTGTAATTTCGGACCACTGCCATTCATGGTAACGGTCAAGAATGATCATAAAATCTTCAGATGTAAACGGTATAAATTGGAATCTGTGGGAGGTACACTTGGTCCAGAGAAATCGGACACGTTGGTTGACTTTTGTCACTTTCCTCTTGTGAATTTCACGACAAAAAAGTTCTACTCACCAATTGAGATTTTTCTTTAGCATGTCCCCTTCAAACTTCCTTGTAGATGTTCTCTTTGAATTTGTGTGGTAATCCTTGAATATAATATTTAGAGAGGGTTTATATACTGGACTAGGCTTGTCTCCAAGCCAAACTGGTTTGTTAAACGACATGGTACAGTATTGTCACTTTCAATCACTAAGGTCCCACTGAAGGTAGGTATTGACATTCGGAGACCATTGAGCATATTCCAGGTAAGCGGAATCTTTCAGTTTCCACTCGTAAATTGACACACCACAACTGAAACACTTGACTTTATCCCCTTTGCGCAAGTAGAAAAATCCGACCCTGGCTAATTCTTCAGGAGTTGATCCAGGCAGATATTTTGGCCCTTTATCTTTGAAGGTTTGGAATCGACTTTTAAAATGACAGTATTCAGGCAAGATCGTAGGAAACGAATATTCGACTCTCCTCACTTCAGTTCGATGCAGGTACGGTGAAATTCATAAAAGTCCACGATATTATGTGACACCGCTTTTGCATCCCTCAGCTTTGACACGCACAGCATCACTTTCCATGGTAGGTTTAGTGGTAGTAGTCATAGCAAAGTTCCCACGATGTCCTGCTGAATCACTAAGGTCACATACGGTCATTGTAGTTACAAATGAACTATTGGTCTTGGACAATGTCCCTTATTATATGCTGTCCAATCTCGACTTGACTGTATAGTAAAGTGAAGTGATTGCGAAGTCGTACTCTTTTCTGGTACACGATTTGATAGACTTTTTCCAATGGTCGGCTGACGATTTGGTGTGTGGGTAAATGGACAATCTTGTGCGGTTCGTGGGTGGTCACTTTAAAAGTTTCATCCTGTCCAGACTGTAAGGCTTCTTGTAGCACGTTAAAGTTCACCACTCGACTGGTTCGATAATTGAAAATCAATCCTTTCAATTTACTTTCGGTGTGTATTTCTCATTGTGGGTCACGCTATTCTTAGCCGTAATTTTTAGGACCGCCACTGGCAAAACATATAATCTTGTCTTCGGGATGTTCATCAGTACAGGCTCCTAAACGGTCTCCTTGGATGCCAGGGTTACACTGGTTCGGTCGGTGAATGTAGATGCAACTGTCTGTGTCAAAATACATCACACGTTCTCCTAACAGTTCTAACATTTCGTACAATTCTAAGCGAGCATGGGCTGTCACGTAAGCCGCAAAGATGACATTTCCGAATTTGTCAGCTTCTACCTTTGTATAGTTCTTCTTCGTAATTGACTAAGATCAAGTTCTCAAGAAAGACTTCCACGTGTTTCATGTATTTGGTTTTGTCGTGAATCATCTGGAAGTAGCGGGAAGGTTCGGACAAATAGTCCGTCTTGGTTAAAGATGGGCGTTGTGTCATTTTACCCCACAAGCTATTTAACATCACTTTGGCAAACGATCGCCTTCCTTTTTTTTTCTCGATGTGGTCTAAAGCGATGCCTTCCTGCTCCCAATATTTTTCCTTGAATATAATTTGGTCTTCGGGAGTATGGCACCAGGAAGGATAGCCGCTATCTTCTTGTTTTAGTTTCAAAAAGGCATCCGCGTAGTCTGCACAAATACCTTTCCGTGTCTCGTCGCTCTTGTGGTATTGTTGTGTCTTGGGAAGGTGGTCAATTTCGTACACTTCTAACAGTTGGTATCCCAGGTCCAGAGCTTTAAACAATTCCACGCTAACCCACATTCCTGTAAAAGCGCGTTCTTCCTGGGTGTGCTGACAAGGTTGGTCTTGCTTGCACATTTCGGCAAAAGTACAACACAAAGGAAACATCAGTTTCTCTTGGCAATTGTGAGGTGAAACGGGATGGTACAAGTCTGTGTGAGGCAAGACTTTGCACTTGAATAATCCTTCGTACTGACGTATGTTACCCAAGTCAGTGTGTTCTGTCTTCAATTGGGGGTGGCCTACGGGAAAGTGACAATATTTGCACACGTAAATATACAGCGAACACACGTTCAAGTACTTGATTTCTTCTCCCTTCTCCTCGTCCGCTTGGTACAGCAAACAAGTGGAATTTGTCCGTCCTCCGTACAAATTATCCCGAGAGTTCAGGGGGTCCACCAACTTGTAACTTTCTACGATGCGTTTAAACTTGGGATCAGTTTTCAAACGCTGATCGTACTCATTGTTCAAACATTTCCACCACCTGGTATCCTTGCGTTTCTAACTTCAAATCTTGCTGACAAGTTGTATAGTACAAGTCTTCCATGGTCCGTTGTAAACACTGATTTTCGGTGTCACGTTGTGGGTAGCAAATGGGACATCTGTGAAATAAGCATCCGTTAAACTCGTACAGGATTTGAGGGTTCTCTAAGTCCCAGCCATCCACCGAATACGTTCCGATGGTCTTTTCAACTCCTTCGTTGCGGGCGTGTTATATCCATTTGTCTTTCTTGTCGCACAAGTAATGTAGCCAACGTAGGGCTTTGACCGAGTATTGACGTTTGAAAAAGTTCGTCGTTTGAGGACTGATGACAGCGAGGTTGTTTTCATGCACGAATCGTTTTCGGTACACTAAGGAGCATGCTTTGGTGATGGTAATCTAGCCAGCGTAGTTCTTTGACCTAGTATTGACGTTCGTCGTTTGAGGACTGATGACAGCTAGGGTATTTTCTGGTATGACTCGTTTTCGGTACACTAAGAAAAACGCTTTGGCGATCGTACAAGCTTCTTTCAAAGGATCGATACCCCCGTGCTCTATGAGCAATTCTCGAAATTTTCCACAGCAACGTCATGAAATGTCTATGTCAGATCGACAATACTTTAACATTTCTTTTTGAAAGTCGAAGGGGTCCGAGGCGTGAGTCTGGTACCAAGCTAGGAAAGCTTCTCGTTGTTCGGTGCGCATGTTATCGGGGTCGTAGTCGTCAGCCTCAGGCAAATGGAGTAGAACGACATGTTGATTGGCTTCGGTATTGAAAAAAGTGTGGAAAATAACCTTTCGTCATTTCTGTCATGCCAAATGTTTTAGGCATGCGACTCAAAGTCATGGCCATGTAAGTCATTGAATCTTTAAGTTGCACTTGTCCTACTTGCTAAGAAATATTTTTCGCTCCGTTTCAATCACATTAGGACGTTCGGTACTTTGTTCCGTATAGTATCTGAGCAGAAATTGACCATCGTATCCCGAGAAATTGTGAACCGTTACTGTGGCATGGCGATGACAATCTCCATAAAGTTTGATGTCCTCTGGACTCCACATTTCTTCGATGGGGTTTAGATCCATTGAGCAAAATTGACCAACGTGTTTGACCCTCGAAAGATATTTTTCACGTCCTGCAGGAATCATGCTGCAGTGAGGGCAATGACAACAGATAGGCTCTTGGATGCACTTCTCGCACGCTCGGTGAGCCACGCAGAAGTTAGAAATGTGAATACTGGTCTCTTGCATCCATTCGAAATAAGAAAAGATAAAATTCACTTTTTTCTGGTCATCTTCTTGTTGGGGTTGGTATGTTTGAATAAAGCTTTCGTGTTCCAAGTCCACGATTTGGTGACGAATGTGACATAGTTTCTTCTCTCGAAAAACGTGAAACTTGGCATTATTGATTATATGCCTTGTCCACAAGTAGGGCACAATCTCAGAAGCTGAGACGTACTATTCTGCTGTGAACCTTGCATCTTAAAAGGTTGTTGGTAACAGGTAGGACTGACAAAAGAGCGCTGAAAACAGGGCAATGCACTCGTATTTGTCCTTTGTCCAGACAGGGTTGAGAGGCTAAACATCCCTCACATTTCGATCCACAAAGTTTGTGTTGTTCTCGATTGTTATAACCGTAGTCACATTTTTCACAGTAGTAACCGTATCCCAGGAATCCAGTGATGTTGGTAATGGTATCAAAATGCTCATTATGATGATAGAGGTGAATGTATTTTCAGTTTTTGAAATCGCGACCTCGAAACAAAAGAGGACCACTACTTCTTGAGGGTGTACTTTCAAGGTGTAGCGTGGAACCAAGACGTCTTGCAATTGTTGCATTTCTGGAATGCCACAAGAGATGTCTTTGGATATGACCACTTGCTGTAACAGGAGTTCTGCTTCACTTCGTTGTTTGGCTCGGTCCGATCATTGAATAGTTTTTCCAGACTATTTTCCATTCTGCTGTCTCGTTCTTGTCAGCATACGTTCGTCCCACGACGATGGCACGGGCTAAACACATCTAATCTTGAGGATTGCTAATGTAGACGAGGCTTCGCCTAATGCTGCGAAAGTTGTCGATTAATAACACCTTTTGAGGTTTTGTCCCTTGGGAAGAGACACGTGGGTCATGAAGAGTGTGAAGTTTCCGTCGGCGATGTGAAATTTGTCGTTGGATTGTTGCACATATTGAATCTTGTCGATGACTTTGGAAGGTGTCAATTCTTAAGGGCTAAACTCGACTCAAACGGGAGACTTTAACTGATCGTGGTGAATAGGAAGTCTTAAACGATCAACTTCTTTGGCTTGACATTGCTTTTTCAGTGTAGTTAACACAGATTCTCACACCTTCGTAATGAACCTCTCTGTATTCTCTAAAAGTACGTTGGACTTGAAATCTTTAAACTTCACGGCGTACGTGTACGCTGTTGTTCTAAATTTTCGAGAGGAACGCTTTTCAGTCTATCGAATGTGATAGTACTTTTCAGGGTTTACTAAGGGCGGTGAACTTTGCTTGGACGTTGCATGTCTGGGTTTGAATTCGGGTTCACTCATGTCATCTTCAGAATCACTGGTATGAATTTGAGCCAAGACTTCAGCTGCTGTGCGAGGCGATACATCACGTTTCTGTCTCTTACTGTCTTCTCCTTTCTCTGCAACATGATGCGGTCTTCTCATCTTGTCTGCAAAATGTCAAATGACTACATTTTTAAGACCATGGCCCATATATATTCATGCCCGATCCGTGTATATATATATAAAGGGCCATTGTCTAACCTTTCAGTATTCATTTCACTCTTACGGTCACTAGAACGGTAGAAGAGCGTACACAAGTTGAACTTCTGATCAGAGCTTTGCGTAGTGTCATACGAAAGTTTTCTTCAGAAAAGCCTACGGACTACTCTCCCTCCTTTCGAGATAAAAGTCAAGATACTTGCTATATCTGTAAGAAGAAAGGACATTGGGCTACATAACTCCAGATCGTGAAAAAAACAAAAAAGGTAACAGGAGAGACACAAGTCAAAATACCTGTTATCATTATAAAGAAAAAGGACATTGGTCACCAAACTGTCCTACGAAACAATAGGAGCAGGAGGAGGAAGAGGATAGGAATTCTGAACAAGAGGAGGAATAGGTACCCTCCCCAAGGGAAAGAGCTTGACACGTTCGCAAAGACAAGAAAAGAAGATGAAAAGAAAGTGAGGAAGAAGAAGAAGAAGAAAAAAAAACCTGTAACAGTAAAGAAATGGAAAAAACTGAAAGAATGAACAGAAGAAGTATATAAACTTTGTAAAGTGGTATTGTGTTATGTTATGTTGTGATATTGAATTGTTACGTTTGTACCAGAATACACCAGAGAGAAAAATACGTATGTGTCTCTTGGTGTTGATTTTATAGAATAAGAACCAACACTCACACACACATTCACGCACATGTACATCATGGGTATACAATAAAAAATGGAAACTCAGAAACGGGACGTAACCATCTTAAACTGTCTTAAGCCTTTGCCACGGCCAAGGCCTACTTCGGGACTGGTGGTTCCTGTCAACGATTTGGTAGAAATTACTAAGGGTGGTATGACAGACGTAGTCACAGTTAGATTGGGTTGTTTAGCTCGAGAAGGTCGTTTCCTTTTCGGTCGTGTAAAGAAGTCTGATACATTTGTTTCAGACTCCTTAACTCTGCTAAAATATATAAAAATACCGTGACCGTTTGATTTTCACTATTCTCTTTCTTTCCTTGGTTTTGTTTCTTCTCTGCTGCTTGGTGAATAAACTCAATCCGTTTCGATCCGCTCTTCCCCGATAAATAACCGCGGTACACGGCATTCGCTTCACCTGTTCTGATCACAAGATGTGGACCAACGTAGAAACTTCTACCTTTGTTTCTACCAAGCTTTTTCTTACTGACTTACCCATGTATGTCAGATGATCATGGGCTATCACTTATGTGACTGATACAGCCCTTTAGAAGAGAAGGATATATGTGGAGAGGCAAGGTTGTTTAAAGAGAGTTCTCCGTTATGGCCCAGCACTAAGGAGAAGTTTAAGGAAGAGAAGAAGATTCGTGAGATGTCCTCTGTGTTAACAATATAATGTTAACATTACACATAACGGCCCTTTTCACCGCTATAGGGTCCCACATTACTACTTACACACACACACACACACACACACACACACACATACATACATACATACATACATACATACATACATACATACATACATACATACATACATACATACATACATACATACATACATACATACATACATACATACATACATACAGACAGACAGACAGACAGACAGACAGACATACATACATAGGTTCACGTACATCTCTACCTCTAATAATTTGACGTACACATATATGCTTTTAAAGCATCCCTGCCAAATAGTATTACATATGTATCTACCATAAGAACAGATGCGTGAGAATGATTGATGAATTGCTTTGTCAGTTATTTGCTAAATTGAAGATAGAAAATTCGTGTCTTGACTATGTCTAATACATTTTGATGCGAGTTCAAATTTGTATGTGCAAACCCATATTCGCGTATTTGCTTATATGTGCGTATATGTCTTACTAAAGTAGAGTCGAATAACAAGTGCTAATTTTCAATGTCCTTTGAAGATATCAATGATGATTAAACAATATATTTTTGTATCTGGATCGAGTAGCAAACTTATATATATATATATATATATATATATATATATATATATATATATATATATATATATATATATATATATATATCACTAGAAAGATCATCGCAACATATTTTATTCAAGTAAATTTTACTATAGAAACAGAGATCGCTTATTAAAGTTTCTTGCATTACATTGTGTGTTTATACTCAGCTCGTACAAATGCACAAACACTAGCGCCGATATATACAATATATTTTTTATTTGTACTTGCAGCTATTCGTCGATGGTATCTATTTTGAATCCTTTACATAAACGTCGGAAAGTGATGGAAAATATACGAAAATCTTTCTCACATATTATTAATGGGGTATGTAATAAAATCGTCACCAAAACGTACATTATATGGACTTAATTCTGCAATGTACATATTGTAAAAGCACAATGGGGATTGGAAATGGAAGGTGTGTGAGCCAGCAGTACTTTTTAATTTCCGTTGTAGATTGTCTACATATTTTAGAGTATCTTGCGAGCATCACTCTTGATTCAGTGATTCTAATATAGTCGCGAGTAGGATATTTTCTTTATTCATATATATATATATATATATATATATATATATATATATATATATATATATATATATATATATATATACTTCAACGCAATGTTATCATGATGACCGTTTGCATCGAGTCTCATCTATAATTAAGACCGACTACGTGACTTATGTCATAAAAACTTAAATTCGGTTCTTATAAGACTAACTGCACGTTCATGAACAAAAAATTCAAGCCACCATTATATATTGACCAATCTGATTATATCAATAGTGGCAATTTTAGAGACACGATCTCGTTTTTAACATAATAATACATTCTTTTCGAAAACAATTTTTTTTACTCATATAAGTCATACTTCGGCATTATTTAAGCAGAGTTTTAAACAAATAACACCTTTTGCACTTTTTCATCGGGATATCGTACTTTTGTAAAGAATGTTATGATTGTATATCCATTGCTACACAGGTAAACCTGCTCTACAAAGAAATTGAAGATCCTAGTATATCAATCAACGTTGTACTTGCAGACTTCATTGCTTTTAAGGTAAGACAGTTAGTTAACATAGGATTGATGCATATTTTAATGTGCTTCTGAGATAATGGATTGATTATCTAAGAGCACACCATTTAATGTATTCCGTCTATCACACTGACCGTAACATTTCGATCTAGGGTGCATATGAGGCGAGTGGATGTTTTTATATCAGCGATCATTCAGCGTACTGCAGAAAATATGACCTGTTTTTGATCATACATATCTGCAAACGGTGTAAATTAATATATATTTCTCAAATAATACAAAACTAATTTGCATCTATACCAAATAAGAGAATGGTTTTCAACTGACCAAGAGAAGCACGACATTGATGTTTAGATTGCAAATAATACATAGCGCAATCAGACAAAATATCTCGGTCTTTATTAGCCCTATCGATTTCATGAAACATGTATAATTGACTAAAATCTAAATACAGGCGTTTTAATATTTATCAATATACAAGTAACTATTTTTCGCTATTCAAAAACGTTTTGGCGACTATTAGTTTTGTGCAATACGTTTACTAGATTAGATACATTAACATCATAAAATATTGTTTATATATTTGATTACACTAACTATGCAATAACATCTCGAGGTAGAAATTGTTTCGTAATAAGCTGATTACTATTAATACTGCCATCTTCAGAGAAATATAAACGCCAAGATAGACGTTCATGTTTGATGTTATAAACATTTGATTCAATGTAACAGTCTGAGCATTTATACAACGGCGTTCTTTCAGTTTTATAAAGATTGTTCCATCATGCTGCATTATCTTATGTTTGTTTCACTCGCATTCCCATATAGCAATGTTCTGTTTTGATTCCCATATTGCAATTTTCTGTTTTCATTCCCATATTGCAATGTTCTGTTTGTATGTATGTATTTATGTATGTACATACAGACACACATACAGACAGACATATACAGCATATTCTCTATAGGATGGTGGTCATTGACCTACTGCTACCGATGTAATTGTGAAATTGGCTTCATATTACAAGGCACTTTAAACCTCCTTTTCTCTGCCTTGTTATCCTCGAACTGAAAATAAATTTATGTAGTCGATGGAGTCATTTTACATCGGAAAGTTTTTGTGTCTATTACTGAGTATGGCGTGAAGCCGATTTTCTTCCATTACTGTATATATTTCCTTTTTTATATCGTGTTTAAAGCTTAATGCGTTTCCACACAAGCATTCTAAGCCGGATGATGTTAATGGGACAAAATACATTGAGGCAAGCGAATATCTTAAAGACGCTAAAGAGTGGGATAGAATCGAAGGCATGAAGAATGGTCGTACCTTCGACACAGGAATACTCTTTACTAGGTACGTGTTTACTACTTGTCTGACAATAAGGATATAATGACGACAGCAGAATGTGATATAAATAATTCCAAATGCGATTCCAGCACCTAAATGAAAACATAACAAGTTCTAAATTGCTTTTAAGTCTCAGTAGAGATTTATTGTTTCTTAAACATTCGTAGTTCAGTGATCATTACATTAACATTTGTCTCTGACGCTGTAGTTCCTTTAATTGATGGTGCTAAGGATATGCAAGCATTTGGCACTGTTTTAAAATTGCAAATAATTCTTTTCGGAAAATATGTCCATGTGTCTCCATTTTCGTAAGGGAAGACGAAATTGCAGAATAGAACCTTTTAAACTTGATTGAGTTTGAATTACCATTTACCAATACTATTTAAATGTCTTTCATAAATTCATAAATTGCACACGGTAGTGCATTCCATTGATTTAATCAGGCATGACTTTTGTCGTATCTTCGAAGCTCATTACATTTAGCGTTCATATAATATTTAGCATATTCCAATTATGCACTAATTTCGATCACTGTCTTTGAGAATAGTCTAAAATAAACACAAACAACCAATTTTAGGCTATTATAATTGCATTATGTTTTATGTGTGAAACAATATCAAATAGAGATAGGCTATTTTTCAGGTACAAACTGTATCGCATATCCAAGCATAAACGTCTTACTGGTAAGTAATTTCCAACCTTCCACATTTAAATGACAAATTTAATAAAAAGATCTTAATCTGATTTAAAAAAACAGGTGACAATCTGTCCATTTACGACCAGGAATCCATTCAAACTGACAACCCAATCATCTTGCTACCAATTTATACAGTAGAATCCTTTCATGAACTATGAAAGGTATTGTTATTGTTGTAGATGCATGATTTCGAAATACGTGCCCATTTATACACCGTATGTTATCTGAGAAATCCATTGTCATAATCATAATAGTCAATAGTTATATCTCTAAATTTTCTCACATATAGATACATGAATACTGCATTACACACACTTTGATGTTTTAACATCTGTTAAAAGCATATACATTTAAATGGCCAATTGATTTGATAAAACCGAGACCACCGACAAGACGTTAGATATTGCCAACAGAAAAATACCTAGTAGTTTTTAGCATGATTATTTCAGTAATGTTTATATCGAAATAATAAATGATAAATTTGGACCTATCATAGCTTTTGACCGATATATCGGGCTGGACATAAAATAGCCCTAATTGCTGGATAGTCTTTCAGGTTATGGAATATCATCTTTTCTTCAAGGCAATAAACAAGGTTACATTAGTACTTTCTCGAACTCAGTGAAGATACAGTAAAGGTCATGTTAATATCCGTCAGTGCGAAACATTCCAGTTGGTTGTGCAATCCTTTGGTGTTTCCGCAAGGCTCTGTTTTCGGACCCGTTATATTAATTATATACATTCAGCAATATTCGCTGTAGATCCAACGTCTCACCAATTGTACACGGATGAAACTCAGATATATAAATTTAGCTGCCAACTGAACTTGAGGTTTAGATTCTTCTAATGCGTTGAGAGGTGCTCTTCCGATGTGAAGTTATGGATGAGAAGTGGCAAGCCTCTAATAAACGATAATAAAACTGACACCATCCTGATCACCTCGAAAAGACATATTTTGACTACAAATAGATATTTAAAGACTAACAAATATCTCCTCTTGTATGTTTTGCCAGAATGTTGTTTGGTTCATTATCTTAGTTCATGTTGACGATTCGTAATATTTATGTTGTGCATCGTTTCTTTAATTATTATTATTATTATTATTATTATTATTATTATTATTATTATTATTATTATTATTATTACTATAAGCGAAAATAATTATTACAATATGACTAGTGCAGTCTTCGTCAATGGCAGCGATGTATGGTGGTATGTATGTATTAATGCATACATGCATGCATGCATGCATGCACGTGGACTATTTTGGACGATATTTATAGCAGCACATGAACTTCGCCATAGGTAAGAAGCATGTATGCATGCATGTATGTATGTATGTATGTATGTATGTATGTATGTATGTATGTATGTATGTATGTATGTATGTATGTATGCATGTATGTATGTATGTATGTATGTATGTATGTATGTATTTATGTATGTATGTATGTATGTATGTATGTATGTATGTATGTATGTATGTATGTATGTATGTATAAATGTATGTATGTATGTATGTATGTATGTATGTATGTATGTATGTATGTATGTATATTTGTATGTATGTATGTATGTATGTATGTATGTATGTATGTATGTATGTATGTATGTATGTATGTATGTATGTATGTAAGTATGTATGTATGTATGTATGTATGTATGTATGTATATATGTGTGTGTGTGTGTGTGTGTGTGTGTGTGTGTGTGTGTATACAGGTATGTTGGTATGTTAAATGTGTGCGTAATCTTGAACACTATGGTGATTCAATTTCGATATCTAGTCTTCTACTCTTTCCTTTTTTTCAGGTTATGCCACTGTAAAAGGAGTGTGTGATACCAGTGACAGAATAGCGATTGTGCAAGCACGTGGTCTATTTTGGACGATATTTATAGCAGCACATGAACTTGGGCATAGGTAAGCATTCATCTGGCAGCTCTTATGTCTACTGCTTTAATGTTTGTACTTACCATCTCATTTGCTGGAAACTGATTGTCATGCTAAAAACAATGCAAGTACCTTACCCCAAGCGCAGTAAGTTTATATTGTTTGACTGTGTTGTAAGAAATTGGCACCAGTTCGCTCTTTCATCCTAACCGTTTCATATAGAATAAATTTTAGCGATGCAAAATAGATCGAGGTATAGTTTAAGACTGACTTTTCGATTTGGGATGATCACCTGCCAACTTTGTCCGTTTTTATTTTGATAAGGTCATAGTATTATCAATTTTAGATAGGAAGATTTAATGATCATTATCTGATAACTATGCAAGAGTCTGTACAATTTTAATGAGAACTGAATGACATATATTAAAGTTGATCAACAAATACTAATTGTATAACGGATTTCAATCATATGTATGTTATACGTTAAACCAGACATCAAATTAGGTTTTCCTAGAGAAAGCTTGACTGACCCTACGGATTGGAACACAAGGGCGATTGAAGAAACATTAATAAACTGAAAATGTATGTAAATTGTTCGAACAGTGTACTACCTTGTAGGTCAAATGAGGTATTATATGCTGGAGTCGAGTCAAAGAGTTATGCATTCTCGGATCAAACCTGCCATGCTCAATCCATGAGCAGACTTTAAGTATATATATATATATATATATATATATATATATATATATATATATATATATATATATATATAGCACTTTTGAAAGCACTTTCTTGATTGTAAACAATTATTTGGTATTGAAAAACATTCATGGCTTTATGGACAATAGCACCGCATGGAGATGAAGGTTAACTCATTTAAGGATATTTTAAATCTATATAAATATGGCATATCATGACTAGTGTGTAACAAGACGTTCTGTGCACACATCAGCACATTCGTGATTTCGCAAATATACTCAAAAAAATTATGACATGATGAATGGTATCAGGAATTATTCTGAATTCAACTCATAAGCCATAAATTGCTCTTGAATTAATTTACTCATTTTGTAACCTACAGTAATATACGGTTTGTTCATTTACCAGATATGCTGACTGTTGTATTGTAACACATATATTCGTACCACTTGTGATTGAAATGATTATCCGTTTTGAAAATAGACTATATGACATATAAAAGAATATATTAGATTATATACATATGGAGATTAAACTGAAATCTGTAGGTTACTATAGTATGGTATTTCTATTATAATTTAATTACTATGTTTCCATCACGTTATGGCAAAAAGCTGTAGCAATGCATGTGTTATATAATTAATTAACTGTTACATATGCACATTAATTTTATGTTCATTAAGAAAAAAGTGTAATAATGAATCGTAAACAAAACACTATCTTTCTATCTATCTATCTATCTATCTATCTATCTATCTATCTATCTATCTATCTATCTATCGATCGGTGTGTGTGTGTGTGTGTGTGTTGTTATTTATCTGATTTACAGTCACGAGCATTTCTGATTCTACTTTCCAGTCTAGGAGGTGAACATGACGGCGAGGAAGGAGCTAATTATTGTCCTCCTGAAGCTTATTTCATTATGACTGACATTGTGGTAGACATGAGCATCCTTAGAGATTCCCCAAATGCGTGGCGTTTCTCTAAATGTTCTGTGAGAGCGTTCAAGGATACACTAATGAAAAAGTATTTTCTCTCTCTCTCTCTCTCTCTCTCTCTCTCTCTCTCTCTCTCTATATATATATATATATATATATATATATATATATATATATATATATATATATATATATATGGTATCTAAAATAATAAATCTGCATTCGTTTCAGACTTTTCAAATACAGGTAACTGACTTGATCAGTAGCTGTTTATGAGGAATATATGTTACTTACCCACCTTATGAAATTTAACCTATTGATTCATTGCATTAACATGTTTCGCAAAGGCATACAAACTTAATACAATACAAATGATATGTGCGAAATAATTAATCGATAAATAGTAAAGCATTTGTTTTTAAAAAGAAATAATTTATCCAAATTCAACGGAACATTGTAGAATGAAACAATTAAGTTTCTTGGTTTCATAACAGTATAATTAATCATAATGAGAATATTTATTTCGGCCTGTATGATACATTTCTCGTGTAATTATCATATGAAGAAGAAAATGCATCTGCCGCAAACGCATGTAAAAAGTTCACTTTTGGCCAAAAGTGAATGTTTTAAAAATATATTGCGAGACATTTGATAAAATCATTTTCTAATATTGTTCAAAACCGATATGACGTCATACTCTATTGTTCCATATCGCACAAACATCGCTGTTTGTATCATTTGCAATACGCTTTTAAAATACTCTTTGAGCGGAATGTTATATTTTTTCCCCATTAAAAATACAAGTACAATGCATATAACGTACCTTTTGATGTTAATCATCATAGAAACTATCACATTTTCTTGAATGTCACATAAATGTCAACTACAATTGATTACGTGCTGTTTTCAAACAACTGTATAAATAAAGAGTATGATTTCTCAATTTATATACACTATATCATATAACGCTATAAAAACTGAGATTACCGTACCCAAGCATATTACGATATAGAATTTGTATGTAAACTATACCTTGACATAATCTACATCTTGCTCTATACAGAATGAGATTACCGTACCCAAGCATATTACGATATAGAATTTGTATGTAAACTATACCTTGACATTATCTACATCTTGCTCTATAAAGAATGAGATTACCGTACCCAAGCATATTACGATATGGTATTTGTAAGTAAACTATACCCTTGACATAATCTAGATCTTGCTCTATAAAGAATGAGATTACCGTACCCAAGCATCTTACGATATAGAATTTGTACGTAAACTATACCTTGACATAATCTAGATCTGCTCTATAAAGAATGAGATTACCGTACCCAAGCATATTACGATATAGAATTTGTATGTAAACTATACCCTTGACATATTCTAGATCTTGCTCTATAAAGAATGAGATTACCGTACCCAAGCATATTACGATATAGAATTTGTATGTAAACTATACCTTGACATAATCTAGATCTTGCTCTATAAAGAATGAGATTACCGTACCCAAGCATATTACGATATAGAATTTGTATGTAAACTATACCTTGACATTATCTACATCTTGCTCTATAAAGAATGAGATTACCGTACCCAAGCATATTACGATATGGTATTTGTAAGTAAACTATACCCTTGACATAATCTAGATCTTGCTCTATAAAGAATGAGATTACCGTACCCAAGCATATTACGATATAGAATTTGTATGTAAACTATACCTTGACATAATCTAGATCTTGCTCTATAAAGAATGAGATTACCGTACCCAAGCATATTACGAATTTGTATGTAAACTATACCTTGACATAATCTATATCTTGCTCTATAAAGATTGAGATTAATATTATGAGAATGCTCAGAGGTCTTTAAGTTCGCTGTTGGGCAACAGAAGCAGACGTTTCTTCCATCCAGTTTGGTAAATATGAAAAGATAAAGCAATGTAGTTAATAAAGTCTGTTTACATAGATACTTTATGGAAATATTTGACATTTTTGAACTATTCAGCAAGATTTGTCTGGATTGATAGGATAAAATGAATAATAAATGTGAAATAAGCTCAATTATATTTGCAAAGACACTTGTATGTAATTTAAATTAAGGCATTAACAACAAATAAAGAAAGGGTTACATTCATATATGAAATTTAAATATATTGCAAAGTGGATGCACATAATGAAGTATGTGTATATATTTGTTCATATTCACGCAAATCTTACCAATATATCGCATTTTACTTTGGGATATAACATGTTCTAGATGTAAGGGTTTTTCTTTCATCCGAAGCCTATATTTTCTGTCATTGTTAATTTATGCCTATATTCTTAACTCTGAAAGTCACATATCCACGTTCATTCTGCTTGCGTTTACCACCGGTATATTTTTTTTATTTAATTGGATCCTTAACGCACTCTACCAATGAATGACTTCGCAAATTTTCCTTAAGCCGATAAAATGAATGAATGTCCGATGGCTCAGATAATTAGCCAAGTCATATATGTATTTCCTCGGTGTAAATTGTCGTTACTAATTTGATTGTGAATATTATCGCCACTTTTTGTTTCATGGGTCAAACCATTCCCTCGTGTCCCTATATAAGTGTCCGTACATCACGTACGTCCTCTTCCATTTATAATGATCATGTTCTTCTGACATTGTCGTAAACTATCCCTCAAATGTCTTAATCCAACAAAATCTTATTTCTTTGCTATTAATTGCTTTCTGTTTTAAATTGACGTGTTTGCACCTCTAAACCTCAATTTTTAATGTTGACTTTAGAGGTTGAAAACTGTTTGATACTGGAGAGTTCAATTACACAATATTTTGTTAATGACTTAAATTGTCAATATACTATGATAGAATATATTGCATCCAAAAGTTAGATAGTCTAAAGTAAAAATGTAACATTAGAGTCGTGTTCGCAAATTATGATCTAATGTGTATTGCTCTGGCAGTACACAATCTCAATGGTCATATAACATAATGTATGGCCTATATATATTCGTATTTCAGAAAATGCGTGACCGAGCCCTATAGTTTATACGACACTGCGGAATATATGTCTTATATGCAGAATGAGCCTGGAGAGATCTACACTCGTGATGATCAGTGTCGCCTTATTATCGGACGCCATTCTAAATACTGTGAGGTATTGCATTGTATGTGTATGTGTGTGGTTACGTTCTGGTAAGGTTATGGCAAAGCTGTCAAATAATGTTGTTGCAATGTGATTTCGTGAACAAGTTGGAACGTTGCTACAACGTTGATGTCTATCGTTATTAAATTACCTACCTACAACATTCAAATCCTATATCGAAATCTTATGAATCCGGCTTGTGTTTCTGAAACACATATTCCGCACTTTTGGTAAGAATGTCAAACAATCGACATTACAAAAATGTCAACCTTACCATTTAGCTAGGAGTTGCAATAACAGGAATGTCAAGGCTGTCATTGTGGCAGTATTAGGTGTCAGTTCTGCACCATTTTCAGTCATGACAAACCAAACATCACCAGTCATTTGACCATAATTATAATACCAATAGGAGTAGCACTCTGCATTTATTGATGCATAACAACTCTCACAAATAAATTCAAAGTTGTATATATAATAATACACTCTTCACAATACATAATTATTATTTATCATTTCATGCACGTAGAAACAATCTTTGATAAAAAAGTAATGATACTAATTTAGTAAAAGATCATACGTCCATTCTGAAGTTTTTTTAGTGCAGGTGTTCTGACATGGTTTATATGCAAACGCTGCTTTCTGTTCATTGTATATAATTCTCTTGCTGGCTAGGTTTTCTAACAGACTTTACAGCAGGTCCTTCCATTAGACTTAAAATGGAGACGTGAGTTCACCAAGTAGGCAGGGGTTTTGGGAGATCTACTCCAATGGGGATATAACAAAAATTGTTTTAGGTAGCAAGGTGTAAAGTGAAAGTGGATGGGTAAACTACACTGCTTTTGCCTGAAAAGGAATCCCCTGAATTTGAAGACGGAAGGTTCAAACATTTGTTTTTAAAAGACAAAAGGAAAAAGTAAACAATAAAAAATATATTTTAATATAATTTTTTGTATATTATCTAAATTTAATTAATATTAGGACTCGGAATTAGTCTCCTCCACCACTCTAATTAGTATCTTTTTTTTTCTTTTCCTCAGTCACATACAAATTAAAATATAATTTAAAAGTCACATATCATCTCAGCACCGCTTACATATAAATAAGTCACATTAGCTAGCATTATTAAACTTATGAAACTTTCTTCACTGCACTTGTGCTTCCCTTAATATTGTTTAGCCAAGTTACAAGATTACCTTGTACTTATGCGTTATTTCAGGCAATTGCATTGTGAAATCAATTTGCACAAAGATGAATTTATTTTGTGCAAAGATTGTGTGTAAATAATAATTCCAAGTAGGTAGAAGCAATTGTTCTATGATACAAGTTGGATGAAACTTGTAGTTAGCTGTACTCCAGACTTAATAGTTCTGGAAAACTATTATAAGCTGATTTCGTTTGCAATTTAGAAATGCATCCCAAATGTTTTCAAAAATTGAATCCAATATTGATAAAAAAAAGAGTTGAATGGCTAACCTTGTATTTTATCCTACCACTGGTCTTCGATATGGCCTTTTCAATGTCAATTTCTTTCACTTTTAAATTGTTTTTCAAGCAAACGTCTGCAAGAGTAACACAATATTTTAAAATAAGTTTTACAAGAAATTATGCATTGCAGTTTTCTAAATGCCAACAATAATTTATGGAGTATTTATAAAATATGTATCTTAAAATGTGATCTCAGGTTCTTTAATATAGATATAATTGCAGATTGTGTGAAGCAACATGTTGTACCTTATTTATTTATGGAAAAATTTCTGGCAATTAATTAAAAGAAAAAAAACAATTGAAATCAAGTCATACTTACTAATCAAAACTCGGCATATCACAAGGTCTTTAAATGTTTTTTTTTCCTTTTACGTCCCTTTAGACAATACTATGACCAGAGTCTTTTTGTTCGTAGCCGTTTCATCATCCCGCGGACACTATCTCCCATATTACACTCGCCTAAGGAGCTCAGTTAGTATATCTGATAATAATAATAATAATAATAATAATAATAATAATAATAATAATAATAATCATCATCATCATCATCATCATCATCATCATCATCATCATAATAATAATAATAATAGTGTGACAAAATATGCTTTATTTAGTTATTTTTGGCCATGATTTTGCATGCAAATATGTTTGCTCTAACTTGAAACAATTTGCCAACACCAACTATGCAACATAATGTAGCTCCCAGCAATTATAAAAAAATTAACCACCGTGAATCATTTAACTTCATAAATGGCATTCATTCTAAGATTTAAATAAAATAGCCTAAAAGTATGTAAAGGCGTATATGTTGTAAAACACCTGTAAATGTTCATCTCTATACATGTTTTGAACCACATCCATAAAATTTAATAGCTGACCACTACAGTCTCTCCACCCCACTCCCACGTCTGTATATATTCATTTGAATTTCACTTGTGATTGAAATTAATTTAAATCACTTGGTACATTTTAAAATAAATTTTGGTCAAGTACGATAAATCTAACGCTTTTGTGGTAAACGCGCTTAGTTAGAAATGCTAGACTAACGGAAGGCATTTTATCATGGTAACCTATCCTATCCTCGATATTTTTCGTTCCAAAAATGTACCAGTGTAACAATATAATTTACTTAATACGAGTCGAATAAAAAAAATATGCCAATCAGTTAGGTCACTTTTACAAGTTGAACATGTTGGCCAATATATCCCATTTTATTTGTTTGAAAATGCCATTGAAGCCATGGCATTGCCTCGCGCCTAGCTCGTAGCAGTTTACAAGTGCTTGAATGCATCAACGGTCATCGACCAATAAAAAAACCGTTATTTTCTGCAACTAAATATGTAAATATATGTTAAATATTTACAATTTATTGTTCATACCTTGGTGATTCAAAAAAGCGGGAAAAAAGAGATTCATCTCTGCCTCAATTGCCATTCGGTCGGTACATGATGAGCTAGTCCTTAGTTCGTAGATACGTAAAATATTGTTAATACAATGACAGTACCTCATGATTGTAATTTAAAAAACCTGACGAGTAAAATATTTTCCTACAAAAATTGCAACCTCCTTTTAGTTATTGGTTTTGAAAATAAAAATGGATGAACTACGAAAGTATGAGTGTTTTTCTTTGATCATGTAAAGTTAACCACAACACTGGTACAACGTTGTAAAAACGTTATATAATTTTTTTTAGAAAATTTATATTAATTCTTGTCCATAGTATCAGGATCAATGGAATAACATACCATTTGTAATTTACTATATCTTTTAGATCAGAGGACTATTTAATTTCATTTTCATGTGTAACGTTTAAGCAACGTTGCCAAAACGTTATATTCAAACGTAACCGAAACACAGCCATATAGCAACGTTTGTGAAAACGTTGTGTGTTAACTGGAGTGTTGCTAGTGAGACGTTTCCCTAATATGGCCAGAAGCTGTATTCAGTATGGCATTAGTTTGCATGTATATGAATTTTGCATCATTCTTGTATTCCTCTTGCCAGAATTATAAGACAATTTCGCCTGTCGTAAGGTTCATTAAGATAAACAGATACATAGTTTGATATAGTATAACGGTTTCGTCTTTGCAAAACGGGAGCTTTTTAAACACCATTGGAGAGGAACGAAGCAGGTCCGTTTTATCAATGCTTCAGCAGCAGAGAGGTTGAACAGACTAATTCGAAACGTCACCCTTTTTTATTACCAAATCGACTAATGGTGACTAACATTGAAGTCAGTTTAATGACTATACCTAGCTTGACCCAAACCAATGTTGTAGTTAACCCCTCTCTGCTGTTATCTTTATGTGTTAAATTGTCATTCTGATGATATAAAACAGATCTTGTACAAAGATCAAATAAAATGAAAAATTCAGACAAACGATCAATCTGAGACTTTTCTGAACTTTGAGAAATATTCTTCCTCGGTTGGAGGGTTTTCTTTTCTAGGTATCAAAACCCCTTCTTCGATCCTACGACAGTAATACGCCATCAAAGTTTTGTATTTATCTCCACCACATTCATTACAAACGCCAACAATGCATCCAACACAATGTCAAGGACCAGCATGTGGATATTTTGATAAATGTATTTATCTATCTTGCAGTATTCTCCTAGACCTTTTTTTATGACTTTCATCTGTGCTTCCTTGACGCAGCCATATCCAATTTTTCATATATTAAATAATATCCATTTAATTTAGTTTGAGGATATCTTTATTTTGTCAATCTGCTGCTACAAATTAGCCAAAAAGTTGATCGATACCTGCACGATATCTTGTCCTGGGGTCATGCAGATTTATTGTCATAAAACCATACGGTGTTGATCACGTGAAAAGAAATTTCTGAATTTATTTATGTCCATATCCACGCTACACCATGTCTGATGAATCTTTCTAAGCGTGTGTATATCAAATTTATTAAATACTCCTTAAATATTACAAATATCTCTAATTAATTTCGGAATGTGTTTATGCCGCTGAATTACATAAATAGCATCAGTATTTTTATGCCGTCCTTGAGAACATATTCTTAGAATCCGTGCAAATTCCAAAAATATGAGATAATGGCATTACACACGAAAATTCTCCATTAGCGTTCAACATTGGCTTAAGTGCTGCAAATCCAAGATTGAAATTATTATTTCTTGATAATACTGCATTTACGTCTGCGCTCCACTTGCGGCTCTTACATTACCAGTAGTTAAATCTGTGTGATCTGTATGATCATTTGAATCCTTTGAAAACATCATCGATGGACCAGCTAATCTTGAATTGTCATCAGAGTATCTTGCTAGACCAAGTATCATCGTAGCAACATCACCATGTTGCAGACATGATTCGATATGTTTTCCATCGATGAAGTATGTTGCACTACTGAATAATGCCATAATGCCATTATTGACAAAAGCAATTTTAGTAGCAGTTTAAAAATTTGTATCGTCTACTTTTATAAGTCACCCCTCGACTTCTATAAATGCCTCAGCGGGTAAGAAATAACGACTTGTATCCTGTACTTGTAATTCTATTTTTCCACGCTGATTTGGTTTTACTGCATCGTAAGAATAATATTGATAATCGCACAGGGAATCATTTGTTCGAACTGGTTCACCCATGTCTAACGCTGTATCAATTTCATGTTTAAACATTTTATTGTAATTACTATGATCTTTATTGTAATTATCTACGAAGACCACTTCCTGCTATCTGACTAGGGGTTATGTTATCTTCCTTTTATCTTAACGATGCGTTAGCCAGATCCATTAATCTTTGGGTTGCGCCTGGTTTATTATTTTACTTTCATTTACAGGCAATGCTTGAGTAGATGGTATTTTCAATTGCTGTTTTCGTCGTAGCAACCGTAAAATTCTGTCCTTGACCGCAGAAAACGCTTTACCGGCAAGATCACCGATTGCGCTAGGAGCTTTGTCGCGAATAACATCGATAGCTTTCATTGATAGTTGTTTTGCAATTGGCATTGCTTTTGGGGCTATCCTGGTAAATAAACCCCAAACAACATCACCAAGTCCATCTCCGTAGGTTATTTCACAAACTGGTAATCGTAAGTTTATTACTCTTATCATTCTTGGTATATGATACATATTGTGTACGATCATTTTATTTAATTATTCACCATGATCTATATTATATGTCTAGGGATTTAGTCATGTGTAATTTCATCGATAAATTCCCGATAGGTATTGATGTCCATGATACCATCGGTAAATAATCGTCGACATATATCAGATATTTCTTTGATAATTTCATGAGAAGTATTTCTGCTGTCAGGGCAAGTGATATGATTATTTCCTAGGCCACTTCCTGTAGTAGTGCCAGAAGAGTCAACACAAAGATCTTTTTTCGTACCTGGTGAAGAGCGTAATCTCTCTTGTCGTTTGGCCTCCTTTTGTTCCCTCTCTTTCTCTCTCTTGTCCATTTATTCCAACTGTTATTTTATTTGATCCACTTTATTTTTTGTTTTACCTTTTCTTTTCTTTGATCACTTCTAAATGTTTTAGCTTCCGACATCATCCTTTGTTGTTCTATTTGTTGCAGAGGTAGAGGAAGTTGATACTGTGGTTGTTGTTGTTCTATTCGCTGTTGAGTTTTTTCTGAATAAAATCTTTTTATATCGTTAATATATTCATTATATACTGTGTCATCACTTCTAGCCTGAATTTAATTGCAGTACACAAGATAAAGTCATTTAAAATAGTTATCAGTAATTGTGTTAACATACTCAGGTTTTAAAATTTCAGACTTTCGAGAATCATATGCAACACGAGAAAAATCCTTCCTTTTAATATTTTTCTTAAGATTTTCAATAACCCCTTCCTTAAATTTACTAATCAATTTAACATCTCTTTTTGCTTTAGGTTTAGATGCAAGTTTTTCTTTCACATCAGCTATTTCAGTGTAAATTGTATCAATATCTATTTGAGATTGTGTGGCACCTATTCTAGCTGGAAGATCTTGTATAATCTCTTACGTTGCCATAACGGCTTCTTGTATAGTACCACGAAGAGGTTTCTTTTCTTCTGGATCAGTGATATATCCCCATACAACTTTCCCAGTTGTTGCAGTAATAGGTTCAAATAATCTTTCTGTACCTTCTACGCAATCAACTTGTAACTCCTGGCGTTCTTGAAGTTTTCTTCGAAGCGAATCTCTCAAAGGAATACATTTTTGATTGCTTCCTGGCATTCTCGAGCTAATCTAGTAGTATATGTTTCTCCGATATTTGCCATATATATATATATATATATATATATATATATATATATATATATATATATATATATATATATAGATATATATATATATATATATATAATGATTTAATTACATATATCGATAAAAAATATTTAGCTAATTTGTAGCAGCACGGAGTAACAATATTACTTAAAGTTAAAAACAATCTCAGATTGATCGTTTGTCTGAATTTTTCATTTTATTTGATCTATGTACAATATCTTTTTATATCATCAGATTGACAATTTAACACATGGAGAGAACAGCAGAGAGGGGTCGACTTGTTACATTAAAACAAGTCTTAAGGGGAACAGTGAATTATATTGTTTCATTAAAAATCTGTCTTAGGACTAACTAATAGAACGGAAAAGAAGCAATCAAATAAATACATATATTATGGCGTGTTGTGAAAGAGAACGTGATGTTCAGCAAGGACTGAATGCATCTCCGTTTACATATATTTGGAATACATATGGTTCGCGCATCTGGTTTATTCTTTCAGATTTAATTGTAACTTTTGTATTCCGTTCTTGAAAGTGTTTTAAAACTATGTTGATAGAAACGTAGTCGATTTGAAATAAGATTTGGTGTTAATCAACACATCTATCGTATATTATAGGCATAATACTTGGTGTTAATCAACATATCTACCGTATATTATATCTGCAATAAGACTTGGTGTCAATCTACATATCTACAGTATATTTTATCTGGAATAAGACTTGGTGTCAATCTACATATCTACCGTATCTTATAGGAATAAGACTTGGTGTTAATCAACATATCTACCATATCTTTTATCTGGAATAAGACTTGGTGTTAATCAACATATCTACCGTATCTTATAGGCATTAGACTTGGTGTCTATCTACATATCTACCGTATCTTATAGGCATAAGACTTGGTGTAAATCAACACATCTATCGTATATTATATCTGGAATAAGACTTGGTGTTAATCAACACATCTATCGTATATTATATCTGGAAAAAGACTTGCTGTTAATCAACATATCTACCGTATCTTATAGGCTACACTATCCATACACAGCACTTTTGTTTTTAAGATGTGCGGATTCCTTGATCTTTATGTGCAACAAGGCATACATTATTGAAGTTAAGTTGTAGAAACGGGACTATCGATACCGTTAAAAGAAATCAGACGTTTCCATCAAATACAGAAATCAATATAAACCGTACGTTGAAGTTACAACTAGCTCCCACAACAATCATGGTTATGCCAACCAGAAAGTAGTCTGAGACTAGTTTGTTGAAGGTATGTACGTTTAGAGACTTGTACCATACACAAACGTGCTGAACGTTACCAGTTTATTTAAAAATATATAGGTTTTAATTATAGTATGAGAACGATTGTAAACTAGCTATTTAAGAAACTATCTGAATTTAAGCAGTGTAAATTGTACAGAACAAGACCGCATTAATAGCATTTGTACAAGTTTATTTAAAAGATACACTTATTTCTTTCAGCGATCTAATGAACCCACATGTTTCTCCAAAACATTATCAGTGAATCAAATTTTTAGTTATGTGGTATTAATTTATCGGTACGTCTAAACTACTGTCACTATAGAAGTTTAATATATTAAGTATGACGTAACTTTGCGAACATTGTTTAGGTAACACAAGCTGCAACGTGCCGAACTCTCCAATATTGACATGAAGGAAACCTTGTCAAAATCGTATGCACTCTGGTTTGTGTGTAAGTGAGCACGGGCATGTGTTTTGGCGTGTTTCTCTTTGTCCTCGATTTATAATAGACAATGTTTGGTTTGGTGCTGTAGGGCACAACAACACAAAAATGTTATTTAGTGCCGAGACAGTTGGGAAAAATGTCCCTTGGTCATGGACACAACACAGTAGTTGACCAAGGCAGGTCCGATTGTTGGACTGGGACTCGCACCTTTCCTTCGTGAGTATAACAAGCTAATGACAGAGCCACCGCGACTCCCAACAATATGTAAGATCATTAAAACTGTCTGTACACAAGTGGCTGAGTGACCAAGTGGTCTAACGCGATCAACGTTAAGGATCACTGCCATCTCACCGCTGTCTGCGTGAAGTCGAGTCTCAGCCAATGTGGGTATGTGAGAAAGTTTGCCAGATGCTTATCGTGGGTCAGTGGTTCTTTCCTGGGTATTCCTATGTTCTTCCTGCACCATTAATACCGCCATGTATAGCCTAACTTGTACTGAAAATGGCGTTCAAGCCTACAACAACAATAACATTGCAACAAAAACAAAATCGCAGCATGTATGCAAATATTCGTCACGTGCTCGCCTAACTAAAACCGACCGTATCCACTCTTTGCTTTGGTTACGTTGTTCTTAAAGTACCGAAATTGAAAATTGGGAAGCTAACGATTGAAACGACCGACCAATCATTGTGCCTAGCAAATGGGATTAACAGAATAAAGCAGACATCTCTCTCTCTCTCTCTCTCTCTCTCTCTCTCTCTCTCTCTCTCTCTCTCTCTCTCTCTCTCATGGTTCAAATATAATATTATTAAATCTAGGAATAATCCGCCTTTCAGGATTAAAATAGAAGATATAGTTTTTTTTTGGCTCTAAGTGCTTTGAACACAGGTGATTTGACCATAGGTGGTTTGACCACAGCGGTGGTTTGACCACCGGGGTTTGGTCCATAGGTGGTTTGTCCACATGTGGTTTTTATAATAAAAAAACTGTTATTTAGAGTTTAAAATTATGGTTCAATTAATGAAATTTGATGTGACAAGTTTCCTATGAGTTGCCATTAAGTGAATGCTAATTAGTAATTAAATTGTAATAAATAAAAGTCAATAACAGCTTGTTTTCGGTCCACATAAAGGCTGGCCCTCCTCGATTTATTATTAAATAGAAAATGAACACAAATTAGGCAACAAGTCCAACGTGTCACAAATTAAGGATGTAGATCTACTTAAATGCCGCAACTTATAATACCTGAAGATATGCTTTAATCCCTCACTTTAATCCCCAAATATACTTACATCTAATGCTCCATACAACTAATCATATTTTTTTCATATTATGGTCAAACCCCCTGTGGTCAAACTACCTATGGTCAAACCCCCGCTGTGGACTAACCACTTATGGTCAAACCACCTATGGTCAAAGCACCTGTGGTCAAACCTCCGCGTACCGTTTTTCTATATAGATTTTTGTTTTTTTACATTTAGCGAGAACTAGTCTTATCTTGGAGACCTTTATGAGAAACAATTCTTTGCTGTTGTCCGTTTCCAGGCGACAAAAACATCTTTCTCATTTTGGCACATGTTTGAAGCTCGTTGAGTTTGACATATTACAATTGTTAACATTCATCATACATTCTAGCGCAGGAAATTGCGTTTGTATGGATGGTTTTCATTAGGTTTACACCGAATTTCTCATGAAACGCTATTCTCTGGAGAACAATTCTAAAGCAGGTACATCGACATATGCTGTTAATATTGATTGATTGATTAAGTCCATGAAACGTTAGCGTCAACGGGGTCCATCATGGTAATAGCCGTTCATGTCGATATTACGAATTCTGTTTAAAAAAAAAATACAAAAAAAAAAATAAATAAAAAAAAGAACAAAAAACAAACAAAGAAGAAGAAAAGAAAAGCAAAACATTAAGATGTTATTATTTACTCAAGAATTTACTTTAGAATCATATACAATAATTTTATCTTGACCATTTGTAATTTTTGTCTTAGCCACGCAGGCTTTTGCACGAGTTGTTGGGTGTGTTCTGAGGATTGATATATGGTTGTGTTTCTGGTATGCTATCCGAATAGCAGCGCACACAGCGCGCTGAATGTAATAAAATTAAAACAATTCAAATGAAATGCTTTAGCAATAATTGAGTCCAAATTAAGTGTTACGGCAACTGTAATCTGTATTATTGTTTTGAGTGATAATGTTTGCAGTGGTTTCTGGAAGCTAATAAATTATTTTTTAGGGGCTAGATCAATATAATCGTTGATAAAAGATGTCTTTGTGCACAACTGCATTCATATAGGAACTACTTGTAAGTGAGGCAACCCTTATCAGTTCTCCAGGCCTTTTGGAAAAGTGAATAAAATTCCCCTGTATGCTATGGACTAACTGTACTAATAGTTTCACGTTATCTTCTCAGCAAACACGGTGCATCCAACCAAATCAATTTCAATTTAGCATACGGTTGACCATGTGTGATATAATTAAACATAATTCATTGATGTTAGTTTAATTTCTTATGACCCTTGAAGGATCCACACATATACGATCACTTTCTGGTATCCATTCATGTATATATATGGACAGTATGGACCTATACAATGTTAGTGTTTCAACATAATTGTATGTTTGTGTTGTCAAAAGCATTTCAATATTACATACATAAAAGCGTTATCCTTGCTTAACACTATACCCTCATCCAACAATTTACCCTTGTCTAGCCCTTTATCCTTGTCTAGCACTTTATCCTGGTCGAATTTCTAACCTTGTCTGGTAATTTACCTTTGTCTAACACTGTACACATGTCTAACACTTTACCGATTTCTAGCAATTTACCATTGTCTAGCATTTTTCCATTGTCTAGCACTTTAACTTGTCTAGCACTTCATCCTTGTTTAGTATTGATTCTTGTCTAGCACTTTTTCTTTGTGTAGCACTTTACTCTTGTCTAGCAATCTACCCTTGTCTAGAACTTTACCATTGTCTAGCACTGTACCCTTGTCAACCACTGCACCAGTGTCTGGCACTTTAAAAGATTTATAAATTTATTACATTTATTTTAAGATTGGTTTTCAAAACGTTTGTGACTCGATGAGGTGCACAAATCCATCAACGGGCGAGTGCATGCCGCAACGTCATGGTGCTGCCAGAGGAACCGAATGCGGACGAGCTAAGGTAACCCCTCTTAACGTTATTTACTAGACAAAATATGAAACAAAACTGATTTTCTTAAAGAACGAAACGGCATTTGCAGCATAATTTATTGTAATATATATATAATAGTAATATAATACTGAATAGTGATGAAAAAGCCAGTATGCTTTAAATACAAAACGCAATATTGACGAATTACAAAAGCAACAAATCTTAACTTCTTTTCAAATAAGTCAAATTGGTGTATAGGGATGCAAAAGGTACGTACATGAATATTTGCTAAAAATATATGTAAACACACAGTTAATACACACACACAAGCATATATATATATATATATATATATATATATATATATATATATATATATATATATATATATATATATATATACGATATATAACGGAATGTGCTATCCATGTATTATATAAGATAATGCTTGATAATAGCAGGCATAATGCTGTCTATCTGTATGTCTGTATATATGTCGCCTGCCTGCCTGTATATCTATCTATCTATCTATCTATCTATATATATATATATATATATATATATATATATATATATATATATATATATATATATATTTATCTTTCTATCCATCTATTCTTTATTGCCAGTGGTGCATTCGTGCAACGTGTGTTTCAAGGCTTTGACATGTTATATTGGATTTGTGGATAAGTTGTCGGCGATCAGCGGTCAGCGGTCAGACTTCCAAGAGCACACTGAACAATTTTTAGGTTCGACTCATGTTCGGCACGATGTATACTTGTTACTACTGTCAATGAAACGAGGGGCCTGTTTCGACTTCATTTTCTATCAAATATCAATAAACCAATGTATCGAAAGAGAATCGTTTTAACGTTTTTCATAAAAAAAAATTGCTTTGTATTCCATGATGATTATAAGGTTATGGTGATGTTGACAATGCTGATGACCGTGAAGAGGAGTTGGCGAGAAAGATGCCGATGATGGCGACAACAAAATAACTGTTATGAAATGAGTTTTTGTCAATTTCATTGAATTCGAGAAGTTTCAGTGACATTGAACCATTGGTTTTATTTTGCAGACGAATAATCCGAAATCAGTTCTTTAAGAAATCACAAACGTTGCAAGAATTTCGAGACTGATCAAGATAGAAAATATAACCTACACAATCGTATTGATGAATTCAATATAATACGTCATATTTATTAATTTACAATATGCATATGTAACCTGGAAAACTGTATTGGTGAATTCCATATATTTTAATATGTATACTATTTTACAATAGACAAAGAAATCTATTAAGACCAATTATCTACATATTCTTATTTAAACAAAAAGCATTGCATATGTTTTTCCGTCATTATTTTTTTCAAATCTTGCATAATGCAATTTTATTTTTATAGACTCATGTTTCCTTTTGAAGCACAAACGAAATAAAAACCATGTTAGATGCACATAAAAATGTTTTCCCTACTTCCGCATTCCTATTAATCATCAGAGCTCAATCATTTCTAACACCTAAAGTTTCTGAGTATTGACAAAAACATTTCTGGAGAATTTTCTTCACGTCAACCACACGCAAGCTAGTTCAAGTTGCCATTATATTTCCTTTCTCAGCAGCTAAGCACATTATAATGTAAACCTGCCAAGCGAAATATAAGCGCACGTATCAGCAAAACCGAATCAATGCAAACGTTCAAAACACTAATTGTTTTGAAATTAAAACGTTAACTTCCAGGCTGATGTTACGGCCAATAGTACATAACGTGTTTAAATTTCCTCCAGTAATGCCCATAAATAATGAATATGTATTGCTCTAACTCCTCTAATAAAATGTGAGATATTTCAATAAACTGATACATCAAGGATCTCATATGCTGTTTTTTTAATACTGAATGTATACAATGAGTTGAAGCATGACCAGTGTTTGCTTGCCAAGGCTCGTAGAAGCTGGACATGAAGCAAAAAAATCAAACATTTAATGCTAAATAATTATCCATTTAAAATTCTTTAAGTATAAATTATCAATTATTCAGGCATGATGAAGAACGAATAGCTCGGTTCATTCTGTTACGCGTTGCACCTTCATTTGTTGTATGAATTAATAATCCCAATTAAAGCTAAACCAGTATCAACGTTACAATGTAAATTACACTTTTCTTACGATATATACGTAACACCGAGCATTACTATGCTGAATATTTTTTTTTTAAAGAAGATTCACCGGATGCAGAATTTCCTAATTTACTATAATGTATGTCACCACTTATGTGCAGTATTTGACTTGGAACAGCAGAATGTAAAGAACTTTACATTTGTGTCGGAATTGCATCACATATTTATCAAGTACGTATTTAGTGAAAAGATAAACGTCTGCCAGTGTGAAAACCGGTTTATATCCACAATCGTCTGTGAACAGATGTGAGTGTATTTACTATGTAGGTTAAACTTTAAACCACGCTTACATATTTGGTGGATTACATGCCTTAGGGTAGTAGGGGTAAAGTAGCCCTATTCAGACAGATGAGATAATTTGTTAGTCAATTCCTTTTGTGAATCGAATCCAAATATGGTGGTCAAAACGTTCATTGACAACAAAACATTTCAGATCGTAGGGTTTGAAATGGTGATTCCTTGATCACACCTTAACAGTAAAGAGCATAATGTACAATATTGCATGAGTTTATTAGGATCAATCTGAAACACATAAAGTGATATGTTCACGTTATAAGATCAACATGTGAAAGTACACACATTATAGGAACCGTTTATTCGATAAAGAAAATAACGTTGTTGCATCTAAAAAGCGATTGAGATTGGAAAACATAATCAGATAGTATGAACCATATTGAAGATCTACTTCTTAAAAGGATACTAGACTATGTAATATATAGTCATTGTAAATACAGGACATAAAAAATGATTTGTAAAGTATAACGTGGATTACTTGTAGATATACAGTGTAAAGTATGCTATGATATTTGGCGTAGTTAAATATAACACGATGCAGAAATGTTATATATAAATAAATTTCACATACGTTAAAAATAACATGGCCCTTGATATCTTCTTATATAGCAAATTTATGTACAAATAGCGATTTACCCATGGCATATAAATACCATAAAGATCATATTATTATAGCTATTTTACTCTGGAAACACGATTGTATTACTGATCAAAATGACCAAAAAAAACAATAACAAAAATGATTTTCATGTAAAGTATTGTTATAGAAGCTTTCATTTATATGCAAAACAAGTAACCATACTCAATCCAGAAAATACAAGCAGCACCCTGTGTCATCTGCTTGTCATCTTTGTCAACCTTGTTTATAGTTTCTCCCTCTGGCAAAAATCAAAACCTGCAAACCTGGATAAACGAATACAATGACATCAGACAAGACGATGTAGCATACTGTAATCTACTAAACTTTGAGTTATTTGGAGAGTTTGACATAGACATGGCTCAGACATTTTGAAAGTGAAAATGATCATTCTGTATCCAAATGTGAGCAAAGTTGGAAAATACACTTTATGATGTAATGCTAGTTACAGGATTCTGGCAGTCAGATAATGAATTCAGAAACACATCGGATTAGCTCCTTGATAGTTTATTATACTCAGTGTTAGGAGAAAAGATGAATCTGGTTTTGAACTGAACAAGCTTAAGAAGCATCATCAGCTTAGATGAGCGTCACCTTAAAATCAACAAATATGCAAGGAAAACCGTGAGAGGTACCGAACAAATATCTGCATTGACAAGGAAAGGTATTTGTGCTAAGCATAATGATCTAACATCTAACGAAAATGAAAACACATCCAGTTGGAATAAGCCGATCACAAACGAAGAAATAAATGTCTTGTCTAGCAATCACCTAATGAGGATGGATACAACTGATGCCATTGTCAACACATTGTGTTTAAACTACTCTGTGGATTTTGGTTAGAAGGGAAAACATGAACATTATATTTAACTGAAGGATGTTACACTTAAGAAAGATGTTAATGGCCTCGAGTATCCTGAACTCACTAAAATAAAAACATAAAATATACCAGATGACGATATAAACTATGCACAAGGCATAACGAATAAAACGAATCATATGATCGACGTAATCTTGTAATGTATTCGTTGGACATTTATGTTGAACATTTTGACACTGTTTTATCGGTTTATGTTTCCTTTTAGTTTTTTGTTTACAAGGAAATACTTCCAATAAGTATAAAAACTGTACCATCAGCTACTAAAAAAATTAGTATTTCCAAAAGAATGGATAAAGTTATTTTTTAACACCACCAATGATATTAATTATTACATCGAGGGGCTTTATCTTTGTAGGAAACCGTCTTAAATCCAAAAGAAATATTTGAATTAGCCCAAAGCGTAAATGTGTTGCCATTCAATATACAAATTGTTACAAGATAGTTACACAGAATTAAAAATAATTACAGTGTACGAACTCCTCGAATATTATCTGAAGGGTAGTATCATTTTAGCTAATCAAGAAACGATCGAAAGGTATTCCGAAGAAGGTTTTAGTTTACGGTAAACTAGGTTAAATATAAGCTATCACCACGCGTCTTCTATTTGATTGCTTCTGTTAATCCTAAATAATCGTCTAAGCAATCAAGATTGTGAACAGTTCCCCATAATCCAATGCACATTTTTGCTCTAATAATCATCTGAAATTAAATTAATTGTTTTTGTTCTCTTCCACTCTCCATCTCACTTATATTACAGCATCTAACGTAAACAAACAAAAGAAAACACGATGTTTTTTAAATATCCTTTGGTAGCCATCATAGGCATCTGGAATTAATAAATTCCGAATAGTTTAAATTCACAACATTTTTAGGTGGTGTTCAGTTTAAACGTATTGTGGTACGTAAATGTCCCAAATACTTGTTGATGTGAAATTCCCAATGAGTCATAATACATATTGAAATGAGTAATTTTACAACATTTCATACCTAACTACTGAATTAAATGTGGAATGCCATTAACACAAATGACTTTAAAATGCCTCTATTATAAAAATCTATAAAATTTTATGTAGATGTTAATAATGTATTCTAGTTTAAAGAAATAAAGATTTATGTAACCAATATTTTTTCCGGATAATGCATCATATCTACAGGTAATTGATTCCATAAGAGTATCAATAATGCATTTCCTTTCATGCATGCTAAATCGATGCTGTATGATTCTAAAGCAAGAATTAATCTTAACAGTCGTTGATTCTTGTCCTCCCTTTTAATATTAGTAGTGGGGTGGCGGGTCATATGATCGCTAAACGAACAATTGGAGACGCAGCTGCATTGTTAAATACATTTAGATGAATTGCATAATAATATTAGTTTTATCTTTGTCTGCTGTTTAATAATTTTGCTGGTGCTTCTTCAAACGTATTTTAAAAAAGCACACAGGGTGATCCTTACCTTTCACGCCTACTTATAACGGTACTCTAACCATGTTTATGTCGGTTGTATCTGGAGAGCATATAAACCATGCTTGAGAGGATTCGTAAGTCGTCGCTTTGCAGTATTTAATGTTTCAACGTCGCATAAGATCTTTTCAGTTCTTGTTTGTATGTCTGGAAATCAGAATACACATCCATTAGTGCTTCTTTTTGCACCACATATTGCAATTCTGTTAAGTGTAGTGTATTGTACGGATACTACGATCTAGAAACAACGACATGACAGCTAAAAAAGCACACCTCATCAGACGGTACTCAATGTATTCTCAAAGTCGCGCATAAGATTGATTCCTGTTCTTCACAACTTTACAAGTTCCAGTTGGTGTGATATACACTTCACTAATACCCTCCTACGACAAGCACAGCACTCGAGATCTTCCAATTTTTGTCAAGCTATGTAATTGCCTAGCAACAAATGAACACCGATTTTGAAAGAACGTCGCAACCCCTTTGATGGCTTGTCTAGAAGCTACGTCTGCCGAACAAGTAATACAAAAACCGACAGAAGGACAGTGCACATTATTATTTAAAATCTGCAAATCGTGTACTTAAGGCCCTGTGTACTATTTCAATAGTTTTGAGGGCATAGTGTCCATGCTGGACTTTACACATTTTATTTATCATAGCACTATTTTTTAATAGCTGAAGCTGCGTTAATTGAAACATGTACTATTTTTTCTACTTGATTTTCTATCTTAATAGCTAATGTATCATTTTATTATGTTATGCTTCGCCAAAATTCAATTGAAAAATACGTTTTTGCGCATTCTACGATTAGACTATATGCATAAAGTATAAATGAAATTTAAGTTTAGGTTCTGTTCGTAGTTGCTGTTTCACAAACTAAAAATAATAGATTCATCTTTAGTTAGTAAAAACCATTTAATTGGGTATAGATTTCATAGTATGGTAATTTTAACTCTTTCCTATTGAAATATACAAACGCAATGCTTCACAAGAATGACATTATTATTAATGATAACAAATCGCAATTCTTGTCAGGTTGGAAAGATATTTCTGTTTGATCAGTCATGTTGAATAATAAATCTGATTCTTATATACGAATGTTGTCTAAGTCATAATCACTTCATTTCTCATAAAGAAAACGCAGACAAATAGCAGATATTATATATTATGCATGCTCTCACTACACGCATGGCCTGTGTTTACGTTCAGTTATTGTCTTGTTATTGTCTTGTTATGTGACATTACTCTTCACAAAGAGGATATTATGCTTTTTTTCTATAAACATAGACGGTTATGTAATACGCGATTTAAAATATTTAGTTATACGTAAGCAAATAATGCTCCACCTGAGATAGATAATGATCCACCTGTCTAAACACCAAACTAATGTGTATTCATTCCTCTAATACCACTGCGTCCTTCGGTGTAATTAATTAACCCGTCTCTAAGTGATATTATGTTTGTCATTGCATGTGTTACCATTAACTTATTAAAAGATTTGAAAAAGCATTTCATATCTTTGAAATATTTGTAAACGTTAAGTTAGTACTGCAAACAAAGATTCCTAGCTTGATAAATTGTTTATGGAAAATCATCACATTTTCACATCAACCAAATGACGAAGCACTTCTTAGTGCCCAGACATAAAACAAAATGTCACGATTCACCCTAAATAGGCAGGAATCATTATCGGAAAATAAAGCTCTGCTGTGAAATATTATATACATGTATGTAAGCACGTGCCAAATATGTGTTTGGGCATGGTTGACATTGCCGGGGTGGGAGTTGGAGACAAGTTCCCCACTCCTCCAAAAATGCCCCATAGGGATTGCGACTCTGAACGCCTCTGTCAACTAAAATCCAGCTCCTGGCCTTCACGAGTGGCTTAGCTTTTAAGTCCGGCGGACCATCTTTTCACTGACAGAAGAAGGGGTGAAGGCGGCCACTGGCGCCTTAAAACCAGTCGCTTCGGGTAGATGGGGCTCGTAAACCTTGGATGGTAGCTCATCTAGGAGAAAGAAAATTTTGATCCAAAACCTCCGCTGTCCTGCGGCTATACCCACTCACGGGAAGGCAAAAGGAGTAAACCCCGACAAAAAATCCGAAGACGGAGTCCCTAAGGCGGTCTGACGTTGACTTCAACGTCATTCCGGCAATTTCTGCGACTCCGTTGGTGCCAAGCTGTAGCGACATTTGTCGGTCCTTTGGGTCCAACAGCTGCGTGGAGATGGGGGATCTGCTGCATGGAGAACAGCTGATTCTCCATTCTAGACTGCTCAGGCTTTGTAGCTCCACTGGTGAGGACACTCCAGCGTCGTCTTAAGGCGTCGGCACAACACGGAAAGCAGCAGTCTACCGGTTATAATCCATAGCTCGATTGGCGTAGAACTTGGCGCCAGGGGCTGCTTTCGACGGTGGGAGAGATCGCCATGTCTCATTGGAAGCTACCGCCCGCCTCAAGCTGGGCTGCCCCCAGTTAATAAGATGCTTCCCGTCATGACCTGCCTGTTTCACTGGCTGCGTGGAGTTTAGAGAACTATCTTGACAAGCAGGCCAAAAAACTCTGCACCAATCAAGATAAAAAGAGGAAACAAGAAGACTCCAGCTCTTCGTTTCGCAGGCTGGAACATCAGAACCTTGTGCCCTGGACTCACCACTAACCTGCAGAAGATCTACGACGCACGGAAGACTGCCGTTAGTGACAGAGAACTCTACCGACTGAATGTCGACATTGCCTGTCTTCAAGAGACCCGACTGGCCGACAGCGGCACCATCAGGGAAGCCAACTACACCTTCTTCTGGCAAGGAAAACCATCAGACGAACCCAGGCAGCATGGTGTCGGCTTCGCTGTAAAGAACACCCTCGTCGCCTTCATTGAGCCTCCATCATGAGTCACTGAGAGGATCCTTACCCTCCGGCTATAAACATCCTCAGACCCAGCCAACATCTTCAGCGTGTATGCCCCAACCCTCTACTCAAACCCAGAAGACAAAGACCAGTTCTACGAGGCTCTGGATCAAGCAATATCAAATATCCCCAGTACCGAGGGCCTCTACCAACTAGAAGACTTCAATGCGCGAGTGGGAGCTAACTACGAGGCATGGCCCACCTGTCTCGGCCCGCACAGAAGGGGCAAAATCAACGAGAATGGCCAGTGACTGCTAGAGATGTGCTGCACTCACACCTTATGTGTGGCCAACACCTTCTTCAAATGCAAGGAGATCCACCAGGTATCATGGAGACACCCACGTTCCCGCCACTGGCACCAGCTAGATATATTCATCACCAGGCGCGCGGAACTAGCTAGCGTCATTCTCACCCTCAGCTACCACAGTGCCGACTGCGGCACGGACCACTCCCTTGTGGCCAGCAAGGTGCGAATAACATCCAAGAAACTGCACCACGCCAAGAAGAATGGTCGCTCACGCATCAACACCTGCTGTGCAAGCAATCCAGAGAAGACACAACAGTTCATCTAAAAACTTCACGAGGCTCTCACCAAAGAGACACCTGATGACACCATCGACTCCAGGTGGTCCCACCTCCGAGACGCTGTGTACAACTCAGCCATTACTGAATACGGGAAGAAAGAGCACAGAAACACAGACTGGTATAAGGCCAGCTGGAAGGAGATGAAACCCGTGACTGAGGCGAAGAGGAAAGCCCTTCTGGCTTACAAGGCTGCGCCTAGTCTTTGTACATTACAGGCCCTCAGTACTGCCAGGAAAAATGCCCAGCAGACCGCCCGTCAATACGCTAAAACCTTCTGGCTGAACCTCTGCACCAGTATACAGATAGCTGCCAAAACCGGGGATGCAAGGGGCATGTACGAGGGTATCAAGAAGTCAACAGGCCCAACCACCTCCAAGATCGCCCCACTCAAGTCCGAGACTGGTGAAGTCATCAAAGACCAGGGCAAACAGCTGCACCGCTGGGTTGAGCACTATCTTGAGCTGTATGCAACCCAAAACGTCGTCACGGACACCGCCCTAGACGCCATCCCAGACCTGCCAGTCTTGGAGGAACTAGACACACCACATACCCAGGAAGAGCTTAGCAAAGCAATGGACTGCCTCGCTTGTGGGAAGGCCCCTGGGAGTGACGGCATTCCGCCTGAGGTCCTAAAGATAGGGAAACCAGCACTAATCCAGTCTCTACACGAACTCCTCTCCTTCTGCTGGGGACAAGGACACATCCCCCAGGACATGCGAGATGCAAACATTGTCACTCTATACAATAACAAAGGAGACCGCAGTGACTGCAACAACTACCGGGGCATCTCTCTCTCAGTATTGTTGGAAAGGCGTTCGCCCATGTCGTCCTGGCGCGCTTGCAGACCCTAGCATCCCGAGTTCCCAGTTTGGCTTCCGAGCAGGCGGGTCAACTGTAGACATGATCTTCTCACTACGACAGCTGCAGGAGAAGTGTCGTGAGCAGCAGATTCCCCTCTACATAGCCTTCATAGACCTGACCAAGGCATTGGACCTGGTCAGCCGGAGCGAACTCTTCAGGATCCTTAAGAAGATAGGCTGCCCCCCAAAACTGCTCGCTATCATAGCATCGTTCCACGAGAACATGCTCAGCACAGACTGCTTCAACGGTGCAACATCATAGGCCTTCTCAGTCAGCAACGGAGTGAAGCAAGGCTGTGTCCTTGCACCAACTCTCTTTGCCATCTTCTTTTCCATTCTCCTCCAGTACGCCTTCAAAGACTGCAGCGAGGGTGTGTCTACACATACCAGGACTGACGGAAAGCTGTTTAACATAGCCCGTCTACGTGCAAAGACTAAAGTTACAAAGGTTCTCATCCGTGAATTGCTCTTCGCCGACGATGCAGCCTTGACATCACACACAGAAGATGGACTGCTGCAGCTAGTATGCCGCATCTCCCACGCCTGCAAGGAGTTCGGAATGACCATCAGTTTGAAGAAGACGAATGTAACGGTGCAGGACAGAGACTCCTCTCCCACCATCGCCATTGATGGGTACAACCTGGAAGTTGTTGAGGACTACACATACCTTGGGTACACCATCTCCAACTCGCTCTCCGTTGATACTGATGTAAATGACCGATTGCCAAGGCGTCAGCAGTTATGGCGAGACTGAACCAGAGGGTCTGAGACAATCACAACCTCATCGAGAAGACCAAACTGCGCGTCTACTAGGCATGCGTGCTCAGCACACGCCTTTACAGCAGCAAGGCATGGACCACCTACGCGAGTCACGTGAGAAAACTCAACAGCTTCCACCTGAGATGCTTGCGGCGCATTCTGCGTATCCAGTGGCAGGACGAAATTCCCAACACAGAGGTTCTGAAATGCACCAGCATGAACAGCATGTTCTCCATTCTCAGCGTTTAAGTCTAATATGTAGTTATGTGAGAATGCTTGCCAGTAACTTCTCGTGGGTCGATGGTTCTTTCCGGGGATTTTCCCGGGTTCTTCCTCCACCAATAATACCGGCGGCCATGTATAGACTAAAATGTGTGCTGAAAGAGGGCGTTAAACCCTACAACAACAACAACAACAACAACATACTTAGTGAGATTAAACAATTATAAACAAGTCTGTATAAAAATCAAAGAGGTTTGTATACCTGACCTAATATTTTGATGTATATGTTGGAGAAATTAATATTGTCTCAGTTTGTATCGCCATTTCTATCACCACATGTCCGTTTTGATTCGTATGTAGCAGGCTACTATTAGCAACAACGTTCAAACAAGTGTTTATAATAAAACAACATTTAACAGAACCAAATGTAGTTTTGTACCCATCCTGAATATTGCTGTCGTTAGAATCTTTATAAACATTTTAGAAATCTCTATTGTTTCTTTTTTCACATTACAATATATTGCATTTTCATATCTGTTTTATAAGCACTTACAACCTTGGAAACTGTTTGGTTGAAGGATGTGACTACTATATCACAGACAGACAAACGCACATTCAGTGATACTGACCACCCTAATGATCTGGCATTTTTTTCTCAAGAGAGGTTCAGAAACTCGGACACTAAATTTGAGGAGAAACCATTACATTAATCCAAATGCTGATTTCTATTTTGCACAGAACTTTAAAGATGGTCAAAAACGACTGATTAAATCGGGAAACTTGAAAAAGGAGGTATGTGGGTGTCATTTTGATATTTAACACTGATTTATTTATTACCGATTAGTGAATAATGGTAGTTTATAGTGATGACTAGCATTAGATCATCATGTTTAACTCAGTCCCTGACACTGGACCGACATGTCCTAAAACTAACCTCGTAACGCCTAGCTCCATGATAGGCAGCTGTTCCAAGTCTTAGATATGAATCTTATACATCCTGCGTCCTGGGATGAAGCCCTAAATTCCTATCCCATCGGAGCGGTGGAAAAAAGGGGTTAACGTTTGAAAATATTGAGTATATGGTAAAGCCAATCTCAAAACTCTTGATGATAGTGAATGCAAGCTTTTCATAATGTTAAAGAAAGTGATTTCGTGCAGCTAATAATTGATATTATATATTTGTTTTTTAAAAAAACAAAGAAATGTACTAGTATTCTAAAAGAAAACGAATGTAAAATTAAGTACATCGGTAGTTCATTAGGGTGGAAACAGATATTGATGGCTGTGATAAAAATGCTGAGTACATCACCGCAGGACTTATTGACTTTGTCTCATACTATAATAACGGACGTATCGATCCAAATTTATAACATAAGTTTAAGATCCACTCATTGGGAGATGACCTGTACTTTGCAAATAAAATCCAGGTGTTGACCTCATTTCTGACCTGGCTTCAGAGTTGTAAACAAGCTTTTAACATGATTGGCTGATTCCAAGGACATTATGGAGCTTTGTTATAAACATCTTTCTATTTTTAGTTGGGTCATACGGTGTGTACGAGATTTTTTGAACGTAAAATTGCTCTAAAAGATTCTAGAAGATCATTTGACCCATTTCTTGTTTACATAAAAACAGGTATATAAATTATGTTTAGCGAGCGAACTATTTAGTAGAAGTTGAACTGTTAGAATATTAAGTTGAATTGTCGTTTGAGTTATTTTAATTAACCTTGTATTGGAAATTATTTCAATTCGTTTGGATCAAGAGGATTTTTTAGTTATTTATCTGCAAAATAATTGTGCTCATTGAATTTCATTACCAGGAACTGACTTCATTACCTGACATCGTCTTCCATCTCGAATGCTTCACTAAGATTCGAACTGGGAATTATTAGGACATTTTATTACCAGGACTTTTGCAATTTCACTAGTGGAGTATATTTTGAATTATTTTTGGATATATTTTGGAATTGATTCTAAAGTTTATTTTCTTTTCTTGAAACTATTTGTGCTTAATAAATTGTTTATTAAGTTTTTACAAGATTGTTATTTTCACTCGTTCTGTGTTACTGTCTATTCGAGCCTAAGCACGTAACATTATATATACATATACATACATACATACATACATACATACATACATACATACATACATACATACATACATACATACATACATACATACATACATACATACATACATACATACATACATACATACATACATACATACACACACACACACACGCACACACACACACACATATATATATATATATAGACATTCATGAAGTATGTCAATAAATCAAAACATGAAATATTTTTATTGTGAAGGCAAAAATAAATATAATGCCCGAATAATGCGGACCGTGTCATCAGCAACATAACATTCCGTGTGTTGTTACTGCTAACTTTCAATTGTTATTTGAAGAATTTCCAAACTAACCCATGCTCATTTTCTAGATTTCTTTTTGAGTAGAAAACTAAATTTTAATGTATATATTTATCTGCTGATATAAGTAACAAACCATATACATTTTAAAATGCTTACCTATCCATTTTTGAAATTTCACACATACATGTACGGGTATATATTTGCACAGGATTTGGCCTATTATCAGGACAATGAAAATATGGCTTTCATGACTGTCAGATGTGTCAAAGAAACAAATAAACAGTGTGTCAGAACGATCGTAAGTATATTAGTATTTTTACATGTATATATATATTGTGCAGAACGTGTAGCTACAATTAGAAATATCTTCCTTATAATTAAAATATCTTAGTTCGTTATTTGGAGCAGGTGAGACATACAAGACCCGATACAGTTTCAATCCTGGCCTACTGCTTAAACTGTGAGCACTTTAATATTAAAATAGCCTTGTAAGAATCCAGGTGTGTACGTTATTCATAATCTTGTCTTTAGCGGTAATTTATCACATATGACAATCACCCAATCAAAATCAAACGATAGGATCCAGAGTGCTTATGTGCAATACGTATGAAGCCAACAGCACTTATACGTATCCACAATTCAAAAAGAACATGTTTAATGAGCATTGACCCAGACTAACAACTTAATAGATGTCCAGAAGGATAATTAAACAAGATGCGGTAGCCGACTGCTCATTTCAGGTTCATTTGCCACACTAAAAATATTTTAGGATAGATCCTTGTCAAGCTGCTAGAGTTGTTACATAGTTATACATTTTCCCTGGAATGACAAAGACCTTTGTTATTTCGGATAATACATCCTTAAGTGACTTTTGGTGGTATGCCCGAAGAAGCGTGGACGTGCCCTTTATGCAGACGCGCTAAGGTTAGTATGTTTTATTAATATTGGTTGAGGGCAAACTGAACTTCATGAAATGATAACGGTCTGGTTCATGTATATATAGGTAGGCAACGATCTATCAAGATACCACATAGGTGTCAAGCATTTTAAGATAGGTACCCAACTTTTATAAAATATATGCAGTAGTCAACGTTTATATTTCATATTTATAATTGTATACCCTTTTCCTTTTTGGGTTGCAACCTTTCCGATCTAACGGCAAACATAATCAATTGTCAAAAATTATACAAATATCATTATGTTTAAAAAAGAATG